>JBANRG010000076.1:0-317962 GCA_037954225.1 Stygiomarasmius scandens | reverse complement strand
CCATATCGTACTCTCTTATAGACTACCTTTCATACACCTTTCATACACCTTTCATACACTTTTCACCATATACCTTTCATACACTTTTCATACACTTTTCCACATTTGATTCTATTTATCAAGAGACACTAACTGTAAGTAACATTTAGTGTTGTAACAGCTTGAAAGCAGGCTGAGAGCAGCTGGCTTAGATACATGTGAAGAGCTTCTCAGCTTGGCTGAAATCATTTGCTTTTATAGTACCTAAATATGGAAATTCAGGCTTGCTTAGATGGGATTATCAGCCATACACTTTTCATTTCATACACAATTCATACACATCTCATACCCTTCATATATGTATGTCTATAAAAGGTGTATGAAAAGTCTATGAAAATGAAATGTGCAAAAGTGTATGAAAAGTGTATAAAAGTGCATGAAAGGTATATGATGCAAAGTGTATGAAAGGTGCATGAAAAGTGTATGAAAGGTGTATGAAAGGTGTATGAACAGTGTATGAAATGTGTATGAAAAGTATATGAAGTGTATGAAATGTGTATGAAAAGTGTATGAAAGGTGTATGAACAGTGTATGAAATGTGTATGAAAAGTATATGAAGTGTATGAAATGTGTATGAAAAGTATATGAAGTGTATGAAATGTGTATGAAATGTGTATGAAAAGTATATGAAGTGTATGAAGTTTTATACACCTTTCATACACTTTTCATATACCTTTCATACACTCTTCATATAGTTTTCACACACTTTTCAAACACATTTCATACACTTTCATGCACCTTTCATACCCCTTCATACACTTTTCATCATATAGCTTTCATGCACTTTTCATACATTTTCCATACACTTTTCCACATTTCATTTTTGTACACTTTTCATGCACCTTTCATAGACATACATATTTTTGAAAGGTGTATGAGATGTGTATGTCATGACAAGTGTATAGTGCATGAAAGGTATATGATTTAAAGTGTATGCACTTTTCATACACTCTTCATATACTTTTCATTCACTTTTTATAACACCTTTCATGTGCCTTTCATGCACCTGTCATGAATTGCCTCTATTCTTTTACCTCCACCATTAATTTCCCATCAACAAACCTTGTCAAAACCAGATCACAAGTTGGTCCAGACCGAACCCCCTTGATATCACTACATCACAACTAACACATGTATCCATCATCATCTGATCAGACCAACTGTCAACTATGGACTGGACTATTGTACTATGACAGTCACCTGGATACCTTCATTGCCTCATCTCAGTTCATTGTTCCTTATTCAGAACAAAGCCTAGGACAATACATAAATACCACAGACACTGTAGTTGTACCTCAGTTCGTCCTCTTCATCTCTACACTGTACAACAGTAGTTCTGCACTGTATCTGAGCAACAGACAGCCAGCTCACTTCATCTCTTACCTTTTTCCACTTACAATCTATCTCTTTCTCTCCCAGTTGTGTGTGTGACTTGAGTGGTTTCAATGTCGTCAACTGAGTCTTGACAGCACCTTTCATACACTTTTCATACACCTTTCATCCACCTTTCATACACCTTTCATACAACTTTCATGCACTTTTCATACACCTTCCATATACTTTTCATACACTTTTCCTACACCTTTCATACACTCTTCATACAATCTTCATATACTTTTCATACACATTTCATACACATTTCATACACATTTCATACACATTTCATACACATTTCATACACATTTCATACACATTTCATACACCTTTCATACACCTTTCATACACCTTTCATACACCTTTCATACACTTTTCATACACCTTTCATACACCTTTCATACACCTTTCATACACCTTTCATACACCTTTCATACACTTTTCATCATATAACTTTCATGCACTTTTATACACTTTTCATACACTTTTCCACATTTCATTTTCACACACTTTTCATACACCTGAAATGTGTATGAAATGTGTATGAAATGTATATGAAGAGTGTATGAAGAGTGTATGAAAAGTGTATGAAAGGTGTAGGAAAAGTGTATGAAAAGTGTATGGAAGGTGTATGAAAAGTGCATCAAAGTTGTATGAAAAGTGTATGAAAAGTGGAAAGGTGTAGGAACAGTGCATGAAATGTGTAAAAAAGATGTATGAAAAGTGTATGAAAGGTGCATGAAAGGTCAATGAAAACTGTATGAAAGGTGTTATAAAAAGTGTATGAAAAGTATATGAAGAGTGTACTCATGGTCACAAAAGGTGACTGTCCCATGACCTGACAGTACCTAAAAAGTTTTTATTCACTGTGAGTACTCGAGTTTAGTTTTTCCAATTCCACAGTATATACAGACTCTACAGATCCAAAAGATTTATTTTCCAAAGCTTAGGCATCAGGGATGTTTTATGAAGCTCACAGCTGAAGAAAACTTTGATGGTATCCAAAGCATGGGAGACTGTCATATTCCATGACCACTAGTATGAAAAGTGCATACACTGTAAATCATATACCTTTCATGCATGCATACACTTGTCATGACATACACAATTCATACACCTTTCATATATGTATGTCTATGAAAGGTGTATGAAAAGTGTACAAAAATGAAAAGTGGAAAAGTGTGTGGAAAGTGTATGAAAAGTGCATGAAAGCTATATGATGAAAAGTGTATGAAAGGGATATGAAAGTTGCAAGAAAAAGTGTATGAAATGTGTTTGAAAAGTGTATGAAAAGTGTATGAAAAGTATATGAAGAGTGTATGAAAGGAGTATGAAAAGTGTATGAAAGGAGTATGAAATGGAATGCACCATGACACATCCACAAATAATGAAGGGGTGATGAGGAGTTGGCCAACATGTTACTTACAAGTATGTATGGAATACAATGCTGAGTTTGAATTAAAGGGGTGGGAGTGCCCTAGCAAGCAAGGGAACAACTTTCATGCACTTTTCATATACCTTCCATACCTTTCATACACCTTTCATCATGTACCTTTCATGTACACTTTTCATACACATTTCATATGCATTTTATACACTTTTCATACCACCTTTGATGCCCCTTTCATACACTTTTCATCAACCTTTCATACACTCTTCATACACTTTTCATACACTCTTCATATACTTTTCATACACCTTTCATACACCTTTCATACACCTTTCATACACCTTTCACACACCTTTCATACACTTTTCATCATACACCTTTCATACACTGTTCATACACTTTTCATCAACCTTTCATACACTTTTCATACACTTTTCATACACTTTTCATACACTCTTCATATATTTTTCATACACATTTCATACACCTTTCATACACTTTTCATCATACACCTTTCATGCACTTTTCATACACTTTTCATCAACCTTTCATACACTCTTCATACACTTTTCATACACTCTCCATATACTTTTCATACACCTTTCATACACCTTTCATACACCTTTCATATACTCTTCATTCACTCTTCATATGCTTTTCATACACTCTTCATATGCTTTTCATACACTTTTCATACACTTTTCATACACTTTTATAACAACTTTGTACACTTTTCATCATACACCTTTCATGCACTTTTCATACACTTTTTATAACACCTTTCATGCACCTACCAAGCACCTTGCATCACTCTTCATACACTCTTCATTCACTCTTCATATGCTTTTCATACACTCTTCATATGCTTTTCATAAACTTTTCATACACTTTTCATACACTTTTATAACACCTTTCATGCACCTTTCATGGACTTTTCATATGAGTGTATGAAATGTGTATGAAAAGTGTATGAAAAGTAGGTGCATACTTTTTAAATCATACGCTTTTGATGCACTCATACACTTGTCATTTCATGCACAAGTCATACACATCTCACAACTTTCATATATGTATGTCTATGAAAGGTGTATGAAAAGTGTATGAAAATGAAATGTGCAAAAGTGTATGAAAAGTGCATGAAATGTATATGATGAAAAATGTATGAAATGGGATGAAAGGTGCATGAAAGGTGTATGAAATGTGTATGAAAAGGGTATGAAAAGTGTATGAAATGTATATGAAGAGTGTATGAAAAGTGTATGAAAGGTGTATAAAAGGTGTATGAAAGGTGTATGAAAAGTGTATGAAGAGTGTATGACAGATGTATGAAAAGTGTATGAAAAGTGTATAAACAGTCCATGAAAGGTGCATGAAAGGTGTCATAAAAAGTGTATAAAAGGTGTATGAAATGTGTATGAAAACTATATGAAGAGTGTATGAAAGTGTATGAAGAGTGTATGAAGAGTGTATGAAAAGTGTATGAAAGGTGCTTGAAAGGTGCTTGAAAGGTGTTATAAAAAGTGTATGAAGTGTGTATGAAAAGTGTACATGAAAGGTCTGTGATGAAAGGTGTATGAAAGGTGTATGAAAGGTGAATGAAATGTATTGAAATGTATTGAAAAGCAAAAAGTGTATGAAAAGTGTATGGAAGGTATATGAAAAGTGCATGAAATTTGTATGAAAAGTGTATGAACAGTCAAAAAGTGTATGAACAGTGCATGAAATGTGTATAGAAGATGTATGAAAAGTGTATGAAAAGTGCTTGAAAGGTGCATGAAAGTTATAAAAAGTGTATGAAATGTGTATGAAAACAAATGAGAAGGAAATGGATGAAATACATCTGCAAAACAAATGACAAAAAACTAGTATTATGCAAAGATTTATAAATACTCATGTGCTACTGATGATTTTATTGTGTTGTTGCAAAGTTTGTTTCCCTCTGTAATCTTTTCATAAAATCAAGTTCAGTTTTTATCAACTTTCTGATTAAATTAATGTTTGCATATTTGAGAGCATAATATTTTAATCACATGTTAAAATAGTGGCAGATATGGTGTTGAAGCTTAAGTACTTTTTTCCAGACTGTAGATATTGATCATTAAAATATTTCTTTCATATTCAACAGTGTAATATTTTAATCATATATGAATGAATGTTTAAAATATCAAATTCATTCTTTATTCATAGTTTCGGAGGAGATATTTTAATGCCTCCATCACTGTATTGATTGAAAAAAGTCAGGTTGTTGAGGTATGCACCCTAAAACACTTCAATAGTGTCTCATCTTTAAAATATTGACCTTGAATTCAATCATCCAAATAGATGCAGATCTGTAAGATTTGTCTAAAATATTAATTTCTTATTATGTCATGAAATATTTTAATCTCACTGGTAGAGAAATATGAGTTCTTGTAACATTTTGTATTAAAATATTTGAGAGTGAAATAGGTAAATGATATTTTAAAGATGAATTGTAAACTTTTTGGGTTCACATTAATATATTTATTTATATATCTTCAAACAATATTACATGGTTATATTTTAATGAAAGATTAAAATATTATTAACCTATTTCATGGTGTTTTATTTTATTTCCTACCAGATTATCTTCAGCATATTTTTAAAATATTTCACAATGAAATATATTGACTCGCACCCAGTGACATGTCGCATTGCACCCCAAATGCTCTGGTCCCTGTTGTGCAAGCCGAGTTTCCCAATATCACAGCGGCACAAATATACACTGCTTGGATCAAACTATCAGAGGAGCTGTGGAAGCGGGCAGATAATCAGCTTGAGTCCGCTAAGCAGCTCCTTGAGGAATTAGGGGACGAAGTAGAAGTTATGCATACCGTAAACCCAGATGGAGTGGAGCAGCTGTGCTGGGTCATGAAAAAGATAGCTGGCCCTCTTGGTCAAGGGACAGTTGAGGTTGGTCTCGATGCAACTTGTGAGTATCTCGTTCAATGATGACAAGTGATAATAGTCTAACTTACAAAAACAGACAAAACGAATTCAAAGCATCTTGAACTGTACTGTGTCATGGCCGAACATGACAATGCCGGCTTTCCGCTGTCATACTGCCTTCTGTCAACTGCAACATCTATGGAGCAACGGAAGCGTACCAAAGCATTATGTAAATGGGTGACTCAACTTCGAGACCAGTGGGGTGTGAATCCAGAGTTTGTCAACATTGACAAGGATATGGCCGAGATTGGGATGGTGAGAAAAGTCTGGCCTACTGCAAAGATCCAACTGTGCTGGTGGCATTTGCGTCGCGCTGTACGGGAGCGATTAGCAAAGGCCAAACTCTCCACAACCCCATACAATCCAATACGTGCTAGGCTGGAGTTTACATTTATCGACCCTGATTTTCGTCCGGTGGGATCACCAGACCTTCAAGAGTACGAGGGCGGCTTTGACTTTCACCAGCCAGTTCAGGCACCCAAGGGCCCGAGCCCCAATTCCATTTTCCTGCGCATCCCCGCAACTCAGCTCACCCTCACCAACAGCAGCGGCAGCGACGAAGATGACGATGAGTATGACTTCATGCCCCCAAAGAGAGATTTCGGTCCCACGGAGCTTGTGCTTCCTGATGGAAGGAAGCTCAGAATAATACCCCCGAAGCCTAGTAACGAGCCGTCAGCAGAGTCCGAGTCTGAAGCCGAGGATGATACTGTACAAGAACGACGTACTTTTTGTCCATCCGAATACCGCGCAACCATCCAAGAGATGATGGATAATCATCTTCACGCACACCCACTCATACCGGGATATGCTGCACCAACACAACAAGGTATACGTGAGTGGGCAGTCAAACAAATGTATCGGCACTGTGAGAAGAACGATTTACGTGAGGTATGGGCTTACCTATGGGAAAACTGGTATCGTCCAGGCCGGTGGGAGCTCTGGGCACGCTCAGTGTCAGACAAGATACCACGATTAAAAACAACTATGATTTTAGAAAGCCAGTAAGCCTTCAATGACCCATTCATCAAAAAACAAAGTTTACTCACTAGAAGCTCAGTTGGCGTCGCATTAAAAGCGACTTCCTGCATCACTTTCATAAACCCCGTGTTGACTTCTTGGTGTGGATTCTGACTGCGAAATTGGCACCGTCTTATTACCGGCGCCTTGACTTGATGCTTCGACCCATAGGGCGGTCATATCGTGACCTTAGTTCCTGGCGGAAACATTTTAAGCAGGAGTGGAAGAAGTGCGAATCTGCTGAAATCACATACCCTCTCAACCCGAAATATCGCCCCGATGTTCACCATTGGGTGTGTACCTGTCCCTACTTTTTCAAAAGTCGGTTTCTGGTATGTAAACACCTGGTCCAAATGGTTGAGCAAGTGCCACCTACCTTCTTTTATGACGTTACGCGAAATCGTACATCCCCCATATGGTCTCACCCAAGCCTCAAGCCCAAACACCAACTCGAGGCAGAAACCTCAAATGACGGGCTATCCAACTCCACTCCCTCTAGTCCTATCCTCCCAAGTTCCAGTCTTCCCTCCAGCCCCACCCTACCAACAAGAGACCTCGGAATCGACAGTGATGACGAAGATGGAGATAGCACTATGCGTATCCCCACGAGTCTGCAATCAAGCACATTTGAGCAGCGGATGAGCAGATTCATAACACCTGTACGCAATTTTTTAGATGGTCTTGAATATCAGACGCAGTTCCGGGACAGTCGCATGCTCGAAGTTGTCGAACGAGAAGGTGCTAGATTGTTGCGACTTGCAGAAGACTGTTTAGCAGTAGAGGCCCGCGAAAACCACAACCGAGGTGAACGAACGCGTACATGGGATAGTGTACGAGCCAATGCGATGTATTACCGCTCAAGACCTCGGCGTGCAGATGTGGGTACGTAGAAAGGGAGACAGCAGTTCTGCGTCCAGTATAAATGAAGTTGATTGACAGCATTTTACGTACTTAACAATCACACGAGGCTTCTGAATACTCAATAGAAAAATGGCATCTGATCATTTACATTTTACATACTTGCTACCTATCCATACCTCGAAAACATCTCAGTCGACTTCTGCTGGACTTATCGAAAATTTCTTTGTTTTATATAAGGGAAGACGCGTCGGGGCGCGCCCGACTTGTTCGAGTAGAACAAGGCGTGGGAACCGACACGTGATTGGGGCGAGGGGGGAGAACTGGGGAAGGTCCAATGTAGCTTCGACTACCGTGAGAAACACTTACGCTAATTGGCGAGCTGTATTGCACGGCTGGTTTTGTGGATGGCCAGAGGTGTTTACATTTATCACCTCCGGACCATACCTGATTTGTGCCTGTCTTCGGGACTTTTACCTTGCAGGTATAGTTTCCATGAAGCGCCAATGAAGCTCGCTCAGCGAGGTAAGATCGATCTTACGGTGTTTAATTTTATTGATACGCCGGAAGGGCCAGTGATTCTGTACTTGGCATGATTTGCAGTGACTCGAACGACTTGGGACCTTGACGAGTCCGAATTAAACCCGGATCAGTGCAGCATCAGCCTCGAATCACCGACCTTGAGAGACCCCATCATATGATTCTACTGTACTATTTCGACCAAGTGTTCCGTGACGCATAACGGGGGGGTCCGAACACCCACATTTTTACATATCATAACGCGTAACGGCAGCCTCCGAACACCAGGTGTGGGTATCTCGTAACGCTGCCTATTTGGGGCCTGCCAGCGAAGATTTTCAATTTTCGGGCTGGCCTACGGCCGCAGAATTCTCTCACATAAAGTAAAATAGTTTTTTTTTGCATTTTTATGTTTGTCGTGGGTAGCATCAGACAAAATTTGTGTTTCACTAGGAATAGCCATAGCAAGGAAGTAACAAAGCATAGTTGTGAAATTTGCAAAGATAATAATGACTCTGGAGCGCCGGCCTTCGGCTGCAGTATCTCATAACGCATAACGGGACTGCCCAAACAGGTGTTCCGCCAGGGGTATCGCGTAACGCCTGATATGGCCGAACACTTGGTCGAAATAGTACAGTATCAGTGATTTTGTTTATACGACGACTCCAAATTCTTGTGCAGCGGCCCTGCATTCTATTTATGATACAAATTGTCCGTCAACCCTTTACAGATCTGTCAATTTGCGTTAGGATACTATGTCACAAAGATAAACTAGAGTGTCTCTGTATAATTTAATTTTGTGGTAGTAGCCTTGGTAATTAACGAACCCTGTGTCCGGCTTTCCTCAGGCCTATGAGTTGGCTGGTAACCGCTGCCTTCCTGTGAATCGAGGGATACCCATTGATGATCATATGCGGGTGGTAAGATTGAAGTTGGTATACGGCCTAAATCAACTTCCCGAACTTCCCGAACAGTCCCTGTTGGAAACAAGCCTTGGTTGCTGATATCTATCACTGGTGTCGCAACACTATATGCCCGAGCTAGAGGATTCAATCAACATATCAATACACATAGACTGCAACGTTTCTGATGATGCAATGTCCTATACCAACCTTTATTTCTTTTTCTGCGCTGTAGCAGTAGTATGCATGCAATCAAAATAGCTACGCAAAGTACCAGGCTCCCTATCTATAGCACCACAATTTAAAAATCAGTGAAATGGACTAATTTTAGGTTACTAACCACTATTCCTGCGATGGCTCCCGGAACGAGCCTTTTGGACTGAACTTGTGATGACTCGGAGGAAGACCCCCTGTAGTGACGATAAAATATCTAAAAACTTCCACCGAGAAGTCAAGCATACCCTGGCCCGTCAGATGGGGGGATTGGAAGGGGACTTGGTGAAGGTCCTCTGTAAAATAAGTTCAATTAGTACTCACATCACTTTGATACGCACAAAAATTTACCCATCAATGATCTCCAGTCTGCTAAATGAAAAGCTTTTCGATGGGAGTGAATTGGAAATGGTAATGTTGTAGGTACCGTCACGATCCAAACCGCTTTCCCAGTACAGAATCTGCCTAAAGTCGAGAGCAGAAGAGTTATCATTTATTATTGTAAGTTTCGAAAACCCGTTGTTGGAAGTCAAGGACACAGTATTTTGGCCATGATCAAAATTAACAGCACCCCACAGGAAAAAGGCTGTTGCTTCCTGGATTTGGAACTGTACATATGCATTTCCTTGATTTGTGAGCATTTGGCGAGGTGAAGGAGCCTTGGTGCCATTTGGAAAGATTACTGACAATGCAAATAAACGACAGAAGATAAAATGAAATCGAATTTACTTGTGTCAATTATGCCACTGAACCACTGGCTGGTTCCATCAGAATTCTCGGAAAAACTAAAGAAATTATTGGGTGAATGATCATCTTCAAATGGATTATTGACAGCAAAAACAGTGCTGTTATTGATATTTGAACTGACACAGTGTCAGTGTTTACTTGAATATCTGAGTTTGGCAAACTACATGACCTACCCTGAAAACCCTACACCAATGGTTACCTCCGCATGTCTGAATATAACCTGGCTGTTCGTCACGGTTTCCAACCTAACTGTATGAGAACCATAATCTAGGCCAGATTTGATTCCTAAGACTCCAGTTTGTGGTGTTGCTTCAATATCGAAATTGTCAACAAAGACTCGATATGATCCTGGGCTCCCATCTCCATACAAGTAAACTGCAGTCCCTATCCAACTAAATTCCATGCTTGCTCCCTTCAAAGATGTTTGATGAAAGTCATCTCCCACTCCGATACCACCCTTGATGCCATTGACATAAGAAACATTCCAACCAGCAGTAACACTCGTGTCACGGAACGGGGAGTAGGTGATTGTGGCAGTTTGAGAAGAAAGGGTAACGTTGTAAGGGAGGGGATTCATGAGAGTAAAATACTACAGTGGTAGATACATAGTTCCCGGATACATAGAAAATGATCAGATCAAAACAACCCTAACGACTAACTGATATATATTTTGAGAACATATGACAACCTTTAAACCGAATCTGATGCGATAGGATAGGTACATAAACGGGCTTGCCATTTGCATAGCCTCGCACTTCTTGTACTCTTCAAAGGCATATCCTGTTTTGCGAGGCCGGAGTTCACGGAGGACTTGTCCTTGCTAAACTCAAGCTAGCTCGTATATCCCCGTTTCGTTAACGACATGTTCAGCATCACTTAGAAATCCAAGATACCCGAAGAGCATCTGCACTTTTTCATGCCGAATCTGGAACAGTGATCCACTACTTGCCGTGGGTCCGGTGTTAATTTCATGCATCTTCACAACAAATAATTTGCAAAAAATACAGGAATATGATAGAAAGTATCTCTCAACTGGGTAAGTACAATTGTGAGAATACTAGCTAGTCAATATCTCCTGTTATTACAGGGATATTGGGTTTCATTCAGATATCAAAGATTTAAAATTCATCTACACTGGTTGATATGAAAGCGTGGATCATAATTTTTTAAAGTTACCTAGTCAGGATATATAGTAGGATTAATTATTTACAGTATAAGTATTTACCATTAAATAATTAAAAGATTGAATTTTTCTTTAAGTAGTAATTTAATAGGGCTGGGAGGTGCCAACTGCAGACGAAATTTTCGTGGGTTATTTTTGATTGGCTTGATCTATACCAAATAGGTGCAAGTATTGCATCCCTTCTGCACGAGTTTCATGAGCATGTACGGTTCCTTGAGAATCACCATCGCATCAGACTTACTCAAATTCTCTCATGGGCTCTTGGATTTCCAAATCGAATCCCGAATATAATTGAAAATGAAAACAAAATTTCAAATGATTTATATGGGAATTGATAATAAAAATGGAAGGAAGCGTTGATAAGGCAACACACGACGACCTACAGTTATATAGCCTATATTGCTGGTACTTATCATCATAAGCTACTACCCGCGAAAATGTGATGCACACAAGATCAATAACTTTGAATGTTTTACGGTATCGTGCATAATGAGAACAGTTGTCATATTCGTATGATCTAACAGATAAAGCGCTAACTAGTAGGTATGTTACACCGGGCCGCCGTCAAATCTTACTCAAATTGACCCCATGGATTCGTTGCTGGTACCTTAAAAATGTATTCTCATGTTAGAAATAGTAGACAGAAAGCGTGATTACAAGGACTACGCAATCACGGTCAAAGGCCTGAAAAACATAAGGCTTTCAAGTTTCTGAGCAATTATTTCCGCAATTCAGGCTTCTTAAAATTACTAGAGAAATTGGATGGAACCTTGAAGGTGAAAGGCTTATTATTTACGGAAAAGAAAAGGCAACATAATCATCCTTCAAAGTCTTCGCGGGACCCTACGCCTAGACATCTTCACACTAAAATACACAGATACCGGGAAGCATTTTTACTTTATCGATAATCAACGTTGAACTTTGGCCAAATGCCATTCTGTAATTGTAAAGAGGGATAATCGAACTTTTACAATGTGAGTGGCATGTAGGTAATAGCTGTAGATAAGTATAATGTACATTAGATTACGACGAAAAGCTCATAGCCTGATAATGAATTTATATCGAACAGACCTGGAACGTATCCCTCTGCTCAGGCAACCAGTCGCAAACCAATCCCCTAATATCCTCAACGACACCCTCCTCCATATGCTTTGGATACACGTTGCAAAATCCTATCGTACTCGAGCTTTCTTCCGCAGTAATACCATCTCCGACTTTAGCGATGCACGATTCACAGCGTTCCACGACACCTAGCACATTCCTCACTTTCACCCCGACAACGAGTCCAATATTTTGTTTCTCAGAAAGCAACACATCGCCCAACTCGCACCACGCTTCTTTCTTCGACTTGGATCTGATACTTCCCAACCGTCCTCTAAACACGTCCATACCGTAAAACATCACTGGAACCTCCATGATTATCTTCATACTTCTGCTTCTGCTCGCCGAATCGGAAAAGCCTGCTGTGGATTTAGATGTATCTTGAGGAAGACTCCGCACAATATCCCTGACAACCTTGGGGAAAACCTCGAAAATCTCTCCGAGATCACGGCCTTCATGTCCTGGTGGAGTGATAGATATCTCCTGGATATTGCATAGTGATTTAAAGGAAGAGAACGGGTTCATCGAGACAGAATAATCTAAAAATAAGATATAAACAACGGTAATACCAAAGTCGTAGTGAAACTTACCACACTCCTCTGTCCAAAACCCTGGATACATCGACCTAGCCATTAGGAACCCCGGATCCATCTTCTGCGTAAGAGACAGATTCAAAAAACGAATATGTGGACCGACAGATGTCATGAACGTCTGTAGTCGTTTGCGTTTCTCCTCCCGAGATTCCGCCTCAAACTCGGATCCCAACTGCAGCCGATCCAAACCAAGTGTCCATCTTTCAAACAAGACATGCTGAGCACAGGTCCTCCATTGATGACAGACGAGAGAGCAGGATTTCAGGTTTGAGAATCTGCCACGACATGAATTGGTCTTTAGAGATCGAGTGCGGGGTGCAGAATGAGCACCCTCGTTCTGGATTAGTTCCATAATATCCAAAACAATTTCGTCCGGGAGTGAAATATTAGAAACCTCGGACTCGGTCAATGATCTGCGATGATGTCGGGAGGATGTTATAGGAGCGGGAAGGGCACGGAGATAGGACTGAGCTGGGGTTGGGGTTGATGGATATGCAACGGAGGACGCTGCGATAGTGGTGAACACTGGAAGGTAACCTATAGCAAAAGTCTCTGTCCGAGTCCTGGTGCCCATTGCTGTCGTCGTAGGAGTAGTCGTCGTCGTTGTGGTCATCATTGTCTTTGTCGAAGCCATGTAGAATTGGTAATGTGACGCAAATGATGAAGTTTTACTTTCGATGTGATATGCGAAGGGAGAATGGGATGTTGAAGCGGCAGGTAGTGCTGGTGCTGGTAGTAGTGAACAAAGTTCGGTGACAAGTGTCGAAACTAGTTAAGTGAACTAGTAATCCCCGGTTCTTCAGTGGAGTAAATGCGGGACGTACTGTATAGGACGGCTGTCATCAGAATGCATACGAAGAGAGACTATTTACAACACGCACCAATGACAATGGCAATGCAATGTAAGATAGATAGATAGATAGATAGATAGATACACGGCGTGGTCCCAATAAAGAACTACCGGTTTGTAGGACATAAGAGGCACACGAGGGGAAGATAAAGTAAGCTAAGCTAAGAACTCGTTACCCCAATTCTGCCATACTACGGGGCTATGCTCATACAATTCCCCCTTATGCCTACCTCCACAGGCACCATACTTAGCCAATCTTCCTTCGGCGCGGCGAGAGGGTTCTGCTTTGAGTAATGATGACGTTTAGACCAACTGTATATCGGGAGCCAGTGTACAACTTTGTTCCTTCGTTAGTACGGTTAAGCACTAGTAGGGTGATATCCTCGTACCGAGCAATTCGCTTTTATACCCTTTAGCTTGCATCTAGTCAGGTCACCAGGTTGTCATTCTAGACAAAAGCAATCAGGTCCCGCCCTTCCGCACTGTGCCTGGGTCTACCGTCCGACTCCCATCCAAATTGACAAATTCCCCCGTAGCTCACAACATCATTGTCGTGTGCGTGGACGTATCGACTGCGGGGAGCACACAACACCCAAGACTCGGAAGAGGGGTAAGCCAGTAATCCATTCGGTTGCAATTGCCGCTGAGCATTCTCCACTTCAGAATCACTTCTAGCCTTTGTCGCGACGAGTCTCCGAATTTCTAAAATTTCATTACACTATGGCCTCAGACATCCATTTGCAGTGTACACACCTTTCGAATATTCTGGGATATTTTGAATATTTGACACAGCGGCTGCAGATCATACTGGTAGACCAGAAAAGAGTATGGAGTATGTCAGAGTTATGACCGTGCTTCCGCGCCATCGGGTGTTGGGCGACTTTAGGGCAGGCGATTCGAGTGCGTGATTGGAAAGAGATACCTCCAACGGTTATGAATGCAGGTCATTCAACGCATCTACTGATGTACATCATTATTGTTAGAGATTATTATACATTTCCACAACTACTGATGGTCGTGTTTATGCGTCCTTGGTACTCAGTACTATAAAGAATCACCTCTGTTCCAAAAAGCTTTCCATCCCAACTACACTAAATCATCTCATCTCGATAGTCTCCTACTACGTGTAACATCCAGAAACTCGTACTGTCGCTCCCTTCATCGGTGTTTCGAAGCAGCCTTGACGGGATGTCAGCTTTGCTTACTCGGGCCATTTGGGGGCTTCGTAAGGGGAGTGATAAAGTCATACAGAACCCGTCTGGTGAGTCAACGACACCCACATCGAGTGATTTGGAGAGATTTTGTGGTTGGATCCAAGCTGGGTGATGAGCTGACAAGGAGCGCGAATGAGGACGCAGGTTTGGGTCAGGGTTGGGATTGAAGTACGTTAGTACCAATTCAAGAGATCCAAACTTACCCAACTTGGCCGCCATCCCTCGTCCTTGACCTTTAGCCGTAGCAAGCGTCTGCGAAAGACAATCCGCGGGTCGAATTGCATGGCTGATACTCCCTATATTGATACCAACGATCACTGTCGTCTTTGCCATGCTGATATACAAAACAATAGCTATACAGACCCCTCCAACTTTCATCACGGTAGTCAACAAATGCAGCAAGGGACATGACAGGAGGAAATGGCGTCAAACAAATCCAACAACTTTCATTTGTGTTTTGTAGTGCGCGAATCTGGCTGTCAACTAAACCATCTATTATGGAAATAAAGAAAGCTCGCCTTGGCGCCGGTAATCGAACTAGTGGAAGCCTTGAACGACAGGACATGGCAAGACGATCTAGAATGAGAAAGACCCAAGCTCCTAATGTCAAGCCGAGACTCACAATGGCATCCGACTATTCAGGAACAGATTAAGCTTTAGAAAACTTGTCGCAGGCTTTACAGTGATATCATTCATAATGGTATCGATGTCGAGTTTTTTCGTTGGGATCTTGCAAAAAACACTGTCCTCTTTTTTCCTCAGGCCAAAATCTCCTTTATGCGGATTTGACGTCCCAGGTTTCGTGGTGTCCGTTGATTTTTAGGTCGTAGAACGAATTCGAATCACGCTTTAAAGAGCTGTGGAGGTAACGGGAAATTGGTAGGGAAGATGGTCTCCAGCCATGTTTCCATTCTTGTGTGCTGAGTTTTGACGGCGTCACAGACAACTACACCGGGATTTGGGCGGAATAGATTACACAAAAGATGTGTTGAATAGACCACGTATTCGAGAAATAGTTGACGGATATTCTCGCTCGGACTATCTTTCAAATTGTCCGCGTCATTTTACGAATATTTTACCAAGTTCAACGAATATTCTAGCCAATAGACCTCGAGCTCTACTCTATATATTTGCCTACCAATACTCAGGCTCAGCTGTATGCAAGTAACACAACTCTTAAACTCATAGTATACAATACATAGATACAGTAGATTGTAACACGATACACCGATATATATTGTGTCATCCTGGCATCGCGACATCTAGCGTCAGATCCATCTTTTCTGGCCCTTGGTCCGCAGAATCAACCTACAGATATGGATGTTAGGATACGGCCCCGGGGATTACAGTGTAGGGCAGAAAGCATACCTTGCACGCAGAAGGCGAACTTGACAAGATTGTCAGGCCACCAATGATGGGAAGAGCATAAGAACACACCTAGCATTGGAAGCCTCGGGGTAAGGGTTTGTTATCATGAGGCCTGGCCTTGGACTCCGAATCGAGGATGCATTGGTATCGACTGAGCAAAAAAAAAGTTGAAGGAGCGGTCGGAATGACGGCAACGGATACGTACCTGGGCTCTATTTCTCAACATATCTCTCCATCTCAGGAGCCTCATCTGGAGATACCAAACGCGTGAGTATCAATAAAAGATAATGGACAGTGTTGCAACGCACCTCCGACATTCCCATGGTAGACCCCACTAGAGCTCATCTTCACATGTAGATGCGCCCATATATGTTCACTGAGTGTCTTCTGAGTGCAAGGAGAGGACGAGAGTAGGCGGGGAGCTACATGCGGCCACAAACGTGCTTGAAGATGATGGCAGGAGGGAAGACGCGTCGGGTTGCGTCGGTGCCTTGTAAATACCCTTAACCCTGACCAGCGGGGTTTGAAATGACTTAGCAAAAATTTAGACTATCAACACTCGCTGAGGCCACAGTGAGGCACGCATAAAGCAAGATACAAGGAAAATATCGAATGAATATTTTGAGTAAAGGAAATATAATAGAGAGGAAGAATACGCTCAGAATATTTTTTGATTATGCCATGTTCTCACTAGATCACTTGCGTGATTTATTCGGCCCAAATCCCGGTGCTACTGAATGCAATCAGCTTGGACACGTAGAATGACGGTAGCAGGCAACGCACCTCCTTCTCATCATTTTTTTTCCTTCACCGAGACCCACCCAAATCAGATCGGCACATAATATCTCAATGAATCCATTATAGTGTAGGAGCGCATTCAAAAACGACTAGAGAAACTTTTTCATTCCAGCGCTTGACGTATCAGACTTGTTCTTTGTTGGTCCGAAGTCACCGGTGCAGTTTAGAGTGGGAGAGGCTTCGTTGACAGTCTTCCCGTTCACGCGTCTGTTTTCCGGGTTTCGACGAGGTCATAGACATCTAATGAATGCAATCAGCTTCAGAACGAAGAACAGCTGTATGGAAACACACCTTCTCGTCCTTCTCAGAGACCTACACAAACCAAATCGGCACATATCCAAGGTAAATGACTATGGAAAATTTGTTCAAGGACCAGCGTGTCAGACTTATTCTTTGTTCCGTAAATTTCAGTGTACTTTTGGAGTTGGCTAGGACGGATCGTGACATGCAGCATCCGAGTGACGCGCGTGACGTTCAACGGCCTCGCAGGACTAATTTCGGATTTCTTCTACATCTAGCGCGTACTATCGCTATCTTTCATATCAAATGTATCAATTCTTCAGGAAACCCTCATGATGCATCCTTCAATCAATGGACACCCCAAACTTGTACAGATTGATCGGTTCATTCTATTGCTTTTATCATATATAGCTTTCTACACGCGTACAAGTCTCGAACACGAACGTGCTTGAGATGAAGCTGTGATGGAGTCCATTGCTTGCGCATATCTCCTTTTTCGACGAATACACTCTGGACCCTCACCTCTGTACCTCTACGCACTGCACTACAGAAAGACTACGCAGTCACCGTCTCACACTCTCGTGCCGCATCCTCGAATAACAGTCCTCAAAACTCCACTCGCACAAATACTCATCATATGATGGATCCTTTGATTGCTAGCATTCAAGTACAGAACGACACTGGTTGGACCTGTAAACAAAAGGCTCGACTAGCAGAGGCTCGGTGCGTACTGCCTATCCTTTCTGGAGACGACGGCGCCGTGACAGGTTTTTACTTTAGAGCTTGCCTTTTGCCGGCGTTCTCTATCTCTTTGCCTCTGAATAGGAAAGACGCGGACGAGACGGGCTTGGGATTCGGGTTATGAGTGGTAGGAGGAACACGAGACATCATTGACGTAGCAGATATCGGATCTTGAGTCAGAGGTAGAGGCAGATACAGATGCCGACATGGGCATAGATGTAGGTTTAGACTGCGTGCTGAGGTGCTGTAGTAGAAAGAGAGGTAAAAACTGAGTTGACTGACGTAGGAGATGTACGAGTTGATGGGATTCGAAGCAGATGGGTCTCGGCCATAGAAAAAGGTTGTGAGTTCGACATGGGAATAGAAGAAAGTTTCGGAACAGAACTACGAGTCGTTGTCGTTGACTTTAATGTCAACATGGAGCCGAGGCAGGAGCAGACGCGGGGCAGGCGTCGGCTTGGACGTCGGTGTACTGGTCTGCCGGAGCTGTAAATTTGAGACTGCCTTGGGGAAGGAGTAGACTCTACCGGACCGCAAGAGATCTGGGTGTGGAGTCGGCGTAGGTGTTGATCCGGGTTTCGAGGTTCCCGGCCTAGATATCAACATGAGAGGTGGTCTATAAGACGGTGCTAGAGGTAGAGGTCGCATTCGATCGTATCAGCGTTGGTACTAGCGAGGTACGAGTGCACAATGAGATGAGAAGAAGCAGGGTGAAGACTTGGGAGAGTCGTACTATGACTAATGGGAGGCGTAAGCGGAGGTGTGCGCCCTTGGTTAGATCGAAAGGCTGCTTTTGTCGTCGTTCAAGGACAGGTCTAAGAGAAGTGAGGACGAATTTGGAGAAGATTCACCGTCCTTCCGACGTTTGGGACGCTTCGTTGACGCGGATCTAGGCCTAGATACACAGAAATCGTCGGTAAACACAGGTAATGAGTGGAAAGAAACCCCACCAACTCAAACAACCGTTCCTCACTCTCGCTCTGACTCAACTTCAGCATCCTCACCTCATCCTCCTTTGCTAGCACGAGATTTAGTGAGAGCTCTCGCTGCAAACTCGTCCCTCCCGATATCATCATCTGAACTGTTTCTACGTTGGTAGACACGGAAACTGGTAGATGAGGACTGTGCGGATGCTTCGTTTTTGATCTAGGTTCCGACTCCCGGTCCCCGACTGTCTTCGCTTTGAGTTGGCGTAGACATAGGCATACGGAGCGGAAAGGTACCATCTTCCGAGTCCAAATTAGTCTCAAGTTTACATTCTGGTGGTAGTTCCACGCACCTGGTCTTTGGATACGGCAGCAAGATACGCAACTTCTCTCCTGGCCATTCACCATGACTGTCCTCCTCCTTCGAGTATAATATCCGTCTCTTCTACCACCAGAGTCGAAGCCGACCAGAGAGGTCCGTCTTCCTCCTTCCTCCTGGCTTGGGTAACAGCCATGCCCTGAACCAATTCTCCATTGTCGCTATCCGACGTCAAATCAATCCATTCCACTCGCACACCAGCTTCAACTTGGGCTCCTGCAAGCCTATCCGACTATGCGCTGACGATGCTGTAGAGGTAAAACTCGAGCTCGGACCTTGGCACTAGCACCAATGTCTTCTGTTCTGATCTTGCTGTTCTGGATTCGTAGTGTAGGTTTGCTTCCGGTGCCGAAGAAGGTGAAGGGAGGAACCTCTACCTACGTGGTCTTGTACAGGCATGGATACAAACGATAGTATTGGCGTAACCGTATGGAATGGTAATTCTCGTTTGATCTTCCTTTTGGCTCTAGACGAGGACGAGAGACGGAAGTGCGATGCTGACGGAGCGAGTGTGGATTTCGGAATAGCGTAGAGGTCAAGGTCGTCTTTGAATTGGGCACAGACGTTGAGAGGTGAGTGTGACATCTTGGTCACGGTGACAAGTTTTCCGTTCGTCTCATTTGCCATCCTTGTTCCGTGATAGCCAGGCTTACATATCGTCGTATCTTTGAATATAAACATCTTCCGAAAGATTTCCAGAGTGCGGTGAGACGGATGGATATCAGTGGATAGTATCATGGCTCGTCGCTGACAACGTCCTAAGCGTCCGGCGGGACGGTGCGCATATCCATGTCTGCTTTTTTGATAGCTACCTAAGAGAATAGCCCCGCATTCCCACTTCCCCGTTTCCGTGTTTATGAACATCACAAAAACTTTAGAATCACTTCACGCATTACTCCGATTCTCCACTTCATCTCGCTCGACAGCATTCTACAAGAATACTGGTCTTGCGATCTAGATCTCGACTTTTGTTCTGAATTTCTCTCTTCAAAATCATTCCCATCGGACTTGTAAGTAGAAATTTTGCTCTCTACGACCCGGTACTTATCGTCTTTCATATTTGCAATGTCAAAGTTCTACCTACATGGATCGTCACTCAATCCTTCTCAGGTTCCTTTCGGCGCTCTCAACTTCCATTTGATAGCTTCGGTTCCTCTTCGAGGAGTATAGAACAACAGATTGAGAAGTTGTGAGTAATTGAAACAACGAGCACTGCCCAACGAGTCTTTGATACGTTTCCGTATAGCGCGGAGGGCACTGAGATCGAGAATGACCACCTTCCTGCGGTGCAAGCTATGTGATAGGTTATCGATATCTATTTTTTGACCATATTGAATACGTTCAGACACATGTAAATAGCATGTTCGTCTCCTGACGCTCTTCCATTCAAGCTTTCTTCCGTATCGCATGTACTAACTCAATTCAACGTGCTGGATAGGGTGACATGGAAGTGTGAAGTATATGATGGAAAGGATGTGGAACAATTAATCTCGGTATGGCGATGAAAGAACCATGGCCTCATTTGCATATTCCGTGGGTTGACGATTAGTACAACCAGAATTCAGTGCATGTAGAGCCGGATTCTGAGTATAGTTGGTCAGGGAATGTACTTTGTTTTCGAGTTCTGGAAAGAGAGTCAGAGCAAGAATATCCATGTCGCTCAGACATACGTGGGCCATGGAATCAGTAATCTAAGGAAGGGCATAGGGCGTACCTAAAAAAGTAACTGTAAGCACGGCAAACATGCTTTCTTGTGCTGTCAAACTGTCTTGGTACAGCCTCATCAACGCAACGTGTACAGAACTTCGTGATGCTCTTAATACTCTTTCATTGACTAGCCCTCCCCCCTTCGCCCTTCCATAGCGCTAACCCTCTACTCAATCTTTTTTGAACTAATATGGCTTTTATCCAGGGCTCGTATGCTCGTTCTAACGAGATGTTCCAGAATGCGCACCACCTTCAAGTATCTCAGTGTACCTTTACCAACGTTGGCGGGAATGTCTACTATGATTCACGTGTGTCTATTGTGATATTATCTACATTTTGACTGCTCAACTTCATTCATTGAAAACAGCGGTGTGTTTATTCAAAAATCCCTTGTGTTGATACACTAAAACAGGAGCTGGCAGGTTATCCCCTATGTCAAGGGACCCTTATTTGGTGCTGGTCCTGACTATTACATTGTTGGTCTGGTCAAACAAGGAAATCCATGGGAGAGTGTGCATATAGTGCGGAGGTTTACCAGTGAGGAAGACCGGGATCAGTTTTCATCACTTCTGCATAAACTAGGGTTAGTTCCTGTCTATTCAAGCCAAGTCAAAGGTTTTGCAATTGTCAAACTTTACAGATGGGCTCCGTTTACAATGAAGCCACTGTGGAGTCTCATGATTTATGGTGACCCATGTTTGGTTGTAGCATCTGCAGGTATGGTTGTGTCTTTGTTTGAGATGCCTGAATATAATTTCCAGAAGCTGTATACACATGGCAGGATATAGGAGAGGATAGCTGGGCTCAGCGTTTAAATTTGGTAAAATTTCACTTGTCCTTAACAATTATTTGACTCACAGTGATTTAAAGTATCTGAAGCTTTCAGTATGACTAATAATTCATCACCATAGAAAAATCTGACTGACATCCTTTAGACATTTTTCCTATCAAGCTCAGATGTTTATCCAGGTAGTTGGGTATGGAGGAAGCTGTGGAAGGGAAGGGGGAAATACAAAAATCTGAAACTATTTGATATGGAGGGAAACCTTGTGATAGATCCAGAGCAGTTGCAATATTATGGTTTGCTTTATCAAAAAGCATCACAATTTGGGGTAAGAACATAATTGTTTTGACTAATGTAACTGATTGATTATAATAAAAGAGGTATGCAGACATGAACTTTTGTTTGAAGGCCAGGAGAAATCAAGAACTAATTATAAAATATTATGGTAGGTCAAATTATTTGTGTTGTGAATAGTATTAGGGAGGAATATTCTTGTAGGAAAAAAAGATACAGACAAGCTCATGCAGAGTCATATAAAAGCAAGTGAATTGGTGAGTTCTGTTCAGATGACAAAAGTGTGCAGCTAAATCCTCAAATAAATTTCATTTATTCTTGTGATTATTCTTCACTGTGCTGGCTTCCCCCTCCAGTTTGTGAGTGCCTGGTCTGAGCTCCTGTGTGGTGTGTCTGCTCACTGCCCTGGCTTCCTGTATCCCCCCTCCAGCTTGTGAGTGCCTGGTCTGAGCTCCTGTGTGGTGTGTCTGCTCACTGCCCTGGCTTCCTGTATCCCCCCTCCAGCTTGTGAGTGCCTGGTCTGAGCTCCTGTGTGGTGTGTCTGCTCACTGCCCTGGCTTCCTGTATCCTTGTGAGTGCCTGGTCTGAGCTCCTGTGTGGTGTGTCTGCTCACTGCCCTGGCTTCCTGTCCTGAGTGCTGGTCCTGTGTGGTGTGTCTGCTCACTGCCCTGGCTTCCTGTATCCCCCCTCCAGCATGTGAGTGCCTGGTCTGAGCTCCTGTGTGGTGTGTCTGCTCCTGTGTGGTGTGGTCTGAGCTCACTGCCCTGGCTTCCTGTATCCCCCCTCCAGATTGTGAGTGCCTGGTCTGAGCTCCTGTGTGGTGTGTCTGCTCACTGCCCTGGCTTCCTCCAGCTTGTGAGTGCCTGGTCTGAGCTCCTGTGTGGTGTGTCTGCTCACTGCCCTGGCTTCCTGTATCCCCCCTCCAGCTTGTGAGTGCCTGGTCTGAGCTCCTGTGTGGTGTGTCTGCTCACTGCCCTGGCTGTATCCCCCCTCCCTGTGAGTGCCTGGTCTGAGCTCCCTGCTCAGCAGGATGTGAGTGCCTGGTCTGAGCTCCTGTGTGGTGTGTCTGCTCACTGCCCTGGCTTCCTGTATCCCCCCTCCAGATTGTGAGTGCCTGGTCTGAGCTCCTGTGTGGTGTGTCTGCTCACTGCCCTGGCTTCCTGTATCCCCCCTCCAGCATGTGAGTGCCTGGTCTGAGCTCCTGTGTGGTGTGTCTGCTCACTGCCCTGGCTTCCTGTATCCTCCCCCCAGACTGTGAGTGCCTGGTCTGAGCTCCTGTGTGGTGTGTCTGCTCACTGCCCTGGCTTCCTGTATCCTCCCCCCAGACTGTGAGTGCCTGGTCTGAGCTCCTGTGTGGTGTGTCTGCTCACTGCCCTGGCTTCTTGTATCCCCCCTCCAGCTTGTGAGTGCCTGGTCTGAGCTCTTGTGTGGTGTGTCTGCTCACTGCCCTGGCTTCCTGTATCCCCCCTCCAGTATGTGAGTGCCTGGTCTGAGCTCCTGTGTGGTGTGTCTGCTCACTGCCCTGGCTTCCTGTATCCCCCCACCAGGATGTGAGTGCCTGGCCTGAGCTCCTGTGTGGTGTGTCTGCTCACTGCCCTGGCTTCCTGTATCCCCCCTCCAGCTTGTGAGTGCCTGGTCTGAGCTCCTGTGTGGTGTGTCTGCTCACTGCCCTGGCTTCCTGTATCCCCCCTCCAGTATGTGAGTGCCTGGTCTGAGCTCCTGTGTGGTGTGTCTGCTCACTGCCCTGGCTTCCTGTATCCCCCCTCCTGTGAGTGCCTGGTCTGAGCTCCTGTGTGGTGTGTCTGCTCACTGCCCTGGCTTCCTGTATCCTCCCCCCAGATGTGAGTGCCTGGTCTGAGCTCCTGTGTGGTGTGTCTGCTCACTGCCCTGGCTTCCTGTATCCCCCCTCCAGATTGTGAGTGCCTGGTCTGAGCTCCTGTGTGGTGTGTCTGCTCACTGCCCTGGCTTCCTGTATCCCCCCTCCAGCTTGTGAGTGCCTGGTCTGAGCTCCTGTGTGGTGTGTCTGCTCACTGCCCTGGCTTCCTGTATCCCCCCTCCAGTATGTGAGTGCCTGGTCTGAGCTCCTGTGTGGTGTGTCTGCTCACTGCCCTGGCTTCCTGTATCCCCCCTCCAGCATGTGAGTGCCTGGTCTGAGCTCCTGTGTGATGTCTGCTCAATGCTGCATTAAATTACTATTTATTTTCTTTAGTGGGTAAGTTTCTTTTTGTATTCTTTTATCCCTCCTGATTTTCCCTGATACACATTAATATATTCCAGAGCTATGATGATGATGATGAAACCCACTTTGAAGAGATTTCTTGACTGTAGAATGTATTGTCATGGAAAGCATATATTTTATCCAGTGGTACTCTTAATATCTACTGTAATTTTGGGTTGGATTTTATATTTAATCACCACCGTTTTTTCAATGTATCAAAACAAACAGGAAGAACAGCTATTTGTATATTTAGTGTGTACTATTTAATGCTTATCAAGTAGGTATTAGGTAAACATGTTGAAGCACAAGGTCATAATTTGGCAACTTGGCAACTGAATGTTGAAATGTTATTTACTACACTGATAATTACACTGCAAGTGTTTTCAGAACATGCCGCAGGGTTGTATGAATTTCATCAATTTTTGTTCCTTTTAAAAAAAGGTAAAGATCATATTTCTGAACAGGTTTAATCATGACCGATTGAGAGACTCAGTTGAGTAAAGCCAAGTTCCTCTAAAGTCAGCTTAGTACGGAAAAAATTTCCCCCAAGGCTATCACTGATTTGTTCCTGCTCAGGCTAGAAGTCTCTCTATCACTACAGTTGATGGCATACTTGCAGTAGCCCAGTTTATTTCATGTACTTACCTAACCAATATTACAATCTTTGATTGGTTATGCACTTGGGGAATGCTAATATACATGTTTCTAAAACAACATTAATATGGTGCAACACTTATAACCACTGGTAGGTATTAATACATGTCTATGTTATAGACTTCCTATCTTGTGGCTCTAGATAAACTTTCCATGAATTATTGTGTTCGTTAGAGCGTCAATACAGCTATTGCACACTTCCGTAACATTACTCATAGTATCAGTGGCCATATCAAACCCGTAATCTGTGTTTGGGTACCCTACTCTGTACCCCGCATCACGGTCGCGTCATATCCCACCCGTCCCAACAAGCTTCCCATCCCAACTCCACCAAATCATCTCATCCTGCTCATCAACATCCGTTCCTTGCGTCTGCACCTGATCCTCCGGACCCCTACCACGCGTAACATCCACATACTCGTACTCTCCCTCCTCTCCTTCTCCTCGGCGTTTCGAAGCAGTAACCCAAACACCTTCGACGGGATGTCGGTTTTTGACCTTTTTATTTGGACCATTTTGGGGATCTCGTGAAGAGGAAGAAGTTGTACCGAGCTCGCCTAAAAAGTCAACGACAGCTGTATCAAGCGATTTCGAGAGATTCTGTCGAGGGATCCAAGCTGGGTGGTTGAACCGACGGGGGGCGCGAATGAGGACGTGAGTTTGTGTTAGGGCTAGAATTGAATCATGTTACTGACCATTGAAGAGACGAAACGCAAATGAAACTTACCCAATTCGGCTGCCATTCCTCGTCCTTCACCTTCAGCCGTGGCGAGGGTCCGTGAAAGAAGGCGATCTGCAAGTCGAATCGCTTGTTGCTCTTCAGCGTGATTATCGACAGACATCAATTTGGGACCGGTAGAGTGACTTCGGGGAGGAGTCGGAGGACGAGCAGGAATTGCGGGAGGTGGAACGGGTGAATCATCGATTTCGGGAGTTTCGTTTTCGTCTTCAGCCTGATTGGCCTCATCCTGGACGTCGCGCTCTTCCTCTGAATCAGATTCCTCTGGAACCTCCCCGTCGCTCCCGTCGCTGCCCAACTCTTCCTCAAGTTCGCCTACTTCGTCTTCCGAGTCCACTTCCTCCTCCTCTTCTTCATCAGTATCGGCAGTCTCGTCTTCTATTTCCTCCTCCCGAGGTTGTCGAGAAACGAGAGGACTAATATCGCTTCTCTCCCCCCATATCTTCACTTCTAACCCATCGATACCAAAGATGACCTTTGTCTTCGCCGTACCAATACTAGGCCCCAGAATAATAGCCATGTAGACCCTTCCAACTCTCTTCACTGTTTTCGTCGTAGGCGCGACCGCGTCGGTAGGTTCATGGAGCAACTTGGATCGGGCGAGAGCAGTTGATAACGCGGTAAAAGTCGTGACAAGATGAGAAGAAATCGTGTCAAACGAATCCAGCAACTCTCGTTTCTGTTTTGCAGCGCGCGAATCGGCCTGGACACCGTGTCAACTGGAACGTCTACTGCGGAAATAATCTCACCTTGGCGCCAGGTAATCGAGCTAGCTGAAGGACAGGACTTGACAGAACGATCTAGAATGAGAAAAACCCAGACTCCTAATGCCTAATCGGAACTCACAAAGGCACCTGACTCTTCAGGAACAGAATATGCCCTAGAAAGCTCGTTGCTAGCTTTGCAGCAATACTATCCGTAACAACATCGATATCGAGTTTGACCGTTGGGATCCTACAGAGAACCGTATTTTCCTCCTCTTCTCTCCCCGACTTTCGATGGCCTCCTTTACGCGGACTTGATGAGGGAGATGACGTCCCGTGTTTCGTAGAACTTGGAACTGGGTGTCTGTTGGTTTCTGAGTGGTGTTTGAGAGAGACGGATCCAGGTACTGGGGGAGGAGGAGGTTCCGCAGGGGCAATGAGAGGCATAGTGGTGGTCGCAAGTCAAGTCGTGAAATCAAAAATCTGTCATACTCCTTTCCGTTCCGACGCGTTGAAGCCACGTGGATGTTCGTCATTGTTCACTGCTGTGGCACGTGGACTGTCGTAAGATTCTCACGATATAGGTTCACTTTAGATCTGTTATAGATCCTTGCAATGGCTCAAGCCGTTGAGCGATTTGCAGATCCTGCAACGCCATATCAAAATGACCTAGATATCGGCATGTTTAGCCTCTCCTAAAATGGGCTTTAGCTGAACTTATATTGATCCCGGATACGCTTCGTAGCAAAGTCATAGACTTTCTCGATAAGCAAGAAACAGCAATGAGAAAGGAGAAATCACTCAACGCAGCAGCCGTAGGTTAAGCCAATATAGATCATCCTGTTGACCTTTCTCGAGCGTATATCGAGTAGATAATCAGAGTCTCTTTAATCCCCTTTGGGAAACGCTCCATTGCCTTTCGGTTTTTAAATTGACTCTATGTGCATTTTGTCGAGCCCATCTCTTCCCCCGCATCATCTTATGTTTCGGATCCTCCCCAGTAGGCTCTGGCTCTTCTGTGTCTGCCTTCATCATTGCTGAAAAGTCAGATAGCGCCCCTAGGCTCGGGGTAAACCAGACTCCTTCCGACTCAGCAACTGGGAGTTAGATTGATATGGAGAAAACGCAAGTGAACGAACCAAAGTCAAGAACTTTCAGTTACCAGACTTACTTCAAGTCATTGCAATCAACACTGAATCTCAACGATGAGGACCTTGAGTGCTTAGGAAAAACTTCTGTGATACTGAGGCTGTTGCCATAGTAGCTCAAGTATACCATGATTCGCAAGATTCATATAGTGCTAGGCTCACTCTCGTTGTTATATGTTCTTATCAGAAAATTATTTTGAAGTGGATTTATTGATCACACAAGGGAACGAGCCTGGCAACAATTGACTTGGAGATTAAGAATCAAATCTTAAGTGAAATGCATAAGAATATATCAAGGAACTAGCAGTATACCTCATGTAAGATCATCATAAACACAATCACTTTTTAACATATGTCCAGGTATAAATTCCAAACAGGATGAGACACGCGTCTATTGGAAATAAACCCCATCTGAAACGTGAAAAACACTAATAAAAAAGGTCTACTGAATTGAGTTTTTTCCTTGTACGGTAGGTGTGGTACTCCAAATTTCGCGTTGCGGATGTGGTCTAATCTTGGACTCACGTAGGGCTCGAGAGCACTTTTTTATTTTCCAGCAGAACAAACTGGAATATACCAAGTGGAACTTGCGCACGACCCTCTCAAAACGTATTTCAAAGAAAGAACGTGGGCCACCACGATACGTAGCAAATACGAGACTGAGCCCGTCAACTGTCTACCGGGCCGAAGAAGTCGAGAGCTTCTGATCCAAACAGGGCCATATCAGTGACAGTTTCGTGTGAAGATGATACCCTTTCAGTCGGTCTCGTAACATTCCGCATGGCCACGATCCTCTTGGACCAGAAGCTTTTGACCTCCTCGGCCCCGTAACAGTTGACCAGCCTTATGTCTGCCACGCCTTGTCATTCTGATTTCTCTCGTAATTCGATTCGGAGGGGCAGGTTTGCTACCAGGTACTTTGGAGTGGCATGATCTAATTTCGGAAAGCGGCGGTCGCGGTCCTCTGGATATGGTATATTCGGTGGATGAGGATGGCCTAAAAGGAACAACGAAGTCCTGGTTTGATCTTCTATCTCCGCGGACATGCGATAACTGTCATAAAAGTTTAAATATGACAAAAACTATCCCAGACTATCGACTTCCCTCCCCCACCTGTTTACCTTCCCCATAAGTCCCGTTCATCGTGGGCTTCTGGATATGGTATATCGGGTGGATGAGGGACATAAAGGAATGACGAAGTGCTGGTTTGATCTTACTCTCCAACCATTTCCGCGGGTATGCAATAGCTGTCTTGAAAGTTAAATACGGCAACTATCCCAGACACAGCAGACTTCTCCCCTCACTTGTTTACCTTCCCCATAAGCCTCATCCATCATGGCATACATTCCAACCGACTATAGCTCAATCATGTTGGGTACATACCTTGGACTCCAAGATCCTTATACCCCACTATCCAGTTTACAAACCTTTGCGAACGCCCAAAGTACGTCTGATAGATCAATATCAACAGGAATTCGGGAGTATATTGATTTTGGATCCTATGAAGCCCCGTCGACCAACAATTTCTCCATGTACCACTGCAAACACGACGATGAAATGCTCCTGCTGACACTTCAGAAAGGGGAACTTGATCAGCACAATTCAAGTCGTCATAGACTGGAGTGGCTGTGGCATCTTGTCAGAGCTGCGGTCCCAGGTAGCTATCTTTCTGAATCGAGATGGCTATGGCAATCTCTTGTACGCTCCGATGATGTTTGGTTATTATGGTCAGACGGCGACGAAAAAGCCATTCCACGCGTTTCAACAGCCAGGGACCTGTCATTACCTGATGATTTGGATGTCGTCGCCGACATCCTACGTTCCAGGATCGACTCTCCTCCCTGGACACATCATAGTCTTAACAGCGCACCTCTGGATAAGCTCGGTTTACCGCATGGCGCTCGTCTGAGCGTAGTTCTATGGGCTGCGTTACTGACCTTAAACCGCTTGAAACGGGGATCCAATCCTTTTACACTCGATTATGACATCCCCCGTCTTGTGGAGAAATGGTGGGATGTGTTACCTTCATCAGTTCGAAAGCAGGTGACAGTCTTGTCAACCGACGCTTCCTGGGAGACTTTTTGCGAGATGAAACAAATTTGCTATTTGCACTGTCCGTCTATGTGGAGGTGTTGGTTCACGATACAAAATTATGTGCGGGTTCCGAGCTCTCTTTGTTTTGAGCTCCCATCTGCCACAGAGCAGTTTCGTGCCGATTCGGATTCAAGTTGCCTTTACTGTTCGAAGAGCCTTTGGTATGCAATGCTTGTACTTATTGTCCTGAATCTGATGTAATGTCAATGTTTACTAGGAACCAAAAACCCTATATTCGCCCCATGTATTTATATGGTGCCATCAAACCCCACATAATTGCTTTGTTTTGTATTCAGAAGATCGTTCAGAGATTCCATCCCCACTGTGACTGGAATATGACAATTGTAGCGTCCTCTGTGAACGACAAGGGAATCGAGGTTAATTCCGCGCATAAACTACTCAACTACACCGTTCTTTCGCAGATTGATCGATGGATACTCGATTTCTTCCGTACGCGCCACGTACCTTCTCAGCGTGATAAATTTCGGCTCCTACTTCCAGATACGGAATGGATACCTGATGTCTGGCTGGATATTCTTGAAGAAGAGGATAACCTCGAGATTCACTTGATTGAGACTCAACAGGCTATCAACAACAGGTACACTGCTTTCCCTACAGCTATCGCATCACCTCCCAGCGACTCATGTGATGGCCCCTCCTGGATTTGTGCCGTTGTTCTCTTCCTGACAGCAAAATATACGGGTTTTGGACCCGCAGCAGCTCGAACGTTTGAAGAAATAATTGAAAACGATTTCAGCGCGTTGTTCAAAACCTTCCCCGAGCCCGCAGGGACGGATACAACAGATATCTTTCTTCGATGTCTGAAGAATTCTGGACACACTTGTTTTAATGATTCGACTGCTCGTCTATACTCTTCAGCTTACCTCCTATTAGTTGAGTCACCAGACGTTCCTGTTGTCGGATATGGGCAAAGAGTGGGTTATCAGGGTCCGATTTCGGTTCTTAAAAAGTGCTCTGTCTGTGAATGCGTAGATGCAATTCATCAGTTGGGTCACTTTGTGGACCAGAACATGGGCGTTGTTTTAGGAGCCTCATCACGGGATTCGGATATGGAAACTCTGTCCAGCAGGGTTACAGGCAAGCTGGTACGTATTTCTATCAAATTCTTTTTGACCTATTGATGAGAGTTTGAAGAATTCACCTGTGCAGAAAGACATAAAAGGCTTGAATGCCATGCTCAGAATAATTAATGTATGTATAATATGATAAAAATCCTACGATCAAAGGTTGACGGGCCCAATATTAGAGCGCACTCCTAAAAACTATCAACGGCGAACAGACAAATCTACCAACCTCTTCTTGCGATCGCGACAAACAAAATCAACAACATGAGTCCGAAGCTCGTGGTAGTGAAAACACAGGATCTTCTTTCATGACGAGGACACCAAATAATGCGGATATATCTTCTCGGGTAAACATTTTTCTTTGGAAAGAGCCTGCCCAGTCAATAACAAAGTACATTCGTAGAATTCTTCACCCCAGGATCTCCAAAGATCTAAGATTAGATCGGCATTAACACATGAAGAGAGATTATCAGCAAGTCATCCCTTTAGATATTACTTTCCAAAAACTGATATAGACAATTTGAAAGGGCAACCCCAGCGAAAATATTAGGAAAAATCTACTGCTGCAGGATCACTCCAAGGAGACTTTCAATCTTGACAAGCCATTTGGGAGTATTCCTGACCCAAATTTAATGAATCCAACCTTTCAATTCATTCAGCATCAAGGCTTCTCATCACAGTAAGCATTTGCTACTTGCAGTGAGTCTTGCTGTCTCATTGATTTTAAGTAGCCCCAGAAGACCTCGAAAGAGTGATATGATTGATGAAATTAAACAAAAGTTCCAGTTATTACTAGGTTTGTTATTATTTCAGTGACCGCAATTTGTTTTTCTTATATTTGCTGACTTACACAGAAGTATATGGCATTCCTCTGGAATGTGCAAATGATGATCCAAGGCTACCTTGGAAGTCTCTGCCGCAGATTCTTCGTAATCATAATTTAAAACTGATCAATTGGCCTTGCGGGGTGTCAGAGCCCCATACAAGGAATGGCATTGAAAAAGTTCCTCGAGAAGACATCGCTAAAATATATGATGCACTCAATAGTAGAGAAGCACCCTTGAGCATCGGACCTATCACAAATGCTTCAGGGGAGTGGGAGATAAATGTGGTCATGGAAGATCCTTTGACTCAAATTTCGTCAAGAAAGAGGGCTCATCCAGCTCAAGGTTGTGGTAAAAATCTGAAAAGATATAAAAGTTCTAGATAGCATGTGACATAGATTTACCTGGTAGTTTCCTTACATATGTTTATTTGAGTAATTTCACTAGTATTGATTGTGATCACTGGCAAAGATGATATATATCATCTGAGAAAACCTGGAATAGATCTCATTCGCAGCATAAAATAACAGCGTTTACATCGCATAGATAAAATTCTCTCTTAGAAAAAATAAAGGCCGAAAATCTGCGTAGCAAATACGGTCTATATTTTAGTATCTATAGGACCCTACTGTAACACCTTTGTATTTTTCGGACTTGAAAAAAGAGCAGATCTGCAACAAGGAGAATGATGACTTTTGAACTTGTTTAAGTAGAAAAAAACGGCTTATTCTGCGATAGTCCATTAACCGGAACATGAAATGGCTCAAGAAAGCACTTGTTTTTGAATGCTGTTGATGCGTCTCACGGGATGAAACATCGCAACCGACTACTGAGGGGGAGAAAAGCACTCAAAATGGCCATGGGTCGCCATTCATCATATTGGGAGTTTCAAAAACGATTTGCTCACCGCTTAGATTATGGAGTTTTTCTTTTATAGTTTCTGAATCTTATTTTTTTTTTTTAATTTTTAGGTTGAACGGAGCGTCATAGTGATGCGCGACGCAGAATGGGTTCCTGTGACATTAGGGCTTCCGGAGCCTGTTACTCAAAATGATGGCTATTCTACACAGATAAAACCTGGCTTTTATCAATCATTTCTGAATCCTATAGGGGAGTCGGACAGATCATCAAACGAAATATCATGACATCTTACATCCTTGGCACTGCCAAACAAGCCCTTTTCAACATTTTTGTGGCTAGTTCCTCCTGTCATGCTTGACCACTCTGTTAATCGGCTTAACGGATTTGCGTCATGGTATGCGTGTTGCTAGTTCAGAATAACATCTCAGGGTTTCTTTTTCACATTCAAAAATACAATACATCGTCTCGAATAAAATGACATTGTCCCCTGAAATAAGCTATCTCTTCACGGCCCTAGTAGGGATCAACGACAAAAGTATGGAACGTGAATCACTTAATGTATATTACCGTTGGGCTTTAATAGATTTTAGACTGCATTGGTCGATATTCGGATTTATATTTGTATGGACATGAAAGGCCGACACCGAGTGAGCTTTCAATGATCATGCGTTTGGATTATATTTCTTTAGACGATATCAATACGCATGCTATAGCGCGTCCAAATAATTATCACCTACACATCTTTAGATGACATTGTTTCCGCAAGAATTTATACTACTCCTGTCAAAATTGAATAACTGCCAATAGCATAGATCGGTTCCCTGGGAGAATATAAAATCAAGATTAATCTTTCAGTAGATCATCTCAAACCCCAACTCTTGAAGGACGTAGACTAAGATCCCTGCTGTTATGCGCCCTCTTCCCTCAGCCTTTCGTCTTCCAGATCTTGCTGCTATCACTGGTTCTGTGTGTGAGCTGAAGCGAAACCCTCATATCCATGAAGCAAAGGAAGCTAGTGAAGCATGGTTCAGAAGGTAAAAGGAAATCGTTTTGATGATGTATCAGAGTAAATCTGAATGATTCTTAGCATTGGCGTATACCAGGACAAAATTTTACGACAGTTCCTTGCTCATCATTTCAATTTGCTTGCGGAGTTAAGCTTCCCGGATGCAGACCAGCAGCATCTTGAGACTTGTATCAAGTTCTTTCTCTGGGCATTCTCAGTAAGGCCAAATTTGCTTGGTGTTTGATACTTATTAAAATATTTTGATCAGTTTGATGATTTATCAGACGAAAGTGAATTGCAAGAAAGCCATGAATGTGGGGTGAAGCTTTGCACAGCTATTCTGCACGATTCAGCACCCAAAAATACGACATTTCTATATGCTCAGGTGCTAGACCAGTAAGTTGTACCATTATCTTAGTGTTCTTATGTTGACTGGTTCTTTTATGCAGTATTTGGAGAGAACTGAAGACTGCACAGCCGGGAGTCTGCAATAGGTGCGTGCTTGATTTTTCTTACAGGGTTGGATATCTAACCACTAGTTTGATTTAAAAGATTTGCAAGAAGAGCAGTAGATTGGTTCAGCGCGCAACTTCAACAAGGAATGAACAGAAAACTAAACCATATGCCTACTGTCAAAGAATTTATTCTTATGAGAAGGATTACAGGTGGTTGCGGGATGGTAGAAGGTAAGGCCTAATTTCCTCACTATTTGAGCGCCAGTTCAAGTTAACCGCCGCAAGCAATGATCGAATACTCTCTTGACATCAATCTTCCCGACTACATCTTTGAACACCCTACCATACGAGCAATGTCTGATGCAACCAACGACCTCATGATCTGGCCCAATGTAAGTACCTCATCTACTTTGAAAGCCATCTGTACTAATTCCATCGAGAAAGGATATCTGTTCATTGAACGTTGGTCATTTCCACTACCAGATCAAATATGATTATTAATTTAACAACATAACCTCAGAAAGAGCAGGCTGACGGTGACTATCAAAATCTGGTCTTTATCATAATGGAGGAAAAGGATTTAGACTTGCAAGATGCAGTCGATCAAGTTATTTCTATGCTCAGCGCTCGTGTTGATGACTACGATTCCTTGAAGCGAAGTTTACCATCATTTGGCCTTGAAGTTGATCAAGAGCTTTCGCGTTATTTGAAAGCTCTTGAGCATTTCGTGCAAGGAACAGTCGTTTGGTACTATTCTCCTCGTAAGTGATCGTCATATCAAGTAATCATTCAAAAAGGAGATTGAATCAATGATACAGGTTATTTCTGCAATATAGACTGTGATGGATCATGGCTTGTAGCCATTAATAGTATTTTCCCTTTTCGAGTCTCGATCTACCTTACCTACAATGCAGTGCTTCGGGTGTACCTCGGGCATCAAATTCTCCTTTATTCTACTCATTTCTCCATAATTCTGCAGCTTTACTCGAGTATTCTATAGTATTCTAGTTAATGTACAGTACAGTATATAAGTAGCTAAGTAGCACAATGTAAAGAGAGCCTTTCCTACCTTGCAATACACATCAGTGTTCTGCCCCTTACATCTTGACTGATAGTAAGTTTCGGCACCCTTTACAACGCGCTAGCTTGTATTGGTTGCTATTCTCGACCTCTACTGACGCCTTTGAGCTCACTGAGTGCTCGAGATCCTTCGGTTTCCTCTGTAACGCGAAAGCTTACTTGGATTTCGCCGAATTAGGCTCCATCATTCCTTCATTAATCAACTAAGAGTTTCTGAGCCCGAAACTAGCCCGGTTTCATTACATAGACATATCCGACAGGAAGTACCTACAAGTCCCCTTGTTTACCAGAGATGAGAAATCAGCTTACAAAGTTGGGAGCAAATCATAACGATTACATATTTTCTTTGTGTTAAAAGCTAGCCGATTTTATTCGCAGTTACTTCAACGGTGTGAAAGCGGTTCTCAGTATAGCAAGAAAAAGGGCAGTGACTTTGGCTCATACTCATGGCTTTTTGAACAGAAAGGTTGCTGGGCAGAAATCGGATGACAATTTTTATCGGAAAAATCCTCTACACCGCTTTTGTGGAGTGTCATCTTACCGGTACCCATGGCTGTAATGTGGTTCTGAACGCGGATCGATGTTGGCAGAAATCCAGATATACATTCGACATCTGTTAGGTCTCAACTCTAACTCTATCATTCCAATAACCATTTATCACGAGTGATGGTTCTAGATAGGTGGATCCATGCCGGAAATCATGAGCTCTTTCTGGCCTACCTTCATGATTTGACCGTTTGCAATTGATAGAATGTAAAGACTCCCATGTCTTTCGGCCACCAGGATTCCAAGGGACACCTCAAGGGACACCCCAAGGGACACTCAAGGTACACTCAAGGTACTCCCTGGAGGTAACTACTACTATAAAACAGTTTAGCTGTTTGTCCCAGCACCACTTCTAGTATACGTCTGCCACCAGTTGGTTCTCAACACCCTGTGGCTGTGCTGAAAACAAACTTCGGTATTGTCTCCTCAATTATACATAACATTTATTATTATATCAAAAACCAACATTCTTTATTTAGATATTGTAGAAACTTGAATAATTAGATGCCAATTTCATTACATGAAACAGCCCTTAAATATTCTGACACTTCTAAATCTGATTGCTTCTTTATTTGTCATGTAGGATACAAATTTGGATGATGAATATTAGTATGGTAAACCTTTGGAATCTCCCAGAATAACATGTGTTTTGTATACTTTGCTTATCCCTTACAAATGTCATTTGTAGGGGATAAGTTGAAATGTATACAGAGCAACAGGATGGTATAAAGCATGCCTACAATTTCTATTCTGGAGCACTGTGCCTGACCATATTATTGGGGAAGAAGATTGCCAATAACTGGCACATAATACTGCTATACAAATTTGAGGTGGTCATTAATATGAAGATTTTTCAACCATTTTTCAAATAAGAAAATAGAAATTGAACAAAAGTACACTGGGAACAAAATTCTGTAATTCTTTGGAAATACAGTGATATTACAGAGGAAATATGCATTGGAAACATGTATGTATTTCCACTTATTTTACAGGAAAGTTACAGAAACAGTTACTCACTGTATATTAACTGTAACTTCCCTTTTACACTGTAATTTCACTGTATCTTATCTCGTATTTTTTCTGTATATCTACTAAAAATACAGGCATGTTTCTGATTCATATCTTTACTGTAATATCACTGTATTTCCAGAGAATTATGGGTTTCTGCACCCAGTGGTAGTTCAATATCTGAAATTTTGTAGTGTTACACATCACCAAGTATCATTATAATACTACAGTATCTTATGTGATATTATCTAGATAATAAAATCAAGCTGGCCTATTATTGCTTACAACTCTACAAAACTAGATTCAAACTGCACATTTGACCTTCAAAATTAAACAGTGAATTCCTTATTGAATGCATTGAACTGCTATAGATAACAACTTAATCAATCACATAAGTCAATGTATGTCTAGGGTAAAGTCAAGAGACACCCAAGGTATCTCAAGGGACACTCGAGGCACCTCAAGGGACACCCCAAGGCACCTCAAGGGACACTCAAGGCACCTCAAGAGACACCAAGGTACCTCAAGGGACACCCAAGGTAGCTCAAGAGACACTCGAGGTATCTTAAAATTGGCTCAGAGTACACTTTGAGAGCCATTTAGGACATTCAACGTAACCTTAGTGCATATAATACATGAATGAAGGGGGGTATGTCGTTATTGATGCTCCAGGTGATGTAATTATATATCATTATATGTATAGTACATTTACTCACGGTAACCTTAAGCGATACTCAAGGGACACTCAAGGGACACTCAAGGGACACCAAGGTGGGGTCCCTTGGGGGGGTCCCTTGAATTCCTATATGCCGCATGTCTTTAGCTGCAATTACCAAATTTTCCGCATGTTCACTGCCATTTCGCTCAAAATAGCGCGAGACCCTACATCAAGCAAACATGATAAGATTCTCAGTAATACCGTTTCTCGATTTACCGTTCATACAGTAGACCACGCTCGCAGCGTGGTTCCGAAATCTTCGTACACATAAATCATTCTCCAAATTCAACCTTTGCCCATGCCAACTTTGCTTCTACCAGTCTCTCGTACTCTTCGATACCTCCTTCGAATATGTCGCCGACTTTACGAGCACCCTGGCCTGCAATCCATGCTTGTTTGGACTCGTCCGAAAATGTCATTAAGCGTTTTACTTCTGTGATCTCGGCCTGAATTAGAGGATCCTTGGGCTCGAGCCGATGAGCGACTTGAAAATCTTGCAACGCCATATCAAAGTTGCCTAAATACCGGTATGCTTGGCCTCTCCTGAAATGGGCTTTAGTCGGACCCGTATTGGGTCCCCGAATACATTGCGAACCATATGGAGCGACGTACTCGAAGGTCCTTGTCCGCAAATTTGACACAACCAGCATTGATACCTTTGAGTATCGTCGAGTGACCCCATCATTCATGCAAGGAATTGGGTTATGATGTTGATGATAAGAAAAGTGGGTACGAGACACCCGCATATCAAAGAACTGCCTAAGGCTCTTGGGCTTCGGGGCGAACGGAAGCACCGACGAACAAACTAAACTTTTCTTCAGAATCATGGGGATGAAATCGTAAACTCTCCGTCCCGCCAAGGACTCACATAAAGCAGAAATTTAAACAAGCCATAGCAAGTTCAGAAATGGGAATATCTGGAATTATGTTTGGAGTAACCTTCTGCGAAGTCTCTGCCAGCCTCGTAATTACCGTCCGTTGGAATAAAAGCGAATGATAATATCAGGTGCTCAGTAATAATCTATACAAAGGAGCAATAAGGGTACAACACAATTTAACATCAACGATAGATAATTCCGAACGGTAGCTGTGTGAGGGCGAAGTTATCACGAGCAAACAGAAAGAGAAGCTACCTCAAAAAGGAAAGCGTCTCAGTCTCCAAATCAATGAAAATGCACCGAGACTGACCTATTCAAGCCAATACCAGCGGGGCTTGCGCACAGTACCTAAAACCTTTTGAATCTCCTCAAGCTGCTCCGGGGTTGGAGTTTCTCTCGCCTCGAGACTGGAGTTATCAGCAAGCACCACAGCACAGCCGGTTGTACGAGAATCCCCATGCCCTTTCAGCGTGACCATACCACGTCTTGCCTTTCGCCAAACACTTCTGGTCTCCTCAGCTAGAAAGTGTACTATCATAAGTGTAGGCAAGGGTTCTTCGACAAACTCCTCAGAGCCTAAGCGTAGAGGCCTCCTAAGTCGCTCCGATTTGTATTCAGGTATGTTTTGCGCTTCTTTCTTAGTGATGTGGATCGCGTAGACGCGTAGCTGAGCGTGTCGAGAAGCTGCTAATGGAGGGAGTTTGTCACTTGGCATTTGCTATTTGGTAGCTGTAAGGCATAAGATGAAGGAAGTTTGAAGAAAGTACGCACAAGTTGGATCACAGTAGTAGAGGTGCCGGTGAGAGGCGATGTGCGCAATGCGGTCTTTTCAAACAAGAGTCACGTGGTAGTTCCCCATTCCAGGTCCATTGTCCTCCGATGCCATGGTCGAAGATAAAAATGCGAAGTATACTCTCCTGGACGATTATCCCCTCATTCCAAACACATATCCACCGTTTCTAACTGTCCAAGACATGTCCTCTAATTGGACCAGTGCCTCTCGACCTAGCTCTCCTTCTGCTCGCTATGTCACATCTCGTAAAACTCACGTTGCCAAAAACCTTGCGTACTCCGTCTTTTTTAACAGAAGAAACACAGAAAATGCTCTCCACGGGCTTTACTCCCAAATTTTGACTGAGCTCACAGCCAAGGACAACAACATCACTCCCTACGTCCAGTACAACCTCTGGCTTCCCAGACTGAATGACGGGGCGATCGTCCCTGATGATTACAAGCTCAAAGGTCGAGGCCATCATTCTCTGGCCGATGATGAGGAAGAAATCGAGGTCGAAAGCCAAGCCAGCGATGAGAGCGACGACCAGTTGGATGTCATTGATCGTTCCTCTACACCCACTGGAGAGGGGGATAACTTAGAGAAGCACGACGAGCATGAAGATGACGTCCATTCTACCGAAGATCTCGAAGATGAGGAGGAGGAGGATGATTTTGATGAAGCTGGCAACATTTCATTCGCAACTGACCACACACAACCAGGCTCCGATGTTGATAAGATTCCTGATCTTGCACTGGTCCATACACGTTTGTTATGGAAGGCACTTTGTCTTGCAGAACCTCGGAACCATCCAGCACTGAAAGCCAGGAACCATAAACTTACTGTTCACTGGCAACACCGTAACGGCATTCATATCATTCATGGCTGCGTCCCATTTTTGGGTGAGCTGAAATCTGGCGCTCCTAGAGACCTAGATCTGAAGTACAACAACAAAGAGGCTAAGGCCAAGTTTGACGAGCACATGACAGGGTAAGACTCTCAGTTGATCATTGATATTGATCATTGACGCTTATATATTTGGCTTTTAGAAAGTTCTTCGATGCGCATACTGATCTGGCTGAATATTTAGTCCACTGCTTCGCACGACACCCATATATTGAAGAAGTGGTGGCTTTTGTAGCAGTTGGTGTCTACTGGCACTATGCTATTTTCGAGCAATCCGACCTTCCTGACTACGACTGGGACGAGATGCAGATCAAATCTCACGGCAGCTCCAAGGCAAAGCACCGTGCCTTTTACAAAAAGTTCCCCAAAGCATACTATGAAGTCGGAACCAAAGAGTCAGATGCAGCTTTCGAGGAGATGTACCAGAAGAATATTCACCCTTTGGGTAGTGACGGCGATCTCTCGGCTGAGCAATGGTCTGAAGTTGAAAAACAGGACTAGAACGGGAACGGGTTTTTGGGGTTTGCATGCTGTACTCATTTTTTCTTTCACTATATTCGTTTTTCTGCCGGATGTTTTTCTAGGAACTCCCGTTGGAAAGAAAATTTTTTCATGCATCGTTCTTACTTATTCATGTTGGAAGTTCATATGAAGTAAAGCTTCCGTTTTGCCAAGAACTCGAGGGTTGGTTTCTGCCAGCCTCGTAATCACCGTCAGTTGGAATAAAAGTGAACGATATAATGGCCAATAACAGGTACTCAGAGCAATTAATACAAGGGAGCAATAAGGGAACGACAGATTTCAAAATTAACAACTTGAAGAGAGAAGCAGTGTAGGCAAGGGTTCCTCGACAAACTCGTTGGCACCCGGGCCGCATGAGGTTCGAGGTCTCATAACTCGCTGTGACTTGTATTCAGGTTTGCTTTCTCAGTGATGGGGATGGCGTAGACGCGAAGCGGATCGCGTCGAGAAGCTAATGGAGAGAGTGCTTCATTTGGCATTTGTTGTTTGAGTAGAGTAAAAAGATGAAGGAAGGTATGCAGTTGAATCAAGAATTCGGAACGACGTACCCCGCTGACGTAATATATCTGCTGTTTGTTCGTCTCCTCCCGTGAAATGCCTGCATCCAACAACGGCCTACCTGCAACTCTTGGAATACGTCGGATATTGACACTTGTAGCATCTTTGGTGGTATCATTGGCAGCAGGAACGAACTATGTGCGTGTTGTGCTTGATACAGAATGGGCAACTATCGAGCTGATCCTTTCTAGGTCTTCTCGGGTATGTCACCGTGACCCATCTGTTGACAAGTCAGCTTCTCATGAAAGTCTTCAGCATATGCCCCTCAACTCGCTTCCAGTCTGCACATATCCCATACGCGACTCAATGTTATCGCTCTGGCAGGCAATAGTCAGCCCTGTTTCGTTTAATGGTCCCGTACACCTCATAACTTTCACTTAGTTGGGGTATATCTATCCTCGCCTGCCTGGGGCATGCTCGTAGATAGATTTGGTCCAAAACCGAATCTTTTCATCGGGTTTTGCCTTCTTCTCGTTGGCTACTCCGGCATCCGCGTCATATACGACACCGGCTTACCCCACTCAACTACCTCTCTTCCAACCGCGATATTTCTGCTTCTCGTGCTCTTTAGCTTCATGACGGGGGTCGGGGGTAACGGCGGGTTCTCCGCTGCGTTAAATGCGACCGCGAAATCTTTCCCAGATTCCATGGTCCGTGTCATTGCTCATTTCGCGTTTCCAAAATCTCACCTTCTACGAAGCGAGGTTCTACTGTGGGGCTAGTAGTGTCAGGATTTGGGCTTTCAGCGTTTGTATTCTCGTTCATAGCTCGACAAGCGTTCCCCGGAGAAACATCCCTTCTACTCTTCACACTTTCGCTAGGAACGGCTTTACCAATGCTTCTTGGTTTTTTGGTGGTTCGCCCAATACCTCTTCCTGCTCCCGAGCTATTTCCCAATAGCCGAACTCCGTTACTTTCTCATAACGAAGAATCGACTCCCAGTCAACGACCAGACTCTACTTCGGCGAATTCCAACTCGCTGCGAAGAAAAAACAAATTTCGCCGACCCCTTCTCGAGCACATATATGGGAGAAACCTTTTTACTTCCCTTGACTTTTGGATTTTATTTAGCATCTTCTCGCTAGGTCCGTTTCTTTACGACTTCAATCCGAAATACTCACGCTATTCTTCAAGTAAGCGGAACAGGACTAATGTGTGAGTTTCACGTTGTTCTTGTCCGGATTTGAAAACATCCTTACAACAAAGTAGACATCAACAATGTCGGTTCAATGGCACAAGTCCTTTACATCCATGAACACCCGTCAACGTATGATGATAGAGAAGTGGCTCAGTGGCAAGCTGCACAAGTCTCTACTATCAGTCTTACTAGTTTCGCTGGCCGCGTTTTCATAGGTAAGGTATCCTTATCCTGATAAGAAGACACCATTCGAGTCTGCATGCTAGGTGTCCTCTCGGACTTTGCAAAGGCGCATTTTACGTTACCGCGCTCTCATCTGCTCATCTTGGTAGCTAGCACCGCACTTGCTTCCCAAATAGCTACTTCTCAAGTCAACGTCGTGTCCCATTTGTGGATACCCAGCGCTTTGTTGGGTTTCGGATACGGCATGCTCTTTTCGCTATGTACATCCCTAGTTTTTGAGTGGTTTGGATTAGGCAAGTTCTTTTTTAACGTCTATTTCAGTCACCCTGACGAATCGTCAATTTTAGCTCACTTTTCCGAGACTGTAGGCTTCCTCACTGTCTCACCCCTAATCGGCGGGAACATCTTTTCCGTTGCATTCGGTAGAAACTTGGATGCACATGAATCGCCTGTCACGCCACATCTTATAGTGGACGGACAACCTCAGAACCAGTGTCGAGATGGAAGAGCTTGTTACGTCGACACCATATACCTTACAATCGCAGCATGTGCACTGACGGCTTTGTTGAGTGTATGGGCGGGGTGGAGAGATCACAAGAGGATTGAAGATGCTTTGGTTTCTGATAACTCTGACGAAGGTGATGACGCGGATGTTGGCTCACATGAATAGATGAACTTGAAAGACAGAATGCATGTATGTATGAGAAGCCTTGGGAAGAGCGAAAATTAGCTTTTTAGATACCACGGTATTTCTGTGTACCTACGCTAGAAGTGAACGACTTTGTATTCTTTGAGAATTGACATTTAATTTATTTCGGTACAGACATCATGCTCGGAACGACTACTATGGAGCACGAATATCCTCTTCGGATCCGATGTAAAATACCCGCCCCGGTTCTCAGTGTCAGAAAACATTGAGGTATAAGTACCCAAGTGATTTCTTGTCTTGTGTTCATCAACAAGATCACCAGAAATGAAGTTCCCACTTTTCCTCTCCGCATTCGCGCTTACCTTCATCCAACCAATCCTCGCAACTACTCTTGATTATCTACCAGCTATTCCGCTTGTCGGTGATCTTATTGCCGAGTACGAGAAATTGAACGATGCTTGCAAAAATGGAGGCCCGAGCGTGGTGAGTCGGCGTTCCAAACAATGATAGTCACGACCCAACCAATATTGAATTTACCGTTTTCCTTAAAGTACGTAGGTGTTCATTACGAAGGCATAGAGGAACCTATCACTTTCGAATATGACGAATGTTATCCATACAAAATCGACGGCCATTTTGCAAAACAAGCTGTATTCTGCAGAGTTGCGTACTGCTTCGATACTATGTAAGTGTCACAACTTGAAATTCAGGATAAAGTATTCCATGGAGTCTAATGGCGCCCTTGACTCTTTAGCAGCGAATCGGAGGGTGAATGTGGTGGACTGAGTCTTCCTCCCGTCACTGTCCCTGTTGGTCCTCCGGAGACACTGGTTAATGTTGGTCACTTTGCTAACGCGGTTGGGGATGGAGCAATATGCTATAAAGACCTAAAAATTGCACTCTGACTTGAGGGTACGCAAGATGACGAGGGAAGAGGTAGAGAGAGGAAGTGATTACAATAGGTGTCTTTATTAATATTGACAACGCATGCTAGAGAGTTTTGTCCATCAAAAGTCCTCACATGCTCATTACTATGACGGTCCATAGAAATACTATGTACTACATACTCCAAACTCATGGAACCCCTCGGCTGCTTGTCTTGTCCATATGATCAAATTCGACGATCAAACCTTACAGCCAATCAAGCAGCCTCAGCGCTCATAACGAAGCCTTTACCCTTGTCAGATTGACAGGTGCATGTTGTCCGAGTCATATATGATCTTGTACTAGCAAGTTGAATCTCATGAGCGTCTTCCTTGAACATCATTGTCGTATTGGTTGTAGCACGGGTCTCTCCACTGGGAGAAGTGATGCCAAGCCCTATACGTACGATGATCATAGAGAAAACGAGGCCCTGGTGGAGAGAAGTTAATTAGAAGACATGCATTTACAATGTGGGATCGTGTATTCACTTACAACAATGGGTGATATCTTCCAGAGGTCATTGAATTTAAGATCAGAGAACTTGAGTGAATGGGGTATGGAATGCCTACCGCATCGAGTAACACGTATTGAAACCATGAATGAGTCTTGTATAAAATGAGCAGAGCGGTCAACGTCAGGGAGTAAACCATCCCAGATTCAATCACAAGAAGCATGATGGGCTGCAAACTCCGAGAACTCAAAGAAAAGATGTCCGCTAGGTGATTTATGTACCAAATGCGGTATGCGACCAGAGCTGGGAGTTTTTGGCACGGCGATCAGTGTATGTGCAGATCTTCAAACGGCGGGAAGACGAACCTGTGCAGATGAGATTTGTTGCCAAGGTGAGAGAAAAGAATGAGACGATCCAGTTTTGGAGCTCATTGACGAATATCTCTGCTTGGGGAACTACTTTTGCGAACGAGTAGAGGATTCCTATACCACATGCTGGAAATAGAGTTGTTACACAATTTCGCAGGTAAATGAAGGAAGCTTACCAGTGCTGCCGAGAAGAAGCAAACACGGAAACAGAACTACATATTTATTACGGTTCCAAACCAAATAGCATCTGTAGAGCTTAAATTACGGTGAGTGTGTGATAACCTGATTCGGACAAATGACCCACCACGACGCTGTCGCCCACAAGTGTTTGTACCACGTAGATTGCGCTTCCGAAAATCTGAGTGAACTCTGAGAGTTGATTAAAGTATGCTGGTGGACCTCCAGGTTCATCTTTGAATACGATGAAAGCCCTGATGATTCTTGTATAGTTTACTCCGATATGCTTCACGAGGGACGAGTTCAACCACTGTCCACGCAGCGACGAGCCATCTACTTACCATTGTCGCTAGAGTAAACATAATAATTGATATAGCGAGCATAGGCTTATTGATGGCTCCTCGTTGCAATTGCTTGAACGCAAGAATCCAAACAGTGAGGCCGAATACCACAACATATGCTCCTGTATGAATGATTATTAAAACAAGCTAAGAATGAAAGCGCAGGTAGCAAACGACGTGCCATATAACAATGTTTGAATGAAGATGGAGACGAGTTTAGACTAAAGTCATTCTTCAGGATTGAATAACATCGCTTCATAGAGGAAAACTGACCTCATCAGCTGGAAAGGGCATGATATCTTCTCAAATGGAGGAATAGAAAATTGGAGTGAGCCTCTGCTGAAATGGTCGCTGGCAGGGCCGATTCGAGGATATTCGGTCTACGTAGCTTTGAAATACTCGTAAATGAATTGAGTACAGGCTGTTACATTGGCTTCGATCGTAAGCATTCTCCCAGCCTATACAGAGAATGAGTTATGCCAAATAACTACCCGCTGAATGACTTACAGCTGAAGTGTTGATGATAGAGATCAAATTGTTCCTTCCAGAAACCATTTCTATACGGGACCTGACGTCCCCGTTTTAAATGAATGAGCGTCTCGGAAACTGTGTGATGATCTGTTACAGAAATCATGGGGAAAATGAACACACCGCTTTCGTCGCCAAGACTTTCGTCAGTCCACGGCAACTAATGACATACAGGATTTACATACACCTTGTCGCCACATAAGTTATACGCTATAGTAGCCAGCAAAGAGACAGAAGAGCTTCGGGTTTCAAAGAGTCAAAAAAGAGGATTCTGCTGTTGTATGAATGCCCATAAATTGAGCCGAGATGTGTCGTGTCTTATTCCCGAGCGTTTGTCTGCGAAGGTCCAGCGGTTTGGTGTGGGTTCTGATTTCTAAGGTAATGATTGCTATCCGTCGTCTCATATGTTGCCCTGGGCAGTGCGCGTTATTTGACCCATGCATTACATACAGATACGAGCACAGGCTAGGTGTGGAGCATACAAGTCCTATGGAGTCAAAAACCTATGAGAAGTCTATGATTCGAAGTTAGCTTTACGGTGGGTCACAACAGAAATAAGGTTTAAATTCCTCAATACTGTTGCTGAGCTGACCGCGCTGGTCCAATAGATTCATCATTCATGAGACAGGAAGGGATATTAGGCTGGACGGATGCGAATTGCGGTGACGACTTGAAGTGACATCTTCTCTTCCATTTGATAAGATGGCCATAGGGATTGCGTAAAGTGTTGCAGAGTATGTCTGAGGAACAAGCGCGTACTTGTGGGGCGAGGAGGCCTCAGGGAGCAATCGGCAAAGGCCGATTAAGTCCAAAGTCCGCTTCAACCAATCGCAGTTCTGCAGCTCTCACGATCTTCATCCTTGTCATCCGACTTTCAGTCTGAGGCATAGAAACTTACCCATCCGCCTTTTCAAAGCCCGTGCTATCATGTAAGTATTATTACAAGGCACTGTCCTACGCTTACATCCCGACCCTCAGCCTAGATGGCAACGCCAACTATCTTGGAAAAGATCTATGCACAGCGGCGCAAGGACGTAGACCTATCCAAATCAACCCCGGGAACCAAACCCCATGAAATCGATGCATATCTACAAATGGGTCTCGCACCACAACTGATCCCTCTGGTTCCTCGTCTCAAAATGAATCCATCTACCTCGACCGACAATCCTTCCTTGTCGTTGATGGCCGAGATCAAACGCGCCAGTCCTTCCAAAGGTGCAATTGCCATGGACGTTAATCCTGCGAAACAGGCCCAGATATATGCTAATTCTGGAGCTTCCGTCATATCGGTTCTTACGGAACCCACTTGGTTCAAGGGTTCGCTCCTGGATATGCGTCTAGTTAGACAAGCTGTTGACTCGCTCCCCAATCGTCCTGCCATCCTTCGGAAAGAGTTCATTTTTGATGAATACCAGATTGCTGAAGCTCGGCTCTTTGGAGCAGATACCGTTTTGCTTATAGTTGCAATGTTACAGCCCGAGCAACTTATATCATTATATGCGTATTCAGTCTCTCTCGGAATGGAACCCTTGGTGGAGGTCAATAATGCAGCAGAGATGACGCGTGCCCTTGAGCTTGGAGCAAAGGTCATCGGAGTCAACAATAGGAATCTCCATGACTTTAATGTTGACATGGGTACGACAAGTCGGCTGGTGGATATGGTGAAGGAACGCGATGTAATATTGTGCGCTTTGAGTGGCATATCGGGTCCTCAAGACGTTAAAGTATACAAAGAACAGGCTGTGAACGCTGTCCTTGTCGGGGAAGCATTGATGAAGGCGGCTGATACTGCGGTATTTATCAGGGAGCTACTGGGTTGGCCCTCAACTTCTTGATATGAAGATCTTATAGCAGTCGAGGACGAAATGTAGAACTATACTGTATGAAATATAAAATCTCGAAGAAAATTCTACCAGCGTTAAGGCAATAGGCGCCAGTATGCCGTAACTCTGCCAAAGCCAAGTCACGTTCTTTTCTCGTCTTTGACCAACGTCCAGCCGTCAGAGCTGTTCATTGTCAGCCCAAATACAGGGTCCATCCGGCCCTTTCATCCAAATATCGTCATAATCTCCGCACAAGTTCACTAGCATCGTACAAAGTTGCCCTTTTGACTACAAGGGCTGTCTGCTGACCCGGCAGCTGCCTAGCTATTCATAGTTCAGAATCTGATATCAGTAGACGCTCAGAAGGTAGATATAAACTATAATCACGTTTCGTCACTCTAATCCAACTCCCATTCCTCATACAAGTGATCACAGCAGTAAAGTATGTCCAAATCCGTCAAGAATCCGAACAAGCCTTCCGCGTCCAAGATCTCGAAAGCATCCGCTATTCCGCAGACAAGAGGGTATCAGCAAGAGATGTTGGAAGAAAGTCTTCGCAATAACATTATCATAGCTATGGATACGGGCTCTGGGAAGACTCATATCGCTGTGTTGAGATTGAAGATAGAGGCTGAAAGAGAGTTGAAAAAGGTGTGTCGTAACATTGTCTTTCTGAAAGACTTTTTCACTCCATATCTTTATGCTTAGATATCGTGGTTTTTCGCTCCCACTGTTGCACTATGTGAGCAACAGCACGCAGTCATAAACGCTTCTCTTCCGGTTTCTGTCGGGCTGGTATCCGGTGCCCTAGAGCCGGACCAATGGAGAGACTCGGCTTTGTGGACAAGAACACTCGAAACACACAGAGTCGTTGTTTCTACGCCCCAGGTCCTTCTGGATGCTCTTCGACACGCTTACATCGATTTAGGGAGGGACATCGGTCTTTTAGTTTTCGATGAAGCCCATCATGCTGTTGACGACCACCCGTACAATCGTATCATGCAAGAATTTTACTTCACACTACCTCCAAGGACACGTCACTCCATCAACGGAAGCCGCCATTCGGAAGAATACGTCAGACCTAGTGTTATGTCTTTAACTGCGAGTCCTATATTTGGTGGAGACGTTGAGAAGGCGTTTCAGTATGTACACCGAGTCGTTCGAGCCGTATCGTTCCACTTACCTTGCTTTCAGAAAGATAGAGCATAATTTGGACAGTATAATCCGTGCACCTCGTATTAATCGAGAAGAACTTTCTAAATTTGTTCATAGACCAGTCTTTAAGCACGTCATATACAATCCGCCTATAGATAACCTCAACGACCCTAACTTCCTGTTTTCAACCAATCTCGCGTCTCTACAGTTTGTGGTCGACCGCATGGACATCGAAAACGATCCTTATGTTCACTCACTCCGTAAACAGCTAGCAAAAGCAACTCCTCAATCTCGCGAGTGGCATCGACTTGACCAAAGGCTCTCGAAAACCATCACAAAGGAGGATAGCTTTACCCATAAGGGTTTACGCGATTTCTGTGCGACCGCGACAGTTATTCTAAACGATGTTGGTTCTTGGGCTGCAGATTGGTACGTGTGGAAAGTTTTAGAACAGGCTAAACGAGCGTCGGATCCCCTTGAAGATATGATGCCATCATGGCAGAATAGGGAGAAGGAATATCTCCTCGGTATCATCAGGAATATCCAAATTCTGCCCGTGTCGTACCTCGACGACGACATCGTTGGCGACGTATCGTATAAAGTAGCCGCTCTTATCGAATCCTTATTGACAGAAAAAGAAGAAGCGGAGAGCAGGAATGACCGATATAGCGGACTGGTGTTTGTCCAGCGAAGGGATGTCGTTCTCGCTCTGACGGAGGTACTTCAAAACCACCCTGTCACGAGAGATGCTTTTCAAGTAGGCCTTTTGTTGGGAACATCGGAGAGCAGCCGGAGACACTCTTTCCTTGACATCACTCGCCATATCGTAAAGCAGTCACAAGACAAGACTCTTATAGACTTTCGAATTGGAGAGAAGAATCTTATCATTTCGACATCAGTGGCCGAGGAAGGTATCGACGTCCAGGCTTGTGGTTGCGTAATTCGATGGGATCTTCCGCCCAACATGGCTTCTTGGGCTCAAAGTCGGGGAAGAGCACGGCAGAAGCATAGTACCTTTACGCTGCTGTTTGAGCAGGACAGTGAAAGTCAAAAGGACGTAGAGAAGTGGCAGCAACTAGAAAAAGAAATGGTTGCTAAATATAGCGATCCGTTTAGAGACATGCTTCTGGTTGATGACGATGAACTAGGAGAGGAGGACGATGAAATTGTTTTCAGGGTAGAATCAACGGGGTAAGTAATTTACATCCTCAACCAGTTGATAAGTTGACTCAGAACTTGGCCAGAGCGACACTTACTCTCCAATCTGCCATACCCCATCTAAATCATTTCTGCGCTGTCATGCCATCCAGAGACCACGTAGATTTCAGACCCATTTACGAGCTTGATCCGCCAGACTTTCCGATCGGATGGCATTCCATTGCCAATCGTTCGACATCACTGATCAACCCCTACCAAGGCCCCTGGAGCGCAACGGTGACCCTACCCCGTACATTACCCGACAAACTCCGTATTTTCCGCACCGAGATGATCTATTCAACAAAAGCATTAGCATACCGACACGTTGCATCTCAAGCGTATCTCACTCTTTATGAGAACGGGTTATTGAGCGATCGCCTTCTCCCTATAACTGATCACGAAATGGAGGAAGCGGACGAAGAAATCGAGAAGAGAGTTGGGTTAGCAAACGTTTCCGGACAGATTGATCCTTGGGCTCCTTTGGAGTCTTCACAAGACGAGGATTGGTTCTATGGCGAACTTGCAATCGGCGACTTGCCTGAACTGCACATTTTTGCTCGCACTCCACTAAGTCTATGGACTGAGGAAGATGGACCAAACTTGTACCTTCCTACCGGCGAGAAAGTCCAGGTTACATTGCGACCTCTTGGAAGTGTCGATCAAGTCGCTGATCCGGCTACATTTATCGAATCCGCCAGGGAATATACCTTCATGTTATTCTCGAGCATCAATGGGTCTCGTATGGATCTGGACAGACGGGACTTCGCGTATTTATTCCATCCCGCTGATGGTGCTCGTGATGATACTTGGGTCGATTATTTAGAGACCTTGGAATACGAATCCGAGTTTCCCGTTCATGGATATAACATGAACGCCTTGGAGTTTGGAACGAAATATGAATTCCCTGACGACATTTCCATGGTCCGTGAGGGAGGGGGATTAAACAAGCCATATCAGTTTGTTGACTGGCAATGGGACCCATTGACCGAGGAAGAAATAGTTGCATTTTATCAACGCTACGGCGAGGTATTGATTGAATACCCGCTCCTTAAAGTTCGACCATTTCATCCCCGAACCAATTTTCTCTGTCCTCGTTCAGGGACAGCGCCTGAACGTCAGCATAGATACCTCATTCCGGCACGGTCTTCAGTAATCTTGCTCTCGCCGGAAGAAACTCAATACGCTTTCCTTCTTCCGTCTGTCGTCCGTGCCTTGTCCATGTCATTGACGACACAGTCTCTACGAAAAAACCTTTTTGGCGAGGCATCCCCATTATCCACTATTCCCGATGAACTTCTCACGGTAGCCATAACGGCTCCCGTATCTCAAGAACGTCAAAACTACCAACGTTTGGAGACCTTGGGCGATACTGTTTTGAAATTCGTCGTGGTCTTGCAGCTATTAGCCCAGTATCCCACGTGGCCGGAAGGCTATCTAACGAAACGAAAGGACCAAGCAGTATCCAATGTCCGTCTAGCGAAAGAGAACCTCAATAGAGACCTATTCCAGTGGATAATTCGAGGTTGGTTACATTAGACTTTTTTAATCCAACATGATAATAATGTATTTCTAGATCGTATGCTCGGCAAAAAATGGAAGCCACAGTATGAAAGACTACAGGACCCATTGCCAGCATCTGACACGGAAGTAACCGGCGCTCCTGCGGACCTATCTATTCCAGCCGAAGATGGTGCTGAAAAGACAATTGTAGAGCAAGAAGTGCCCAACGTAGAAGGTGGAAGTAAGAAAGGCAAGAAGAAGAAATCAAAACAATCTCAACAGATATCAACTAAAGGTACGACATTGATTTTATACAAAAAAGAGACTCCAACTGACTACAAAACCCAGTTCTCGCGGACGTGATAGAATCCTTGATTGGTGCTGCTTACTTGTTCGGAGGTCTCACCTTGGGCTACGAATGCACCAAATTCTTTAACCTAGGGCTCAAAAACTGGCTACCTCTTCCTGAACGTGTCGACAGCCTCATTCGAGAAGTCCGAGAACCCGAATATCTGCCTCCTCAAGTCTACTACGTAGAACGCATCATCGACTATACTTTCACTCGTAAACTCCTCTTGGTTGAAGCACTTACACATCCAACTCATCAACAGAGTCTGGGAACGATATCCTATGAACGGTTGGAGTTCCTCGGAGACTCTATACTTGACATGGTATGCACAGACTACCTCTATAGAGCTGAAGGGAAGAACTATAGCCCTGGGCACATGCATATGCGCAAGTCAGCGATGGTCAACGGGCACATGCTAGCGTTCCTCTGTCTTAGGGCTCATACGGAGGTTGGCACCGAGATGCCTAGACCTGATTTGAACGGGGACATCCAGCTCAGGAAGGATACTAAAACCATTCACCTCGAGCAGTGTCTTTTCCATTCAAGTTCTAAAGTGTTGGAAGAACAAAGTATGACGCTTAGACGGTTTGAGATGAGGAAGGAGGAGATTGAATATGGTCTTACGGAAGACGAAATATTCCCCTGGGCAGCACTTACTCGCTTACAGGCACCAAAGTTTTTCAGTGATATGATAGAGAGTATCGTTGGAGCTGTTTTTCTGGATAGCGAAGGCAACTTTGACGTTATTCGGCGCATCCTGAGGAATTTAGGATTTATGCAGATTTTGGAACACATTGTCAAGGACAATGTGGATGTTCTGCATCCAGTATCCAGACTAGCGCTGTGGGCTTCGAGGCACGATAAGAAGGTGGTGTACGATTCCCGGGACGAGAGGGGGAATGTTACCTGTTCGGTATTATTAAACGAGGAACCACTGGAAGGTGCGACGGAGACCGATGTCAGACATGGGAAGGGCACCGTAGAGGAGGTTCGATTCGCAGCCGCAGAAAAGGCGATCAAGATTTTGGGGCTGAGGACAGCTTCCAAAAGAAAGCAGTAAAAATTTCTAATTGTAAGACTAATATGTATTCTCGCTCAAAGCGAATCCGTATATTTCAAACGAGGGGATATAATCAATAATGATATCGTGTACAGATCTGAAGAGTAGTAACTTAGAGAATACCGCCGAGTACGCCGTGACCTACTCCACCAGCAACATGACCGACAAGGCCCCCGGCACCGCCCACAACGCCTTTGACAGTGCCCAAAACACCACCAACACCACCTTCAGCCCCAGAAGACGCACAACCAGAACCTGCATTGTTGGATGCACCGACCGAAGCGTCGCCTCCGGTACCACCGGAAGCGCCAGTAGATGCGCCAAGAGTTCCGGATGTGCCTTGAGAGGTGTAAGTGGAGGTGACGAAACCGCTAGTTCTGGAGTAGCTTGATCCTGGAACATAACCATAGCCGCCCGAACCTCCAGAGCCACCAGAAGGAGCGGAAGTGACGGGGGGAGCTTCGCTAGTGGGCGGAGGGGGAGGAGCCTCACTTGTGGAAGGAGGAGGAGGAGTTTCACTGGTAGAGGGAGGAGGGGGAGCTTCGCTAGTTGAGGGTGGAGGTGGTGCTTCGGTAGAGGGAGGAGCGGGAGCGCTAGAGGATCCACACATATTGGCTATAACATTCATTAGTGGACATGACTTTGAGGTAAATGAAAAGAAAACTTACGACACATCATGGACTGGAGCTTTAGGGCAGCCTGGACTTTGTCTGGGCATTGGTTGGTAACGCATTGAGCAGCAGCAGATCCAAAAGTCGGGTCATTGCAGAGACAGCTGATGTCACCTCTGTAGGGATGTCAGGATCAGTGCCATATTGCAAGTGATCTTAACGCACGATGCGCCACATGAGCTCTGGGAAGCAGCTTGGCTGATACAGTTTGCCAGGCAGTCGTTGTTGTTGCATATCTCTTGTTGAAGATTCAAAGCAGTTCCAAATTGATCTGGACAATTGCTGTTGACGCATCCAGCCGCCGCACCGGCAAAGCTCGAATCAGAGCAAGCGCACTTCAAATCGCTGGAACATGAAATGGATCAGAACTAGAACCTATCCACAAACATTAAACGTACGTCTTTGAAGAACATGAACTTTTCGGGAGTGCTTCGCCAACGCATTTGGTGACGCAATCTGAAGTCCCACAAGTGTCCTGAGCGTGAACAGAAAGGGCAGCAGCGAGAACGACAAGACCGACTAATTTGTTGAACATGACGGAGAATTTGTTCAATGAAGAATTGTCAACTTTCTTCGCCTTTTAAGTTTACTTCCCATTTGGTTAGGAGCACGAAAGAAGGGAGAATTAAAGGAGTATACCCTCCTGTGTGAGCACCATGGACATTCGACAGGCTTCTCTAGTTTCGAGAATAAACTCTTCGATCGCGACGACACGAATTGGAGTAAATTTGAGTCTTCCACTAATAACTGGCGATCGGCTTTAAAATCCTTCCTAGGACGGGTTCGCTTTGTCGAAGAGGTGCCGTGAGCCGCACGACTAATGATGAGGCCAGTCTTTTACCATGCCTACCCTAAGTCCTCCTGCTAGTGCGTGTTGAAGCTTGAAGCTACGGATGTTTTAATCGGACGATTGCTTCCGGATTCTCCTTTAGGAGGTTGCCGAGGAAGCCGAGAGGACACAAATAGCTGTCCAATCGCTAATGGTTCGTATTATCGACGTGACGTAGTGTATGGTACCAGAGTTACCGCAGAGAGAGTAAACAATACAGAGATCAAGATATCAACAGAAGAGGGAGGGAGGGAGGCTACACGGAGAATACAAGTAAAATCACTATTGTACAGTAGCACGTTAAGGAGAGAGACAAGAGAAATAAATAAAGAAATACCTGAGTATAGCAGCTCGTCACGGAGAGAGGCAAGAGGTGAGACCTCTTGATCAACTAGCTTGCTAATACTCAGGTCAGCGATCGGCTCACGGCGCCATAGCCACTCCTCGTACCACCTGTGTTCAGGTGTCAGAGCAGCTCCTGTTCCTCGTACCACTGTTGACGACAGTGTCAGAACAGCGAGTGACCATTCCTCGTTCCACCTGTGATCAGGTGTCAGAATGGTTAGCGGGCTGTTTCCGGAACTCAAATACTCACCGCGATTGAACTTGTGTAAACAAATTTAAACGTCGACCAATCGCTAATGGTTCGTATTATCGACGTGAGAGAATAGCCAACGACGCCCCCGTCACTCGGCAACAGCAGCGGGGGCACGAATTGTATTGCGTGCATGAGATGGCTATTGAGGGCTATTGGAAGGGGTTTGAGATAAAGATGGGAGCATGCACGCAGGATCGACCCGACGATGAAGGAGGGCGGCCGTGATGGATGGGTTTTTGCGGATGTATATGAACCAGGCTTGGGAAGACCATCTTCCAGTCGCCTGGATGAGATAAGGAGGAGAGCCAACGAGAGCAAGGGAAGTGGCGCCGCCTGCGCGCATAGATTGACCCACAAACCATGCGTCCGGCAAAACATTGCGCAAACGCTGAATAAACCAGGAACGAGTTGGCATAGAGCCATCGTTTCGAACCCAGAGTTGCCAATGCAACGGGAAGAGCCGATCGCGAGAGGACAAGTATCGAACAAAGGGCGGATAGGGGTCAAGGCGGGGGTTGACAGCGGGATGACGTTTAACGATGGGTTGGTTACCCTCAAAGAATGCATCCGCCTTGTGAGCGGGAAGTTCGAGACCGAACGCGTTTTCCAACCAACGGACAGACGATCTACGGGTAACTTTGCGAGTGTTTAGTAGATTGGACTGGTCAGGGACGCATAATTCAGCAAGGCGGAACAAAGTGGTCCAACCAGTAAGTAACTGGGCAAAGAAGAGTAGGTCGTCATGAGAGGGATTAACGGGCTGGGAATCAAGTATTTGAAGGAGATGATTCTCCAGTAGGGGTAGTTTGCGTTTGACGGGTTTGCTGTACAACCTTTTACAACCCTTCAACGTGCGACAGACGAGACGAGAGCGGCGTATCTGTCGCACATTGGGGAAGTGTGGTTCGAGTTCGTTGCAAATTCCTGATAAGTATGAGTCAACTGAACGAGGATCCACCGGTTTCTCGTTTCTACACATGTAAACAATGTAGAAACTAAACGTGTCAGCGTTAGGTTCGACGACAAAGCCATGCATGTGGCAGAATGTAAGATAGGAATTGAGATGTGAAGAGTAGGTGGAATGAGTTGAACGGTCAATGGAAGCGCCCAATGCGATGGCGCGCTCTCGCACCAAGCGTTGCAAGGGCCAAGGCGACCTAACGGGTTGCCGTGACCCCGATGAGAGTTGTAGGCTCATTTTGGGAATGCCCCCAGCGCATTCCGAGGGGGTGTAAATGGTATGATAACAATAGAAGGACAGATTTGACGACTCAATGGGAAATTTCTTCTTGACAACGCATCAGCAACTCTATTCTCTTCACTATGAATGTGAACCACTCGGAGGTCAAGGCCATGGTCCAAGAGGATGTCGACAGACCATTTGAGGATCGGGTTATAGGTTGGAGTGGCGCGAAGAGAGTCGAAGATGTCCACAGTGTTTTTGCTGTCTGAAAAGACAACAAGCCGGGCCAGCGTAGACGGAAAAGGACGATGTCGGTTGACGACGACAGAGATTGCAGAGAGGACACATAAAGCTTCCCAGTAGAAGATAGGATGTTCGGCGGCTCTCGTCGGTAAGGGAAAGTGGAGACCCAGCTGCTGCTCAGGAATCCAAATGCCAAGACCAACAAGTGACGCGTCACAGTATACGATGACGTCAGCATCCTTTAAACTCCAATCGTACGTGTCAAAGAAGAAGACACCGTCAGACCTTTCCAGCCTTTCTGCTAACCACAGCAGTTCAGCTCTCAACGCACGGCTAACCGAGATGGCTGCAAATTGGTTTTGCTTGCCTCGCATCTTCTCATACATCAAGCACAACCCCGGCTTCAATAAAGGATGGACATTTAGTCCCCAATTTACCCAACCAGCCAATCGCATGTAGTCAACGAGCGGGCGACGAAGTTTCCCGCATCGTGGGATGTCGACAAAACAACGAATGGCGTTTACCAGATCCGATTTCGAGGCAGAGGGCATCCGAGCTAGCATAGCGTTGGGATCGACTTCAAAACCGATAACTAGCAGTATTAACCCATGGACTTGTTTCGGTTTGCTATGAGGAATGCCGAGTTTGTCCCAAAGTAGGAGTAGCCTCACTTGAGGCCTAGGGTACCACTCGTCGTAAGGTGCGTAATATTCGAAATCTTTGTCCGGGTGAAATCCAAATGAATCATCCACGTAGATGAACAAGTTGGGTATACCTTCCTCGTTGATAGCAATCCAACCGACAAGGCCATTAAACGAGATGAAGAGGTTACCAGAGTCACGACCACCGAAGTCGTTGTTACGGTCAACGTTACGAATAAAGCAATATGGTTTGCCTTTCCTTATCTCGTCCTTCGTCGGCAACCCGGTAGTGACAACCTGCTTCAGCTGCCAAAGCTTGTGCATTGGGAGGAGACGATATGCCTCCTTAATGTCGGATTTGAACATACGAAGTCGGACATTGTAACCATGTTGTTTACGGAACTTGACCAATGCAGCCCCAAGACGTGTGATGGAGTCGAGTGGTGCACCTTGAATGTCAACACGGGGGATCATCGAATTGGGTGAGAATTTCCCTGCACTGTGGTTCACTACCAGCCTGAACCGATCCGTGTTTGGTTTGGGTACAGCGTGAATCGGGGTGCTGTACATTCCAGGCAGTAACTCGGGCCCAAAGGTGTCAGAGTACCGGCATTTACTCATCTCCACGTCTCTTTGGTCATGCAAAAACGCCCGTTCCGCTTCGCTCCGAGGCGGTGCCCACGAATTGTCCCATGTAATAGGATATCCACTATTCCAGTGAGTGTCTGCGTGAGGCCAAAACCCTTCTCTGAAACCAGCGCAGACAGATTTTACTAACGGTTGATTGGGATGTCGCACCAACATGCTCTCTAGCTTATCAACCTTGACTGGCGAAACAATATCGAAGAGATGTGGGTAATCCGAAATGGTTCGCATCGCTTCTTGGTTTTCGAATTCGTGTGCAGGAGGGCGAGGTAAGGCTATACCACATTCAGTTTTCTTTATTGTGATACTGAACGACGGTGTCTTTGATCCCCAACCAAAACCCCTTCGATATCTAGGCAAGACTGCGTCCCGTTCAAGTCGCCTTTGATCCGCTTGGTTGGGGACAATTTCTGTCGGTGTGACCACCTCGTCCACATCTGGAGCAAACGTGACTGTACCGACACTTGCCCTTTGCAAGTCTACATTCTCCTGCATTCCACTTTCGGCAGGGTTCACCAGACTTGGCTTGCTTGTTAGGATGAGAGGTGCTGACAACTCCTGCCCCAAAGCTTTGGATGTGTGTAGTCTGGAGGTGGATGAAGGAGTTGAGGTCTCCGAGATGCAAGTCCCTTCTGTCCCCAACGAGCTTTCTGACTGCTTTGTCATATGACAGAACTCGGGAGTGCACGGACTTTTGAACAGCAAGGAAGAGCTCTGTAATGTGCTGTCTGTAGATTTCGAGAACGTTTTCAAGGTGTGGGAAGGCATAGACAACTGCCGCTCGATACCTGCTCCAGGCTTGTAACCACTCAGAGTCTGAGGTAACCGTTCGTCCGGAATCTGCTTCATCATCAACTTGAAGTTTGAATCCGTCTCCAAGTCGTTTGGTACGTTTTCACTCGCCAATGAGTGAGAACATATGGCTGTAGACGACATCAAAGTCAACCATTTGGTCTGTGAGCACATTGAGCCACTGAGACTTGGGAAAAGGTGGACAGGTGATTGACGTGGTGATCTTCCTCCTGGCATACTTGAGGTTTCGGCTGTAGTTCTCAACTGCGACCTGAGTCTCGAGCTTCTCGGGAGATAATGTTGCCTCTGCAGCGATGGAGCTGGCTGTAAAGGGGAATTTGGATGGATCAATTCTCTCCTTTCCTTCGTTGTCTGACCCAGACCCATCGGAAGAGGATGATGGCGATGGCGACTCACGACGGTGTCGTTTGTGTTGCCTTCCGCGTCTATTCTGAGCCTCTTCTGGGGTCTGCTCTCCGTTTCGAAGGGTACTTCCAACTCCTTGTAATGAGCAGCAAACCATGTTAACTGAGTGAAGGTTGAGCGACCCTCACCTTAGGGTATGTTCGTTGTATGGTGCGATATGATGATGTTGATGAGTTGTAGAACTCGAGTTATGGATAAGAATGAACTGGTTAAGTTCTGAGATGATTATTGAGACGCTATTCTACTACAGTATTTATACTCTACTAGACTAGCTACGTCATGTACATAGGGTGTAGGGTATGATGTCAGAGTGACAGCATAGTGGAGCCTATGTGAATGTATGATATCATAAATGATATCATGATGGAGACGTTGTGAAGTATCAGTCAGCAGACTGTATACTATGACATCGTCATACATGTGTATGTACTAAATATACTAAGTAGAACGTTCTAGTACTACGGTAATTAAGTACATGAGTCTTAGCTATTAATGCTATTGGACCGGAACGTATCCGTATAATATGAGTAATATCTACATATTTTACTAAGCTATTTCTATATACCGAGTCCTACGGGAATCGGAGTATTACGAATACTGATTGTCTAAGTGAGCGCTTGTATAGGCGCTTATCTAATCTACTTATCTAATCTATGATAAGATTGGCCATGCATATGAAGCTTCTAGAGCGTCACTTCAACACTCCCCCTCGCTTTGAAGCGTAGGTATGCAAAGTGTTTAATAAAATCGAATACCAAGTTCATTTCTAAATTGAATGAATTTGACCCAACCAAGACTTTTTGTCAAAATGTCAGCTCGGTTTTCATTTCCAGGTGTAAAGTTGAAATGAATCTTGTTTTCTTCTGTCCATTGTCGTACTGCATGAAAGCGTACATCAATGTGCTTGGATCTTGATTCTATAACAGAATTCTTTGCTAAAAATATAGCGCCCTGATTATCTCCAACAATTGGAATTGAAGAAAGTTCCATTCCTAATTCAGCGAAGACATTTTTTAGTCCTAAGACCGCCTTGGCTGTTTCAGAGAAACTAACATATTCTGCTTCCGTGGATGATAATGCTACAGATTTTTGTAATCTTGAACTCCAGTAGATAGATGCTTTGGCTAGTTCAAAGACAAAGCCCATTGCGATCTTCTATTGTTTTTGTCTGAAGCCCAATCGCTGTCACAAAATGCAATTAAGCCAGAACCTTTTAATCCATCATAAATGATTTCATATTTCTTGGTAGCGTTTAGATATCGAAAGATACCTAAGGCTTTATCAAGATGTTCTTGGCTAGGATTTGCAGAGTGTTGCGATAACTTTATAACAGCGAAACAGATGTCAGGTCGCGTTCCAAGCATTAGATACAGAAGTGATCCAATGACTTGTTGGAATTTTGACCGAAGCTCTTTAGTAGCTTGTTTGGTATTGGTCGTAGGTAACCATCCTTGTGGTAAAGGAGTTTTACTTGGTTTCGAGTTTTGCATGTTAAAGCGATTAATGATTTTTTCTAGGTAAGATTGTTGATCGATTTTGATTATTCTTTTCTTTCGATCTCGTTGAATTTTCATTCCTAGAAATTCTGTGGGTTCTCCTAGATCTGTTGTTTCATATTTTTCCATGAATTGTTTTCTTTTCATGTCTAGAAGAGATTTGTTGTTTGAAAACCATAACGCATCGTCGACATAGATTATTGCGATGATGATAGATGTCTTTTCTATGAGATAGTATACACCGCCATCGGATTCGAGTTTGGTAAATCCTAGTGACTTCATGAAATTGGAACATTCAGTCCACCATTCTCGAGATGCTTGTTTTAATCCGTAAATGGCCTTATGTAACCTCCAAACTTTGCTCTTGTCTTTTTGCAAACATCTTTGGTGCCTGCATATATATGTCTTCTTTTAGCGTGCCATATAAAAAAGCGCTTTTGACGTCAAGTGCGAGAATATCCCAATTCTCTATGGCTGCAAGTGCTAATAAGAGACGGACTGTTTCGAAGCGCACTACTGGACTGAAAATATTATTGTAGTCCAGACCTTCAACTTGAGAGAATCCTTTTGCTACGATTCTAGCTCGTTTTTTGCCCGTGGATTTAATATTATAAACCCATCTATGACGGACAGCTTTTCTTCCAGGTGGCAAATTAACTTCTTCGTATACATTGTGATGTAGAAGTTGATTGTGTTCATATTTCATTGCTTCTATCCATTCCCTTTTGATTTGTTCTGGGGCATCATCGAAATTTCTTTCTGAAGTCCATGAGTGAACAAAATCATTATCGTCCCATCGTTTAGGATTATTCATATGTTTGAGATGGTCATCTCTATCTTTATCAGCGATGAGAGCGATTGGTAGGAAGGCTGCTGCTGCGATTAAAATTCTTTGTAAGCCAACTCCCCCTTCTTGAGCATATCGGTGTAATTTAGATTCATCGAAATGTTCGAGAATGGTTTTGTCATGAACAAAGGCTAAAGAAGCTGTTTCTTCTTCAGCTTGACTTTGTTCCAGTGGTTCCATAGTTTCGTCATTTTGCGGTTGATCAGGAATATCGAAAATACCAGCAGGTAAAGGAGGATTTCCTTCTGTATACGGATGTGGAGGTAGATTCGATTCAAGATCTCTACGTTGTTCCTCTTGTTCGTAGGCCAGTGAAGGTTGATTCCTTCCTTGTCCCCAATCTTGTCTTGGTTCGTACTGAAATGGGTGACGAAGTGCATGAGGCAAACGTCTTTCAGGATGTACTGAAGCAGGTGATTGATTAGGTTCAATTAACTTAGGTCTATTGTATGGAACTTTTGTAGCGCGTGGAAGTCTTCCAGACCATTGAAAATCGGGATCTTTTAACTTCCATGACGTATTAGTGTGTCGCGGAGGATTTATTCTTCGGCTTTCTTGCCATTTTGAAGTCCACGTTGCCGGTTCGAAGGACATCCTTGGATTGTTAAAATATAATGGAGGTCCGACTGGAAATGGCGCAGGTTGATCTTCTGGATCATGTGGATTCAATGGCTGATAATCATCAGGTAAGTCTGATGCAGCGGATGGTGTAGCAGGTTCTGGAGTTTCTCTGGGAGTCCTTTGTCGTCTGACAGGAATATCAGGTAAAGGAGAGAATACTCTAGGAGTAGGGGCACGAGGTGAAGGCAGTCCCCTAAGTCGTTTTAAAATGGAAGATGAAGTAGTAGCGGGAGTTCCAGGTGATGAATGTCTAGTTCCTGATGGTCCTGCAATTGGAGTGTGATCTCGATATTCACCAGGCATATACGGTGGGTAATCCGGATCAATGACCGGTTGGTTATTAATATCGGTATCATCAAAGAGATCGTATTCATATGGATCATAATCCTCAGATAACTGATCAGAATACTCAAGATCATCATTTTGATAATCACTATTCTCTTTGTTCGATTGGTCTCCAGGGCCTAAAGTAGGCGATCTAGAATTCCAACGTGGAGTTCTAGGTGTATCGTCAGAAGGGCTAGGTTCCCTATAACTAGATGGATCATGTGATCCTCCTCCCCCATAATCATGATGATCATCGTCATCATGAGGGTCATGTGGTCCATGTGGAGGTTCATCAAAGTGAACGTGTCTCGTTCTGGAGCGTGTTCTGCTCGCGACTGGTTCGGATAAATCGAACCCTGTTCCTGGATCAGGAGGGATAATTTGTGATGCTACTTCTTCGCGTCTTGAAGGATTTAAGACAGTTTGGTAAGGATTTGTTGAGTCTACGATTTGACCTTGTAATCGTGGAAAGACATGTTCAATGAATAAAGCTTGGTCTGATCGGAAAAGTTTATTTTCCTTAGTCATAAACAGCCATGCTTTTGAATCATTGACGTAACCAATGAACGTCATTGCTTCCGATTTTGGTGATGCTTTGTTTTTTCTTATTTCGTGAGGAATCCAAACATAAGCTAAACACCCCCAGGTTCGTAGATAGCGATAATCTGGTGTTTTATTTGGTCGGAATAGTTCACGTGGTGTTTTAAATTTTAATCTAGCAATAGGTGTTCGAGCCATTAGATGAGCAGCTGTAGTCACAGTGAATTCCCACCAAGAAGGTGGTGCTCCAGCGTGGTGACGCATTGTTTCAGACTTTTCGTTCAAAGTTCTGATTGCTCGTTCGGCTCTGCCGTTTTGCTGATGTATATGAGGAGCAGAAGTTTGTCTTTTAATTCCTTTCTTTTCTAGATATTCTAGAAATCTTTTAGATGAGAGTTCTCCCCCTAAATCGAAACGTACGGCTAAAACTGTTTCGCCGGTTTGGTTTTCGATGAATGTAACAAAGTTTATGAATTTGTCACAGGCTTCGTCTTTTGTTTTTAACAGAATGACGAATGGGTGAGATGAATGATCATCTAATAAGACTAGAGCATAATTGTAATGATGATACGACCTTACAGGATATGACTTTAAGTCTCCATGTAAGAGTTCAAGTATCTTCGAAGCTCTTTTTTCTGATAAAGGATGAGGTTTTTGTGCCATTTTACCCAGAGCACATCCTCGACAAACTTCAGGTTTCTTTGGTACTGTAAAGTTACCAATACCTGTTCCTTTTAGATGTCTAATCACTTCAGGCGATGCATGTGCAAGCCTGTTGTGCCACACATAGTAATCTTGTTTAGACAATGATATATTTAAAGCTTTAGCTGGATCAATTATACTTGACTCCAACCAATACATCGTGTCTCCCTGGTGCATAGGATAAAGCGAGCACAGGAGTTTGTTACTATGTCGGTCATGAAATTGGATTAATCCCAAGGTGCCAACAACGTCGGCTCCATCTTGGAGTAAAACACCTTGAGATAATAAGCGGTAAGTCGCATCTGGTGCATAGTAGACCGGATGCAGCTTGAGATTTTCTGTGACCCCTTCTTCATTCGTATGTTGAATGAAGACGGTACCTATACCGGTAACTCGTGCTGTGGAATTTTTATCAGCCGTTAATAAGGTAATTGGAGTATCTAGATCTTTATAGGCAGCAAAGTCGGACATTTCGAAAGTGTAATGTCCAGAAGCTCCTGAATCTAGTATCCAAAAAGCACCTTTCGGTCTAATAAAATCGCAAATATCATTAAAAATTGGAGAAGGATTATGTTCGGTATGCATGCAAATAACTTTATCGAAACGATATATATTAAAACCAGGCACAATAGGGCTAGCCTGTGAAATAGGCTGTTGCCGCGATACAAGAGCAGTGCAAGTTAAATAAGAAAGTTTATTATTACTACTATTCTCATCTCCGATCTTACCTTTGTCGGTTTTGATGAGATCTGTAGTAGAAACGATCTTATGCTCTTGTGAGTATTGGTCTGATTCTAAGTTATTTACATACCAATCAATTTCTTCCAATTCGTATGAGTCTTCCACAGGACCGAGGAGATGATCGAGTCCATCTTCTACTTCAGCATATTCGTCCCAAGATCCAAGAACCCTCTTTGGTTTAAAGAGGCGTTTCTGTTCCGACGGTCCGGTAGGACGACAAGAGCCAGAAAGTGATTCTTGGGCAATTCGTTCCTCATTCTGTTGGAACTTTTCCCAAGTACCTTCACCGTTGATTTTGTCAACCGTGAGAGCCCAGAGTTTGTTGGTCTTTTCAAAAGACTCTTTCCTTTCGGCAGCTCTGGCTTTCTGAGCGTTTCTCTTGAAAGTCTTCCGTTTCGTTTCATTCTGCTTGGTTTTTTCTCCAAGCTTTGTAAACGTGTCGTCGTCGCTGTAGTGGTGTTCAGGCAGTGTTTCCACCGCATCGGCGTAAGATTTGGGAACTTCTGATTTTGTAGAAGAGCACTCGCTGAGTGCTTGTTCGATCTCCTCGTTTATTTCCTCGATAGCAGTAGTGACAGCAGGATCAACCTTATAAGAAGGTTGCTGCCAGTTGAACGGAACCCATTCCCGTTTATGATCGATTGGAGTAAATTTGGGTGGCTCCACTGCCGAGCCATCCTCGTTGGTGGGGAAGAATTCTCCCGGCATGATAGGAGGAGTTGGGACGGGCTGACATTTCCTAGCAGCCATATAGGCGCAATGGAAGTAGTCAGAGTATGGTTGCCTAATCCAGTAGGCAAAACGGTCTTGGAAGAGACCGTCGTCCCATCTCATACATTCCTTCTCATCTGCAGTTCTTGGCCCATAGTAGACTCCGTTGTATTTACCAACCCATTCTGGGTCAGCACGGAAGGGCTCGTCATCCCACTCATCGTGCGTATAGCCGGTAGAAGGTGGTGATGGCGTGAACCATGCAGATGCCGGTACTTGAGGTCCCCAAGTTTGTGGATCCTCGAAGTTTGGTTTAACTTCTCCCTTTTCAACTAAGTCCGCAATTTTCGCGTGCTCCAAGTCAATCATATAGTCTTCGAAGCTAGTATTTAAGCCTTCGAAGACAGCTTCCACATAATTCCAGAATTCGTCAGTGCAGCGCATTTCCTCGATTTGCTCTTTAGAGTAGTGTTTGATTTTCCAGTATGCCTTCCAAAGGTGACTGGGATCAATGTGGTCGAGGTTGACAGTGAATGGTTCCCATTCTTGATAAGCGTTGATGGGATAAAATTCATACTCTGTCTCTTGTGCCGCGCGAAGAGATTCTGTCCTGAAGCGAACTGGGCCAACCCACTCAGAAATGTAGTGGAGTTTGGTGGCTAGGTCGTTGTATTGTTCAAGACCTTTCCATTCCCAGTTGTTTTCGATTATTTTGGTGTCAACACCAAAAGCTCCAGGCCAGGAGTTTCTGGATCGTTCGCAAGACTTCTTCCATTCCGGGACGTAGCTGTTGTCATGATCAATCATGTCATCAGCGTTGGAGATACAATCTCCCCAGTCAGGTGCGGGTGTTTCGCAGAGCGGATAACCCCAGGATTCGTTTGTATCCTGAACTGGTTCGTCATTTTCGGAATCTACAAGTTCACCAGTAGTTGGTCGAAGAACTTGTGCGGAAGTCATGTGAGATCCAATCTCTTCTTCTGATTCGGATTCTGAGAAAGTTTCGGATGGAGTCTTGACAATAAGATTGCCGAGTTCTTCGTCGTCAGAGTTGACGTACTCGATGTCGGCATCGTCAAAGAAACCAGTCCGTTCGGGTTCGGGTTCAGGTTCGGAACTTTTAGAGGGTTCAGATTGTTCAGGGATTTCTTCTAGAAACCCTGGTACAATCACCCTATCCTGTCCATTGTCATTTCGAATGGCAGCTGTAAGTGCCATGTTTCGAAACTTCTCCACAAAACTGCTGCGTTCTCTCTTCATTTGTCTCTGCTGTCTCAGCAGGAATGTGTTCCTGCGAATAAGAGCTTGGTTATATGCCATTTGCTCTTGTAAATTGGAGACATACTTCTCGTCTTCTGTCATTCCAATATAGTCCTCTTCAGGGACTAAATGGAGACAGTCGTCCTCCCAGATTCCATTTGGATATCTAACACAACAAGGCAACATGCCTTGATTAATTTCCGCATTAAAGATGAATGAATTATATTCAACATACTCTTCGTATGAGCCTAGGTGATGACGATGAATCCATTCGCCGAAGCGATTTTGCCAATGAACCGTTTTAATGCGGTACAATCCAGTGTATGGATCAAAGGCAGGGTGGATTTTGGGGTCATGATGAACCCAGTCAAAACAGGCGTCACGAGTGTATTGAATGTTTTGCCATTCATCCAGGTTACGTCCAAGGTAATTGTATTCAGAAATACCATTGGGTGGTGTAACGGGATAAGCAGAATGTTGTGGTGTTTCCAAATCAGGAGATTCCGGCGGCGTAATATAACAGCCAGAGAAATCAAGAGGAGGGGGTGAATCCGGAGGTGTCGGATTCGACGGACGAGATGATCCGGAGATCGTAGTTGAGAGAGAAAGAGATCGTGCAATTTGGAGAATTGGATCGGGAATAGGATTAAGGCCTTGGTTAGCAAATTGTAACCGCACGGGAAGTGGATCAGGCTCACCATCGGTGTCCTGTACAGGGCTAGAAGCCCGCGATCCATCTTGAGACTTGTCGGTCCTGTCGTCAACGAGCTTGGACCAGTCTTCCCGCGCAACAAAGGCCATTCCTCTGAAAACGTCTGGAGCTTGGTTAGCTCCGTCTTGTTCCATACCTGCTACTGCTGCCTTATGCTGCTTCTTCTGATTCTTCTTCCCCTTTCCCTTGCCTTTTCCTTTTCCTTTACCCTTGGTCGGACCAGCCCCCTGTTGACCTTGGTATCCACCTTGTTTGAAGTTATTATTACCAGACCCGCTGGATCCCTTATTCTGGCCCTGACCAGAAGTGCCTTGAGGGGACTTGCCCTTAGGAGGCGACTTCTTCTGGTTGTTAAAGTTAGGGGGTTGACCAGAATAGGTATTGCCAAGTTTGCCTGAGATTTTAGCCATATTGGCTTTAGGCTGGTCGACCTTAACCCGTTTAGGATTAAGTGCCGTCCACTTGTCAATGATGAGGTTCTTGACCTCAGCGAGTTTAAGGGTCGATTGATCCTGTTTGGTAGTAATAATAGTCTTCATAGTTCCCCAGACGCCAGTCTCGGGAACACCCTTCAACAGTTGGAAGACCTGCTGTACCTCTGTGAATTTCTGGTCATAGAGGTCACATCTGTTGACGAGGTTTTCAAAAGCCTCGAATTGTGGAAGTGGGTCTTTCGTAATGTTGAGAGTAAAGTTGTGGAATTGGTCATAAAGGTTGACTTGTCCGGGTACACGTTCCTTGCCAAAGTCATCTTTAATCTTTTTCCAGAAAAGATAGGCAGTGACGGAGGTTTTGGCGGCAACGTTGTTGTCACCAGTAAGGTTAGACGTGTTGGAAAAGAACTTCATCAAGTTCAGATGAAGATTGGTGGGAAGGCGAAGACCGATATCACCAATGACTGAGTCATCGGTGTCGTCCCAATCGTCCTGTTTTTCTTGATCTGGGAGATAGGTGATATAATCACCGTTGGCGTCGGTAATGGGATTTCCATTTTGCATGAAGATACGAATGGTCATTCGTTGATCGTCAGGATCAAGAACAGGAAGGAGTTCAGGGGCGTTTTCGGCATCAGAGGGATTGAGTTCAGCGAGGTAATATTCGTTGGATAGGTAAGAAACTTATTCGTGAGTTAAAATCGTTCTCTGTTAGGAGAACAGATTACTAACCTGTTAATGGACGCTTGGCCTTTCCATTGATGTACCTAATTCGTTTGGTACTCTTGAGGTAGTTTTCAAACGCATTTTCCCATTCCTTAAAGTTGTTACTGTTAAGGACCGGGACGAGCTTTTCGAGCGAAGATTTGTTTGAAGACATCTGGAAAGAGAGTGGGGAGTCAGTTTTGACTACCACTCACAAGTTATGGTCCATCCGAATAAGCTTTGATTATGGTCACATGTCGCACACCAGTTTTGTAAGTGTATGAGCATGTGGGTTTACTATATGGTATGATATTTCCATCCATTTTCCATCTCCTGTCGGGTCAATAACCCACCCGACCAGGCCAGTAGTTAGACAGATAAGGGCCCAATGCCTGATGAAGGCTAGGCACACTATATCTATCTTGATGTATAGTATGTTGTCGATAGTATTGTAAAAACATTTGCATAAATCAACTATGTGTCAATTGAAAATCCTTCATAAGGTTAGGGATGGCTTTTCACTTGGGAGTTTATATATATAGTGTGCACAATCTTGAAGACAGATCTATCACAGGCGAAGCCGTCTTAAATGAATTATAAGAGACCTGCTCAGACCAACCCTTTTGGATCGTCAGGCCTCAGATCAAGCAGATACCATTTATGTCATCATAGCCGATCTTTTATAATTCATCTCTAACTTCGTTTAATTAACTATCCTGTCTCTATATAGCAGGACCTGTGACTGGATGGGTGCACGATTTGGTCACTATGCGGCGATTAGCCATGATGATCCAAGAATCGCGGTTCATCCCGAACTGGGTAGGTAACGCCGTTACTACCGTCAGCGCATCACTTGTCATGTCAATCCAAGGCTGACCCTACCCGTTAGGCAGGTGACTCGTGAATTTTGCGTTAAAGCAACCCATTGTTACTCTATTGCATAGATCTATGAATGTTGTGCAAGCGCACCACTAAGCCAGGGGTATAGGGATGCGGGATTGGTTACCCTGCTGCAGAGCCCGTGCTGGTACGAAGCAGTGTCTTGTAGCCAACTAGATCCGAAGATAGAGATAAAGGCTTTGCTTTAACTTAGAATACGTGAGGATATTTTGGGCAAACCAATCCTCCGAGGTAAAACCTCGTTGCATTCTAGAGTGCAACTATTATATAACTATAGACCCAAATGACCCTTATTCCTTACTACAAGACGTAGAAGGGACTTAGGACACATAGGGGAATACTATCTAACTACTGTTGTGCTTGGGAAGCGCCATTCTTGACCGTAATACTTGTGACAGGTGCGAGAGTGTCTCCGTTTATAAGCGGAGCTCTGCGCCACCTTGAAGGAACCGACATCGAAGTCGAGAATCCCCAAGCGTACGAGATCCAAAGGGATCAAATCAAGAAGCCCGAATGCAGCCCAGAGTGCATGTACTTCACTCTAGACCGCACAACCCCGATATATTTTGGGGCTGCGTTTGAAAGAGAATGGAATAGGAGAAATACCATGACCATATAATAGCCTTCTCGCCCACAATACTCCAAATACAAGTGCTGGTGGTCTAGGTTGCGACAATCCCGCTTGGTAATCCAAGTACTCATCGTATCATGAGCACCCGGCACCGTCGATCGCGAAATGCTAGCGAGTGGAACCTTCTGGTCGATAGTCGTTTTGACGGACTATGAGTCCCCAGAGCGAGTTGGTGGAGGGAAGAGGGAATGATTGGTCCTCAATACATCCGCTCTCGTCGTAACAGGGGTGTCGACTCTTTCTGCCGGTAAATGTGGAGAAAGAGGTTGTCGATGTAACACTTGAGGTGTCCCTGTTGTAGACTCGATAGGGGCGAAGGAACCAGCGACCGTTGTCGAAGCCATTCGGGGCCCATAACCTAATGAGCAGCAAACCATGTTAACTGAGTGAAGGTTGAGCGACCCTCACCTTAGGGTATGTTCGTTGTATGGTGCGATATGATGATGTTGATGAGTTGTAGAACTCGAGTTATGGATAAGAATGAACTGGTTAAGTTCTGAGATGATTATTGAGACGCTATTCTACTACAGTATTTATACTCTACTAGACTAGCTACGTCATGTACATAGGGTGTAGGGTATGATGTCAGAGTGACAGCATAGTGGAGCCTATGTGAATGTATGATATCATAAATGATATCATGATGGAGACGTTGTGAAGTATCAGTCAGCAGACTGTATACTATGACATCGTCATACATGTGTATGTACTAAATATACTAAGTAGAACGTTCTAGTACTACGGTAATTAAGTACATGAGTCTTAGCTATTAATGCTATTGGACCGGAACGTATCCGTATAATATGAGTAATATCTACATATTTTACTAAGCTATTTCTATATACCGAGTCCTACGGGAATCGGAGTATTACGAATACTGATTGTCTAAGTGAGCGCTTGTATAGGCGCTTATCTAATCTACTTATCTAATCTATGATAAGATTGGCCATGCATATGAAGCTTCTAGAGCGTCACTTCAACACCTTGTACGCCATTTCCTCCGGCATCATTGTTTCCGCCGGATTGACTTCCTCTATCTTCATCTGGCCCCCTATGTTCCCTGTCGAGAGACTCGATTTGGTCCACATATGATTTGATGGCAGAGAAGACACCACCTGGTGGACTTGGTCTAGCCATGACAATCTCTGTGATGTTCCGAACAGCCGTTTCTTTGCTGACCTTGTTGTCTCGGTAATCTTCAACAACGGACTGCAACCTTCCAACGGTCTCTTCCGGAAATCCAGTCCCTTGAGGTGGATGTCTTTCGTCGTCGTCTCCTTGACCGTTGTTTCCCTGTACTCCCCCTGACGGATTCCCTCCTTGGGGCTCTCCCTGATATGCGGCCCTTGGCTCGGGATTGGCACCATGTCCACTGGCATGACTTCCTGATCCGAGTGTAGAGCTGCGTCCATCCTGAGACATACGGTTCGAAGTGATGAATATGTGATGAATTCGGTAGAATTAGATATACACGGAGAATACAAGTAAAATCACTATTGTACAGTAGCACGTTAAGGAGAGAGACAAGAGAAATAAATAAAGAAATACCTGAGTATAGCAGCTCGTCACGGAGAGAGGCAAGAGGTGAGACCTCTTGATCGACTAGCTTGCTAATACTCAGGTCAGCGATCGGCTCACGGCGCCATAGCCACTCCTCGTACCACCTGTGTTCAGGTGTCAGAGCAGCTCCTGTTCCTCGTACCACTGTTGACGACAGTGTCAGAACAGCGAGTGACCATTCCTCGTTCCACCTGTGATCAGGTGTCAGAATGGTTAGCGGGCTGTTTCCGGAACTCAAATACTCACCGCGATTGAACTTGTGTAAACAAATTTAAACGTTGATATAATTTTAAAAGGACGTACTAGTGCATAGCCTTTCTTGGTAGCAGACGAAGGCCTGCTCTAGCGTTGATGTCAGAGCGGGTCACGTCGAGTTGTCCGAGGTGGCCCGATGTCACTTGCTCTGATCAGATATTTTGCGCGATTTTAACCAGTTCATCAGGCTAGATCGAGTCAGGCCAAAGGAAGGTCTTGGAACTCGTTCTGGCCAGATAGCTTTCTTTCCCTATCGCTTTGATACTGCCCATTGTCGCCAGACCAAGCCATATAGAAAAAACCAATATATTGCCTACTGTACCACATGTACAAATACCTATACCCGTTTCCTTTGCCATTCGACGCTCGTCCTATGCAATCCAGTACATACACACCTGCCCTCGCAATGGCTGAAATACAATCTCCAAAGCTAGATATATGAAAGAATCAGTCGCCGAAAAGTAGTCACTTCGCAATGGCAACGAACCTCGAGGGACAATACATCACACAAGGTGTTCCTATTATAAGAAATGGGGATGATATTGTGAGTATATGAGAAACAAGTCTGGTACTCAACGTACACATGCTGAGACCAAAGTGAAACATTAGGCGAAACTGCATATATGCGCATAATATCAGCTTAGGGAAACCAAGACACAAAGTAACAACTGACCGAAGAATGAGAAACTTGATTTAGCTTCGATTGCACAAGACGCCCTTGCCCTGTTCCGTGGATATGCGTCAATAGGAAAATCATGATAAAGGACGCGTTTACCAGGTGAATAACCTATTCTACTACAATATTGTCATGCCAAAGGATTGAAGGGCTTGGTAGAGGTACCAGTAGCGTAGGGTAAAGGGAGCGGGAAGAGACCAAGGCAAAGAAAGGGATGGTGGTGGTATGGGTTCAAGAAGTGAAGCTTTCTCACGAGGTGCGTACGATGAAACTATCGCGGAAAATGGTTGTCTGGAAAGGCCGTCCTCGGTCTCACCAGATGTGACCAGACAATTATATGGCTCAAGAATTCGGGGCACCTCAGAATAACATTAAGATGTCAAGAACAGTTCTTGTCTCGCCCCAGTACGATTTGGCCATTTTCGAAATGTATTGTCCACGACGGGACTCGATCCGACACGATCTCGGCATATGGCTTTTCACTGGGACTCCGGCTGTGCCGTTTCTGGCACCACTCCGCCGGAGGAACCGTGTAACCGTGTAACCTGGGGCTCAGTGCCGAAATGCCGAGTGACCTTCCAAATGGGGATTCGACACTGCCACTGCGAACCAGGAATTCACAGCTCTACATCCTCGGGGGTGGTTTGGATAGAAAAACCAAGGCGTTCCATGTCCTCCGAAACTTCACTATAATCGGAGTCGCTGCCATCAATCACAGAAAAGACCTTGTCTCGGTTGAGGATTTCTATTACAAGATCTCAGGAATGTGGTGGCTAGGGTTTCTTGATACGACAGGTTGTTGCCTCGGATTCGACGGAGGACAGTGGTCTGCTATCGACTCCATGGATGACATTTATCTTGTAGTCATTCAATACATACCGGAATTTAGTCGGATTCCCGGCAATTTGTTCTGCATCTTGCCGACTTTGTAACGGCTCTAGATAAGCCGGAAGCTTAGTGAGTCTGTCTCTGGTACCTTTCAAACAAGGATTTATTCTCTAGAGCCCGGGACAACTGAAAAATTAGGTTCGCAATAATCCCGTTTTACAGCAGAGTGGACGAGCACTAAAAAATAATCAGGGAGTGGAGCTAGTAGGGATTCGGCATCTCTCTTCTGGGGTTCAGGCGGATTTTACATATGTAGTTGATTACCTTATGACAAGTAGCACTCTATCCAGTGCTCTGGAGCAGGGTAGTAAGCATAGTACGAGGTCCTTATTGATGTCCAGCCTAATGATGACCGGTTACGGACTTGGTAACCAACGGTGTCCATTATGCTTTTCACAATGTGGATGGAGTCTTCCGAAATCACTCCCAGCAGTCCACAACCTGATTTGTCGTATGCATTTTTCTGAGATTTATTCATCCTGGACAACTGACATTATGTTGTACCAAACCGATAGTCCGGGGCCAAGATCAATGTATTTGTTAGGTAGGTATGTGTAGCCGATCGAATAAAGTAAATAAAATGACAAATAAAGAAATACAAAAGAAGGCAAGAGATTGATCGATATTGATCGGTAGCATCACGGAGCATTTTTCGAGGACGGTACTTCCAGCAAATAATACAAACTCATTTTCTGTATTGTGTCAAAAACCTAGCAATAACTGTATCAACAATTATCACAAGCAGGATCGGCACATGCACAATGACCTGAATCCACGTTATAGTGTGAATTAAGTGATTGATGTTCAGAAATATATATGTCATTGAGGTTAAGCTGACATATCTCGAAATCACTTGCCTGTAGTAAAGGTCTGTGGCTCTGGAATTGGTGCACCATTTGCGGAAAAAGATTGCACAACTAAGACTATTGTGACCAGAATTACGGATGGGGTGTAATGAAAAATTTGCATTGCTGCCTGTTGACTGTGCCTGGGTGGTTAAGCTTTCTAGTGCGACAAGGGGGGCAACCTACAATGCTATTATTTCGCCTATTCCTGTAGGGCAAGTAATATGAGGTGCAGTCCTTGACCACTCGTCTATCTTTAAATTAGAGAAATAAGGATCGGAGAAGTCAGCTAGCACACCTCTTGAGTATGAGGATAAAAGCTTGATTTGGGGAGCTTGAGATGCAGTCCCTAACAATTTGTGAAGCTTTTTATATGACCCACGTCTTTGTATGTTCAAAACCTCTGCAAGCATTGGTCATTGAATAGAAGCACGAAAAAGTATTATTGGTAATCAACTGGCAAGAACGCCTACCCTCACGACGATCTGAATCATCAGACGCATCAAAGTCTACGGTAGAATTCTGTGACAAACTATTATCTCCATTAGATATTGTAGGTTGTATCTATTTTAGATTGAGGCACTATGAGATGAAGGTTATTTTGTCCACGATACTACAGATCGTGGATCGCTAACAATAATTCGAAGTGCTGAAGCAACATTCACTGGGGCAGTTTCATAAATGTATTTGTCTGTGCATGATTTAGCCCGATACAGATCTTATCAGCTAAGGCTAAAATATCATATCGGCAACATAAACAAAGTTTTACGAAAATAAATTGTTGAGTCTTTAAAGAATTCGAGAATGCTCTTAAACCATGTTATTCATTTATACAACATAAAACGACCACAGTAATCAGTCTCGCGGCGGCTTTTGTTGACTGTTCATCATTATTCTTTGATTGATTTCAGCAACTTCATTGTGGGATTAGCAAATGGACACTTACTGCGCCGGTGTAGGCTAGCAATTGGAATCCACCTACTCACACGGTCACAAATATATATATTAAATGCGGGCAGTTGAGTTAGTGCAGCAGTGTATTGATGATAATGATGTGGAGCTATATTTTAGCGTTAGGGCGTGGGCCGCGTGGCCATTGATAAGTAAACTAATAGCGCTAGAAAAATGATCTAATCAAGGTAGATAAGATGCACGAATAACACAGTAAATTATTGAATGTATGCTGTCACGTATGCAGCATCTACACGCGTTTTTACCCACAAATGCATGTAATTTAATCCTCGGAGCTCTTAGCAAGTACTACAAAAGCTCCCAAAAAAGTTATAATTTGAATGCAAGAAGTGTTCTTGCGAGCAAGTCTGTCTTTCTGAGACTGAAACACTGAATCATCTACACACGTACAACCTAAAATAATTACAAGGCCGATTTTAGGAGGCTCACTCTTGTTAGCTCGGTATGGTTGCTGTTGTTCCACATCTCAAAGTATGGTGAATAGCTTTGTGGAGTCGGGATGCTGTAAACACAGCAATGGCAATCTACCTTCATTATAGATAAGATCCCTGTAACCAGATGGGCATCACATGCAGCGACGAAGAGAACACTGCCTACTGCGATCTGCGTTCTATTAATTCCGAGTCTCGTAAACATAATCAGAAAAAAAAGTAGCTCCACACTGTGGCTATAGATACATGACCATAACAGTCTGCTCTTTTAAACAGGGTTTCATCATATTTTTGTTAGTATATGAAATTGATGAAGTAAAGAATAGTGATAGCCTCAATTTCAACTCAAGATTACTATGATTGCATGACTTTTAGTGGCTTTTTCAACGAGTACCTCATATCCAACCTCTGATCAGTGTTTTGACCAGAACTGCAAAGCCGAATTATTGATGAGTTCTAAACAAGACAACCAGTGAATTGGTTGGGCGAAAGTTTTCATATACCAAGAAGTGCACCATTTCTGCACGCGCGCGCGTAGTAAGCCGTAGTCAACGGCAGCTGAACGTGCCATCAAGTTATAATGCTGTAGATGATAACAATACGTAGCAAGTCAAGGACGAGACCGGAAGTTTTTGACCTTCTGGACCGGCAACAGTCAATTGACCCAGAACCGGCCTCATATCTTGGTATCATTCTGCTTACTTCTGACATCGCTCTCCATAGCCCGAGTCAACTTTTTAAACCAGAGCTCTGATTTTTAACGATTAGCTCCCACGTTATTTGTAAAAGGGATATCATGTTCATTCAATTTAATTAATGATACTCCATGATGTGAGAAGTCCGTTCCAAAAAGACCCAGTCACGAATACGAAATCATCATCAATGCTCAGCAATTTGTACACGATGGGTCAGAACATGCACATTGCGCTACAATAAATATGTCAGAAATTTTTGATATAGAAATAAAAAAATTTTCTTACGGAGTCCTACAAGTGGAAGTGGTATAGCGTTGGCTTGAGTATTTGAACAAAGCATAGCGAGCAAAATTATTGCTGTCAAGGTAATGGCCGTAGAGGGAATGTGCAACTTGGGAATCGGCATGGGTGTATCAATTGAATTGGTTTACAAGAGCCTTGGCTTGTACACAAATTCGCCAATTATCTTCCTATATCCGTACATGAGCAGTATGAAGGTCAACAGCATACAAGTAACACACTTCAAGGAAGGGTGGCAAATTCTGATGGAATTGGGAGAGAATGAGGTGCTGATATACTTATATACTGGATTTCTCGGAGACAGGTCTGTACAATGCGCATGAATATTCCTATTTGCTACTAAAAGCTGCTCCGTTTGATATTTGTAAATTTGGAGAAAATCACAACTGTACCGAGTTGCCATGGGTCGCAGGCTCATGTCTGTATACAAAAACATATACCCGTACCCATTTAGCTGGTTGGGGTTCCACGGTACGGGTTGACTCAATGATAGCCCACAGTTCACTACAGTTCCATTCAAGATAGGGAGCCACTGTGATGAATAACTAAAGAATCATCTGATGCATCAAGGTAGCTATTCAAGCCTGATCAAGTGAGATATGATAGGTTTCCAAATTATTATAACTTTCACATACCGATCTCCGATTCTCTTATCAGCATGAGAAAGTGATCATGCTAATCCACCAAGATATGTACCAATGTACTCAAGAACCTCATAAACAATCCCGAGACTAAAATGATTGTTGTCGTTTACATAGCAATCACCACAGAGCCACTCGCACCACACATTATCATCTCCATCGGTTTCTTTTTCGACATAGGTTTCTATTCAAGGTTATTGTCCGATTTTTGTTAGATAACCGGCCAATTTATTCTAGTTTGAAATGTTCCCTCAATGCCCGAGTGTTCCGAGTCAAACTCATTTGGGGTTTCGGTCTGGATATTGTTGATCCACGGTGGTAATACGCAATTGTTCCCGGTCCTTGATATATCTGAATGCTGTTTATTGTCGCAGGTGGGAAATACCAATTCAATGATTCAATGGACTTTACCATGTGTACAACACATGTGAAAAGGGTATGAAAAATAATTAAAATTTATATGACAAACAGACAGTACAACTTATAACTTACATACTCCTCCACTCCTTTAAAAACGAGAAGATCTTCTTCCACTAGTCCTCATCCAATTCCCCCAACATGTCGGATGCAGAAAACCGCCTTAGCCTCAAGCTATACCTGTCACAGTCAATGGTGAGCAGATGCTATACATACACCGATCCACTAGCTTACATCCTGTTCATTCAAGCTAGAGTCTGTAGTATATGGTCTGTCCCCTCATCAGATAAATGCAAGTACTAATTATTAACAAATTTTCAAGGATGCTACATGGTCACTTTTGGAATGACCATGTATGTCTCTATCAGGCGAAAAGGAAATACCGCAAGCCGGTGGGATTTCTGGGCTCTGATCATGCTCTTCCTCATTGCGACTGTCGTAACATTGACTGATCTGATTGCCAATGCATCGATCTTGTATAACACCTTTGGCCTGGGAGGACTTAGACCGGGAATGTCCAAGCTCGAGATTCATCGGTTCAATTTGACTATGCAGTAAGAATCAGTCATGTACTTTTCATAAAATTTCACTTACATATGTTCTATTTCGATCAGGTATGTCGCTGAGATGGGGTTTGTATTTGCAAAGTTGGTACAGTTTCTCAGAGTAAAAAACCAAGGTCTGATATATTGATATATCCAACTAGTATTCTTGCAGACTGTGTCCTCGTAAGCTGTTTTTCTGCGTCGCTCGTTCAATCAATTAATTCGTATCAGATTCGCCGATGTTACGTCGTATGGAATTCAAACATCAAAGCCATCGTCTTTCCGGTTTTCCTTTCTGTTGTGAATAATTGTATGTGTTATTACTCATACCATGTACCTAGATATCTAATCAATTATTTTATAGCGATTGGATTCTCTGCAGTTGTTATGCTGATCAATGTGCTATTACCATTGGGTAATAATACTCTTTCACCAGAAAAGCAGTTGGCGGTATTCAACGCTGCGAATAAAATGTTGGAGGCTTTTTTTGCTATCAACGTTGTTTCAAACGTACTGCTGACGGTCCTCATCGGTGAGTCGAAGAAAGAAATCAAGAAAGAGTGTGTATTCACTAATATGATCCCAGCCGGAAGAATTTGGTGGATCATGAGGGGACTCGAAAAAATGAGTTCGGATGCCAAAGGAATGGCCAGTACCAAGAAGCGGTATATGTCCACTATTGCACTGCTGTGAGTTATGTGCAAGAAATCCTTCCTTCATTTGGTTTCTTAACACAATTCTACATTTCTAGTGTCGAATCTGGTCTTTTATATCCTATATCCGTAATTGTCTTCGAGATTATTTTGCAGGCTGTCCCGCTAGCCCCCAGCTTGTATCCGCTCATGACTATCCTTGCTGTGAGTGTAATCTATAACTCGCGGTAAATAGACGCTAATCCGAGTGGCAGGGCATGGCACCAACTTTGATCATAGTCAGAGTCTGGCTTGGTGTTAGTGTCAACACGTTTAATGAAAGTGTCAATACGCTTCGTCTCACAGCGCTGAACAATGGTAGTCGGGGACGATCAACGACTTTTGGTTCTGTCGCTGATCATAGTAATAGTAGTAGACAGTTTGTCGAGAAGGAAGAGGAAGGGAGCCTGTAACTACTTGAGGACTATGACGCAGAAAGGTCTTTTTGGTTGCTTTATTTTCATCAGAATGAATTTCTTATTGGTGCCGAGTGGGTTGATTAAATTACTTCCCACCCTCGAACGTCTCTTACTGAGGGTAGGTAGCATAGAAGAGATTAAGGGCTGCTGGAGTCCACGGATTTCCGGTGGTAGGCCAGAGGTTCTTACACTGACGGCCAAAAATCTTTTCACCCTCAATATTCCCATTTATGGCAGTTTCGCATGCTGGCATTCACTACCCCCGGAGCTTTATTTCTAGTGCAAAAAAGTTAAAGATAAAGCATTTATTTGCCATAGAACATTCATTTACTTTCTCAAGTGCAAAAAGTATATGTATGCCACTCATAATATGCTTACTTTGTCACTCAATATTGTTTAAGTTTCTTGTGCCACCAATGCAAAAGAATGCCACTCAAGAAACTATAAGTTTTTCAAATGACAAAGGATTGATTTGCCACTCAAAATTATTTAACTTTCTTGTATTGCCATGGCAACTCCTTTGTTCCAATTTACTTTCTTGTGCAATAAATCAAGTCTTTGTCATTCAAGAAAGTGAAACTTTCTGGAGTGGCAATTCTTTGTATTGGTGGCACAAGAAACTTAAACAATCTTGAGTGGCAAAGTAAACATATTATGAGTGGCATACATATACTTTTTGCACTTGAGAAAGTAAATGAATGTTCTATGGCAAATAAATGCTTTATCTTTAAGTTGTTTGCACTAGAAATAAAGTTCCAGGGGTAGTGATTACTAAATCGGGCTCGGATCTTTTACCCTATATGGTAGGGGTGAAAAGATTTTGGCCATCAGTGTAAGACTAAGTAAGGCAGGTCTTTGATGCTAAAAATGATGCTGTTTGGTTAGAACTCTTTTTCGCACCATTTTTGAATACTCGGGTCACCAAAAGTAACTGTCATGTGACATGTGACATAAGCAACATGTAAACAGTTTTGTCGGTTTACTTACTACTTCACTCGTTTCTATGCCATGACCCAGGTGCAGCATGATTCACCGAAGAAGAACAAGCTTATTGGAGCCATTCAGGCCACTGGAAAACTCTCCGACGCAGCTCGACTCACTGGAATTCCCCTGTCAACTGCCCGTGACACCTGGAAGAAATTTCACACTGGCTCAACAAAGAATAAACACCGCAGTGGATGCCTTGTGAAACTCACTGAGAGGGCAGAGCAGCAGATAATCAGATATGCTCGCAAGAACCACCGAAAGCCCTTTCAGGAGCTTGCAAATGACCTTCATCTTAATGTCAGTGCAAGCACGGTGTGAAGGCATTTGGCAGTGAAAGGATACCATAGAAGAGTTGGGAGAAAGGTTCCTTTGTTAAAGCAGATCCAGAAGGAGAAGCAGAAGGCTTGGGCACTGGAAAACAGGGGATTTGACAAGGAGAAGGTTATTTGGTCAAATGAGTGCTATGTGTATCTTGATGATGGGGGCACAGTAGAGAATGAAGGAAATATATATCAAAAAATAAGCCTTCCTATTTTTGACTACAGCTTAGGACAATCAAAATCATCAAATTTTCTGACCCATTCAGTACATGCCAGATGTTATGTAGAATCAAAAGAACTCGTTGAGAGGGTGCTCCCATATTTTTTTAAAATAAATCTGACGAGCCATTCGTGAGATATGCAGCATTTTGGTTGCAATGAACCCCAAAAATTTGGCGGTACAGTAAAAAAAGATAGCTAAAAATCCGCAAAAATGCTGAATCAACTCCTTTTGAAAAACTGAGTATGATTCTGTAAAAAAATCAAAATTTCCACCAGCCAAAAGTCTTAAAAATAAATCCTAATTTATATCAAAGTGTGATTAATATCTGATGTCACTATTAAACATGTTGCCTCGTCGTGGCTGCAAACCTCATGGGGGCCATATCTGGACTTTGTAATGATGGTCCTTGAATCTGTATTAGATCAATAATTGTTACATACACAATTTAGTACTCGGAAAGGCCAAAAGGGGTATACAAACATCATAAAAATACCCCAAAAATTTGGCGGTACAGAATTTGTCGTGGGAAAAATCTGAAAAGAATCATTTTTCGACGTATTTCAATGAGTAGATCATGATTCCAAATTTATCTCGGCCACAGAATTAGTTGTTCGGCCGCTAGAAAATTTGTTGTCTTTGATTGTCCTAAGCTGTATATATTTTCCTATAAATATCTATCAGCCACTGAAGCTGTGCCTGGAACAGATCTGTCCAGGCATAAATTGTGTGCGGCAAGGACGACTGCTTTATTTTTAAGCTCATCATCAATACTTCAACCTCCGTCTCATCCTCCTATTTCTTTCCCTCCAAACCCAAAACCCCAATAGGAAGAAAAGGATTAGAGATAAAACTCCTAGTACTAGTATCGAAGGTTCTGATAAGAACTAACAGGATGTGCCGAAGACTTAAAATATAGTCACGGATTGATCCTGGTGCGAGCTGGTTTAATTATAGAGTTTTGTCCACTTAGTGTAGTTGAATGTATGTTTCCAAAATAAATTGGAAGTGGCTGAGTTTCTTATAAGGAAACAGAATATAAAAGGAATGTTGTAATTCCCCTGGAGGGAATAATCAGGTCTGAGACTTGAATAGATTGAGAACTGAGGGAGATTCAGAAGAACTCAGCCTCTGAGCTAAAAGTCAGAGTCACTGGGTTATAGCAAGGCTTAATGAGAATCTGTTATATACAGGTTATATAACAGATTTGTACTGAAGCTGCAAACTGCGGGGTGAATTTTTTCGTGTCCTAATGTATTGAATACAGGCAGTATTTATACTTTTTCGAAGGCTGTGCCGCAGCATTCTCGCAGCACACACGCAAGCACGGCAGATAAGTATTTAAAATAAGAAAGCTGCGTGTCCTTCTGGCAGAATAATTTGCAAAAGTCCGCAGTAAGTAAAAACAAATTATATACTCAATAAGGAAATTGATTGTGAATCATTCTGGCTGAACCAATGCCACAATCAAGAAAATATGACCTTGCTGAGTCTGTAGTCCATTGGAAATAATATCAGAAAAGCAACTGTCAGTGAATTGAGTAACTAATGTGAGTAAGCAAGAAAATATAGTAATACCACATTATGGTATTACAACTAGTCCGACTATGCCTCCTGTAGATACGTGTAACGTCCCATTATCTCTGGATTCTGAGAAGGAAGAGGAGCTAGCTGGTGGGGGTGATGAGGATGATGGTGATGTAGGTTCTGCTGAATTTAAGTCCTGATTTGAAACTTTTTCTTTGATTGTTATGTCGATGTAATCCAGATACGGTTTGTAGTGTTTACTTTATATTGAGAATATGGTTTGTATTGTTATTCAAGTGTTTGTGGGAGAATATGGATTGTTTGAATTGGATAGTGGGCAATAGGGACAGGTTATTGTGCGATATGCGGTTGTTATCAATGTAGACGTTGAAGGATGGTTCGGGGTTGCTGATCTTTAGAGCGTCGATGGTTGCGAATATTTGGATTTGGGTGCCTAGGTGAGTAAAGTGTTTATTATTATTTCGTGGATAATATACTTTGGAACGTACCGTAGAAAGAAAGCAACGCACTTGAACCTTCACCATCAAACCCATGCGTTGTACCGTTGTATTCTATCGCATGCCTTCCGCCTGTCCACCAGTTTCCGTGATAGAGGATTTGAGGGTCAGTGTCGTCTATTTGGATTTTTCTTTGGGTTGTATTGGGTGTTTGCATCTCTGCTTTTGTTTACAGATGAGATTTCTGCACGTAATATTCCGAGAGTGTGTACGCACTTGTTGTGTAGTCGGTGATGTTGAATAAAGGGGTCTGACAAGCGGTGGAACAAGAGACGGGGACCTTGCTGGCTTTATTTTTAAGTATAGGCAAGTTCCTTTTGAGCTCAACTGAGGTCGGAGGTTTATCAGACGAGATGACACCAGATTGCAATATCATGTCTTGTGGGTGAGTTTGATGTGAGACCGTGGGTCAGGTACATGTAAAGTGTTGTAGAGGGTGCCGTGAATAAAAAGATGAGCAGTGGCTGTATGATACATGCTGCTATTCAATTTTACTTGCATTCCAAGTAATCAGGGGACGTTTGGAATTTAAAGCCAGTGCATTGATTGACACTTTGTAAGTAAGGATATGCCTCGATGGGATTCCGATTGCCCGTGCAAGTATTCAAGGCGGCTGCAGCAATGCTTGTCAACATTTATAATGAGTGGGACGGGGTGCAGGAAATGCGTATATAAAGCTACAGAGGAAAATGGGCTGTTCTCTCAAGCTTCGTAGTACCGCACTGCCGGGTGTCGCTTTGTGATAGATTAACCATGTTCCCAGTGAAGATTGGAGCAAGCTGTGGCTTCAACAGACGGCCGTCTCACACTTTTTTCGGTTGAAGAGACCTCTGCATCCACGGAAACGCAAGCGAACAATTACAGTACTGAAGCAACGGAGCACCTCTGTATCGACTTTGCAAAAGATGCATACTGTGCATCTAACCACAAGGACGAATTCTCCTAGATGACACGTTGGCTTGAAAGACGAGAAAATCATGTATCACTCCAAATACATTGATTGGCGCTCTGGTGGGATTCGAACTCCAATGTTCTAATATCCTCCCGTTTACCAGGGGTTCGGTTTGACTTTCTGGGTACTCAAAGGACTGTAACAGGTTTGAAATGCATTCATACTCAGAAAATGACCCGTTTCCCCACCGTGAAATCTGTCTCTTTTGCAAAAATTGAAGATACAAGTCTCAAAGGATATGGAGCCACTCAATTACCCATTGCTCTCAGAAGGTTCATTACTCAATTTAATCAACCCAACTTATATTAAGCCCGGCTCAGATTGATGACTGGGCACATTTTGTGGTCTTGCCTTTCAGGACTCTACCTGTCTGGCATAAAATCAAGCCTGTCAATGATGAATTGTACGGAAAAGAAACACTCGACTCTGTTTCGGCACACCCTCGTCGCATGAACTTAGATGGGAAGGTCATAAAATGTTCCCAGTTTGATGCCGCCCTGATTAAGGTCCGGGGTGATGCAAGTTTTGACGCTTCACTTGAAGGTAAACAAGCTAAGTTAAGCTGACACAAACTTCTTTCATAACTATACTGACCTAAATACTGTCATGAGAATCGGCTGTATCCGAGTTATATTCTCTCTGCCGACCAAAAACTCAGATACTCTGATACCTCCGAATCTCTCCCCTCTCGTTTAGCATATGTTGAGTGGTATACGGAGTTCAGCCGGAACCCAGAGCCCTACACCAAATTGTACCGATTCAAGCCCGAGACTAACCGCAATGGATCACCTACAGTTTCTATTATTCCAATAGACAGGATCCAACATAGCGTTTATTTGTTCTCAAAATGAAGCAGAGCAGTTCCTAGTGAATGAACGTCGGAAACTGTTCTTGCTTCATGTCCTACTTTTCTGGTTAGTTCCTTCAAGGGTAGGCATACCTATTTCAACCTCACTTAGTAGACATGTATAAGATCTGGGACTTACTACCTACATAGATAGTTCTGTCTGTAGAATCTCCCGTGCGGAATCGGGCTTAGGGACTATTCATTTGCTATTGCAAAATGTCCTGTTGTGTCATTCATCCAAAACTAGATGCCACGGACAGCTTTCGCAATCTGAAGGTCCTGCATCTGACTAAGAACATTGTAACAAATTAAGTACATAGTGTAACTTCAGGTAGTTTTTCATTTTCTGTTTCGGGTTTCGATAATAGTTAGTAGCAACCAGTAATTCCGAGTAAATTTGCAGCGCTTTGTGCTACCCCTGATAGTTTTAAAATACTAGCAATTATATCTGGAACTACTAGTTACTATGAATAATTATCCATGGACCATTCTCCTGATGTTCCTGAATTAGGTTTGACGAGCAGTAAGTGTTTATGATCACATTCATTATATTTGTGACACAAGCCACATCTTAGGGTAGAAACCAGTAACCAAAAAAAATGATATTAGCATCAAGCAAATGGAGTAGTGATCATATGAAGTGGAAAGGAAGTGCATAATGTGGTACAAGAAGAATTGTAACAAAATGTGGTATGTTCAATTTCCATAATCCTCTTCCTTGAAAATCTGTTAATTACTATTTAATTACCTCCAAATCCCTGAGGTCTAACTTCATCAACTGGCATAGCAGCCATTGTGTTGATTTTATCCACTGGCTGGACACTGATATCATTAGCTACTGAGATCTTGACCATTTTCACCTCTACATCCTTAAACAGATTTTCAGTATATTCCAGCAACTTCTGAAGTGCATCTCTTTCCCTAGCATGATTATTATTCTGCCCTGGGACAAGCTTCTTTATCTTTGTCATAAGTGTCCTCAGTGGATCTTTGATCTTTTTGTTGTCCAAGTTACCTTTGCTGTAGGCTTTTCCAGCTTCTACCAATACCAAGCTAGAACTATCCTTTGGGGCTTTATCCATAAACTCAATACTGTGTTCTAGGCTAGAAGAGTCAGTGTCTGGAAGTATGAATCGCATTTTGGCGGTGGATTCAACCGGGGCATATGCATCTTTGATTGTGATCTGATTATTTTCAATTCAAAGGGAAATTTTGTTTCTCAATGTGGTGTATGACTCACAGTCTGCACCAGGATCAATCCTTTTGGTATTGAAAAGCCCTTCAGTGCTTCTGTGGCAAGATAAATTTCCTTTGTCTCCATTCGCAGGCAGATCTTGATACCAATATCAATTTTTGGTCGCTGGCTTCTACCCTAAGATGTGGCTTGTGTCACAAATATGATGAATGTGATCATAAACACTTACTGCCCTTAGAGAAATCCCCAAACCTAATTCAGGGATATGAATTGGCTGTACTCTAGAAAAAAGAGATGGTGTAGGAAAGATACCAATTGCCACTGAACTGTCATTTGGTGGTGGTAATTGATAAACATAGAATGATGGTGTAGATGCAGAGTTGGTCACTTCTTCCCCATGACTGATTTTATGACTAGCATTAATTACAATGGGATTTCGAATACTGCCCGAAATTGATAGGTCTGATGTGTCATTATGAGTGAATTTCCGGATACCCCTATCCTCTGGATTGGGCATATCTCTGTTTCTACAATTAACAGAGAGAAAATATAGTAAATATAAATAACTGACCTAATTGTGATTGCACTGGCATCTTCACTGGCAAATGCAGAAATAGATGTGCACATCCCAACTTTATAATTACTGCCTTGGATTGCTTTCAACTCAAACTCGCCATTTGCAATAATCTGATTGCAATATCGGTTCTCCTTTACTTTCTCCACATCCGTCTCAAAGGTGAGCTTGAACCTGACTGACACAACCTCTTTTCTGTTGTCATGCCGGGACCAGGTCAATATCACTTCATGTGAGTGACCATTTGTCTTTGATCCAGGTCCACTTTTGTCCCCATCTACATCTTCACTATCTTCTCTTTCTTGACTACAATCATCACCATCCTTATTGGATCTACTGTTATTATCTCCTTCCCTTTTACTACCACTGCTATTATTTTTTTGTTTTGGAGAGTCATTTTTCCTGCCATCTCCTCCATTTCTTTCATGACTTTGTTGATCCTGATCCTGCTCCTCTGGTTCTGTGTCTGGATGTGAGTTATCCTTATCCCCTCCACCTATTCCCAGGTTTTCATATTGATAAGCAACTGTGTTAAACATTGCATCCTCATCAACATTCATGTCTTGATCGTCTTCAAAAATCCAATAAACTGAAATACCGGATTTAGCTGCCAGCTCTAAAGCAAATTCAGCTACCTCTTTGTTACGGGATCCATGAAGACATAGAATATTAGCCCATCCATCACTGATACTTGGTTCCGAACAAATATTAGGCATGATGTAACAATCAAGTTGCTTTGCTTGATGCAGAACATCTTCATTCTGCAAAAGCCAGTTGATGGCATCTTCAGGCATCAAGCATTGATTTTCAATAGATACTGGAGAAGTTGAATTGACAGTATCATGAACACAGACAGGATTATCTGTTGTGAAGAGTTGAAGGCTACCAGAAGGATTAGAGGTGGGTTCGATAGACTTGTTAGAATGTATTTGTATATCATTGAATTCCGACGGAGTGGTAAAAGCAAAGGCGGTGTTGGCCCGCTTAGTAGAAGCAGTCAGTGCTCCCAAAACAATCTCCCAAGCCAAATCCAACGTATCCCACAGTGCCGCATCATGAATGCCCAAAGAAACAATATCCTGCCAAAAGTCCTTGACATGAGCAGCATGGGTTGTAACAGTTTGCATGTTATAGTGAGATGCTTCGCACAGATATTTCGCTAATTGGTGAAGAGTGGAGTGAGATGCCATAGTTGCGCGGACAGTCTCACGCGACAAAGATTGCAAATTACTCGGGACAGGAATGAGGCTTTTTAGGACGCTCTCAAGAGAGTGGGTGTAAAGGAACTTGCGAATGATAGTGAATGCATGTGGCGAGGGCAAAGAGACAGGAATCACTGGGATTTGGACTCGTGACGAAGATTCATAATGAAATGGCTTTGGCAGAGTGGGGAGACGAGCACAGTGAGCTGCAAGGACAAGAGAGTGCACTGGAATGATAAGAGCTCGAGAGTCGGATGAAGAACGTGATGAATACACAGCCAGCGCGTGTGTGGGGTATGTGGGAGGCACTGGGCTGGAGACATGACGAAGAGGAATAGTGAGGTGGCTAGGGAGATGGCTTTTGGGAAGGGAGTTTGGGATATGAGAGGGAGCGAGAGCATTGAGACCCGCGTGCATCCTGTTAACAACGTCAGCAAAAGCGCCAAGGCATCAAGAAGTAACATACTCTGCCTCCTTTGGTCGTAATAATTGACGAACGTATTCTGGGGTAACACTTGCTAGCTCAGGTGCAGCAGCTGTGATAGCGTCACTAGAAACTTCTGCATATTCTGGGCGAGCAAGTTTTCGAGGGAGTTGAATAGTGGGCGACACAGGTGGGTTAGGCGTCAGTGACCCGGCCGAATCAGGGTTGTGCTTGGTAAAGGAAGTGGGATGAAAAGCGGCCTGGAACATTCTGAGAAGAGGTAGTAACGAAGAAGATCGAGGAATAGTTGTGGTTGCTGATACATGAGGGGCAAGGTTTTATGACTAGGATGTTAACCCATTTGGCAGGTCATTCGGCCCCCGGTCTGATTGATATTTTGATCATGCCTGACAATTCAATGTCACTTTTACAATCAGTGACTTAATTACGTGTGAGCGTTGTAAAAATCATCTTACTTCCCACCCTCACTCAGTCTCTATAACGGATGCGTGGCCTACCACGCGTATACCTTTCCTTTTCTAGTATCATTCCCCCCTATCCCATCACACTCTTTCTTACCCTCGACACTATGGACACTAACCCCGTATCCATTCCTTGTTACACTTATTATTAGTTACTATGTTTCACCTAATTCCTAATCCTTTTTCCCTTACCTGCGGACCTCTACCAAGAGGTTTCATACTTTCCTTTTAGCCTATCTAATTACTTACCGGACTCGTATAAGTACTATCCTACTTCGTAGTATACTAAGGACTACTGGAATCCTACGTTGCTTTAACCCTGTCTATTCTGGTCGACTCTCGCGCTATATCTCTCGTGTGCCGCTACCTAATTCGGAACCTTCGATTGGCTATCGTCACAGTCTCCTATGAAACCACATCGTGATTGTCTAAGTTTTGCTTGACCCCGTCTTGCCTGGCTTGTTTAGACTTGTATAAGCATATGAAGCCAGGCAAGTAATAGGTTGGCCAGCTCACCGGGTTTTTCTCACAAGCTAAATTGATCTATTAAATTTTTAGTGAGACAGATTTATTAATATTATGTTTTCAATACATTTGCTGGTTGTGACTTGTTGACAAGCCAAAAAGACAAGCAAGAAAAACATGGCTTTTAATGATGCACTGTAAATGCCAAATCTGTAATTAGCAATGGCCTCCAGGCCAAGGAGCAGGTGGGATGTGAACTCCAGACATTAGGTAGGAGGGGGAAGAAAAACAGTGAGTGTCCCCAATGACCTCCAAACCCCAGAATTCTCTTTTTTGGGAACTTTTTGAGAGCAACCTCTGCATAAAAGCACTTTATGATAGCCTTCGTAACTTGTATCTGCTAAAATAATAGCTCCAGAGATCAAATTAACTTAAAGGGCCAGAAATCTTGACTAAATTATGTAATTGAAGCATTATTCACATGATCTGAGATATACCAAATATGGAAGGTGGGTGGGGTCCCAACTCAAGGTTCCGAGCAAAATGTGATGTGATGTAATTTTTCTGGATTTTGCCTACCTTGCTCCAGGCATCAAAAATGTGCCATAAACTAAAGATTTTTGGCGAATAAAAAGAAAATATTGTTCATCTATAATAGAGACCTTGCGCAAAAGCCACAGGTGGCTGTAGGCTAATTCTAAAAAACTTTCCAGCCACTGTACAGAATCCATCTAGCCACCATTAACAGCTCTTGACACAAGTATCAATTTGTAACGCTTCTACCCCGCCTGAACCACACACGACTGCGTGGTAGCTGAACCCGCGCACCAAGTTGAAAAATTTTTCCCACACTCTTAGCCATATGTCGTCTTATGTTGTCTGTTCTCAGAATTTATTAACTACTGTACAGTGTAAAGTAATAGATATTCGGCGATGAAAAGAGCATTTTCAATTTTGTTGTTTTCTTATGCGGGGGAGACCCCTGCAGACCCCCTGTGCCTGCCAGCTGCTTGGGGAGTTCCTCCCCAAACCCCTCCTTCTGCTCGCCGCAGGGGCTTCCCTCTGCGTGAAGCTCTTCTTTGATGAAAAGAGCGTTTAAAATTTTTTTGTTGTTGTCTTATGCGGGGGAGACCCCCGCAGACCCTCCAGTGCCTGCCGGCTGCTTGGGGAGTTCCTCCCCAAACCCCTCCTTCCGCTCGCCGCAGGGGCTTTCCACTGCGTGAAGCTCCTCTATCAAAGCATGAACTTATTTTTTGCTACTAACATGATAATGTTCTTGACCCTGTCACTGTTAGCAAAATTTCGACGCAACGGTGGCTGTGATATTTTCAAACTCTGCTACTTGGTGCGCGAGTCCAAATTTCCGACTGCGTATGACCTATATCTATTCTGAAATAGAGTTAGAGTATGGTCTACAGACACGACGTGGCAGTAACAGGCAAGGTAAAAGGTAATTATGTAATCTGCCTACCAGCATAGGAACCCAGCAAATCTATATCCGTTACATACTCCCCCACAAAACCCAGAAAGGGTTTTCAATAAAAGGTAGCATAAAGTAAAAGAGCATGGGAAGAAATTAGAAGAAAAGAAAAGACACAATCAAGTCCCATTCCTAGCTAATGGATGAGGTAGCATAACAAGTAAGATCATGCAATTCCGATAGGCAGGTCCCAGAGATTTCTGCAGGTCACAGTAAGCTTGTGGTGTGAGCACATCTGCAATAGGAATAGGTGCTGGGACAAGAGGTGTCAGTTTGGGAGCAGCACTAGGAGCACTTTTGGGATGCTCAGATCCATGAGAGTGATGGCGTGGGCGATGACAAGTCCAGTGGCAGCGTTGTTTCTTGCAGCTTGGAAATCTTTCCACACCATAATCTGGGATATCATCAGCCCATGACACTGGTGCCAATTGAGCAATAGGTGGAGGTGGCTGAGGAGGAGTTGAACGTCGTGCAGGAATTACATACTTCAACTCAACTTGACTCATTTGAGGTGATAGTGCTGGTGGGGACAGTGGTACTGTATCTTTAGACACAGGGAGCACAGCAGAATGCTGCATCTTCAACCTGGTCCTAGGAGCAGTTGGACGGGGAAAGGGAGATTGTGGGAGTCGCAATCCATATCCCTCTATGGTTGGGCATGAGCAGGAGGGGAGTAAACATATCTCAGACCCTACTTGAACCGCTGGCATATCACTGGAGTTAGGTAGAAATGGTAAGAATGGCTATACATCAGTAATTTCACAAGTTTATAGAGGGTATAGAGGGTATAGTAGGTATAGAATCTTGAAATCTCTATACAACAATTCTTAAGCGAGAAGGGTGAACAGTTGTATAGAAAATTGGAACAGGTATAGAGTACTGCCGCAGTCAGGAACGGGTGGTGCCGTAGTCACATGGTCAGTTTGAAGCGGAGTTTTAAATGTTTGTCGATCAACTTGCAGCTCTCGCGTCGCTTGTTACTTCGCTTTCCTCCCCATCACCCCGTCACCCGACCAACCTTTGCTGAGTTCAATATGTTATGCAAGTGATCTTTCTCTTTCGGTGAGTAACTGTGTTACATATCTCCTGCCTGAGGTGAACTGAGTTGAGTTATTGGGCATTGTGGTGTTTGTGTATGCATAGCCCTCCTTTGGTACGTTTCTCTCTGTAGCTTATTTTTCTTGGCTAACTATTATTATCTTCCATATAAAGTTTTCATGCAGCTTTATGACAACCACGATGATAAACGAGGTGTGTATATAGTTACTGCGTGTTAATAGATTCACTGATAACAATTTTTTCTTCTCTATTTAGTACAACTCGTGCTGTCTGTCTTCCAGACGTTTCATGAAGGTGTATTCAATGGTTGTCGTGGCATTGAGGTTAAGGGTTAGTATCTGGGATGATAGTGGGATTTAAGTGCAGAAATGTGTAGACTGGTTTATGTACACTTTTCTGTCCTGTCATTAGTTTGTTGCGATATAGAACCAGTTTATTATTCCAATGCGCGATCTGGAATTATGAGCATGGATAGTATAAAGGTATAGAAGCAATATAGAATATTGAAGTGGTGTATAGAACAGCCCATTTTTCTCTATACATCGGTATAGAGAAACACATGCCCCCCTTCCTCTATGCATCCTAAAATGACGTAGAGAGCATAGGGCTATACGCTCTATACCAGGCTATACTGCTCTATAAACTTGCCAATTTGCTGATGTAGGGGGGCAAAGCAGGGCAGAGCTTAAATGTAGGCAAAAGTAGAGTTGGTTGTGGAGTGTTGAATGGAAGTGCAAAGGCGCCTACGTGCTGTGGTGCAGTCTAGACTTGCCTAACACAAGTAGGTCTGATGTGAGCTGTCCCTATGGACTACGTCAGAATAGAAGCCGGATACACAAAAAAGTGTAACGCTTCTACCCCGCCTGAACCACACACGACTGCGTATGACCTATATCTATTCTGAAATAGAGTTAGAGTACGGTCTACGACGTGGCAGTAACAGGCAAGGTAAAAGGTAATTATGTAATCTGCCTACCGGCATAGGAACCCAGCAAATCTATATCCGTTACACAATTGATGGCTAGGAGGAAAGAATATCCCCAGTACATGTGGCAAGAGAGGTGCGGAAACTTCGGCAAAAAGCCACAGGTGGCTTTGCGCAAACCCTCTAATAAAGCACATCTGCAACGGTTCCTTTGAACAGCTCTATCTACTTTAGAAGGTGAAACCCCAATTTATTAGAGCATATTTGCAATGGAATTTCTGGCCATTTTTTAAGTCCATTCAAATCTACCTTGTATAGCAGGTGGAGCCCTCCAAAATCCCATTGCAGATGTGCTTTATTTGACCCTTTTCTCTTTTCAAAAAATCTCACCAGTAGATATTTGCCAACAAATGTTAGGAAAAGAAAATAGGAAGATTATACTTCATATCTTTAAAATTATGGCTTCGCTTTGTGATGTTGCGTTTGCCCATTACAAAATTAAATATTTAATTGTCAAATCTCGTTTATGGATTGATTGTTGATATTTTGTGGCCGGAGCGACCAGCGACGGCCCTTCCCCTTGTCCTAAGTGATACAATAGAAGGAAATACATGTCGAAAAGTAAGCCTTTCTCTTTTGTACATATTTCCCTCCAAGCTAGATCTGTTGCGGATATTCTTGGTAATCCGAGTATTTATCAAGGCTTTCGCTGCGGCAAGGATGAACGCTTTGGTTTTAAGCTCATCATCAATACTTCAACCTCCGTCTCATCCTCCTATTTCTTTCCCTCCAAACCCAGAACCCAATTGCGAAGAAAAGGAGTAGAGATAAAACTCCTAGTACTACTCCGACTATGCCTCCTGTAGATATGTGTAGTGTCCCATTGTCTCTACCATCATCTCCGGATTCTGAAGAGGAGGAGCTAGCTGTTGGGGATGACGATGACGATGATAAAGAGTCTGTTGAATTCAGCTCTTGACTTGAAACATTTTCTTCGATTGTTATGTTGATATAATCTATCCAGATACGGTTCCCAGTATTTACTAGGGAGGTTATAGTGAGAGTATGGTTTTTATCGTGATCAAAGTCTTTGTGGGAGAATATAGATTGGTTGAATTGGATAGTGGGTAACAGGGAAAGGTTATTATGCGGTATGAGGTTGTTATCGATGTAGACTTTGAAGGATGGTTCGGGGTTGTTGATCTTTAGAGCGTCGAGGGTTGCAAATATTTGGATTTGGGTGCCTAGGTGAGTATTATTTCGTGAATATATGCTTGTAATAGGTTGGAACGTACCGTAGAAAGCAAGCAACGCACTTGAGCCCTCACCATCAAACCCATGCGTTGTACCGTTGTGCTCTATCCCATACCTTCCGCCTGTCCGCCAGTTTCCGTGATAGAGGATTCGAGGGTCGGTGTCGTCTATTTGGATTGTTGTATTGGGTGTTTGCATCTCTGCTTTTGTTTACAGATGAGATTTCTACGAGTACTATTCCAAAGTGTGTACGCACTTGTTGTGATGATGTTGAATAAAAGGGTCTGACAAGAGGTGGAACAAGAGACGGGGACCTTTAGGCTTGCTTTATTTTTCAAGTATAAAGCGAGTTCCTTTTGGGCTCAACCGAGGTCGGAAGTTCATCAGATGAGACGACAATGAATGATTGTATCACGGCTTGTGGCTGCATTTGATGTGAGACCGTCAGGTACGAGTGCTATGGATAAAAAGATAGGCAGTGGCTGTATGATACATGGAATGCTACTCAGATCCGTAGCAATTTGCATCCCAAGCAATAAGGGGACGTTTGCAATTTAAAGACAGTGCGCATTCACAAGTAAGGGATGTGCCTTGATGGGATCCAAGCAAGTATTCAAGGCGGCTGCGGCAATGTTCATCAACAACTCAAAATGAGCGGGACGGGGAGCAGGAAATGCGCATATAAAGCTACAGAATGGGCTGTTCTCTTCCACTGCCGGGTGTGGCCTGGTGATAGATTCCCGGTGAAGATTGGAGCAAGTTCAAGTCTCGCCTATAGCTGTATCCACGGAAACAGAAGCGAAATAAGACTTGTTGTGGTGTATGATGTAAGAAAAAGAAAAGGTGGTGGTCCGTGCACCGCATGATGATGATCAGCCCACTTTTGCTTTCAGCGTTACGCTTTTCATTTTCTCTTCCTCTCTAACCACGACGGCGAGCTCGCTGTTCTACATAACGACTACGACGACTTCAACGACGGCGGAGGGCTAGTTGGTGAGTGGTAATCCAAGAACTGGTATTGGATGCTAAACATTCTGGTAGACTATTATGGAACAACCAGAAATCGAATCCAACCACCTAGACGCAGTCAAGAATCTCCGTTCCAAATTTGAACAACTCGCTCATAATGAACCACGCCTGGTTGTTCCAGAGCCTACGACGCCTACAAAGTCCACTACAGCAACTACCGCTAGACGACCACCGCCTCCACCGCCTTCGTCCTCATCCCGAGCACCGTCACCTGCACCTTCCATATCTCCAAGAGCGTCTCCTTTGTTGAGACCGGTGAGCACGAGTGCATTGTTGTCGAGTCCCAATTTGGGTTTGAGGCCGCCGCCGGTGCCAGGGGTTTCGGTACATCTTACTGGCAGTAGTGTTGGGGATGACAACGAGGATGACGAAGTACAGAAGACACCTACAGTAGCTGCATTGAGGAATCGGTTCATGTTGTGCGTCATTTTTCTTTCTTTCTCTTTCTTTCTTTCTAATGCTTTTACTAGAAACCAACAAACGTCGCCGTCCCCTTCTTCATCTCCATTACCCTCACCAATGACCTCTCCTTCATCCAGCGCAAAAGCCAAAGGCGTAGGAAAACTCAATCTCCATCCCAACGGCTTACCACTCCACCACGCCTTTTCCGATTCCAACGTCCCTACCCAAACACACCCGAGTTCGCATCCGCCGAAACCCCCAGTTCCTTCCCGACCGAGTAAACTAACCGCTGTCTCACATCCTGCCTCTACCCCTACCTCTCTGTCGCCTTCTTCCCCAGCACCGCTTATAGATCTCGTTACTAGTCCAGAGGATACTGTTCTACGAAACATCTCCACTCGGGCATCCAGATCCAGTCTCGGCTCGAGTAACAACAATGACGACCCGTTTGGTGACTCGTCGGATAGTGCGAGTAGTGTCGAGTCTCCCACTACCACCACCAAGCCGAAACCAAAGCTGCCTAGTAGGGATAGTAAAGGAAAGCCCCCAGCTTTACCCGCTCGTAAAGGTCCTGCTACGGCTACGCCTCCTAATGGGAGTACGACCAGTCTCAATATCACTATTGGAGGACACAGACCAAGTCTCTCCTCTTCCTCTTCAAGTAGCAGTGGTGTCGGCGAAGCAGGGGCTGTATTCTCTCCAGTCCCTTCTGCATCTTCTTCAGCGTTCTCCTCGAGATCCTCTTCCTCGTTTTTACCACCACCGCCTAGACACCCAGAAACCCCTACGCTTTCTACACCGTTGTCTTTGTTGGGGAACGCGTCTAGCACCTCTTTAGCTTCGGCGAGTAGTTCTACATCCACACCACCGAGTTCGTCCACTGCCACGCCTAATTCTGCGACAATGTCACCTCCGACGCTTCCGACGAGACCAAAGTTGCCTGCTAGGAGAGCAACTGCGACGCAGCTTGAGGATTTAGTGGGGGCGCCAAAGTTGCCGAGGAGAAGTGGGTCGGATGAGTTGGTTGAAGGAGTAGGAGGAGGGGCAGGAGGGAGAGGAGCGCCGCCTCCACCGCCTTTGGCTACCCATCCTAGTAATCTCGGGTTGGGATCTGGCTCGGCTTCGACGTCTGCTTTACTCGGTTCAGCTATAGAAGATAAGGAGAGAAAGCCTCTTGGATCAGGAACGGCTAAAACGCTTTTACCTCCTCCGACGAGGACGATTGGGTTGGGTGATAAGTTGCCTCCTGCGAGGAGAGCTGTTCAGGATAAAGGGAAGGAGAGGGAGAGGGATGGAGACGACGGGGATGGAGAGAATGGAGGACAGGAAGATTCGGATGATGATGAGTATGATGATGAAGACGAAGATGGGGAGGGTGGGCATGCGATTAAAGCAGGTGGACCTAGTGGGTCTATTCTTGGAGGAGTTGGCAAGGGGCCTGGAGGCGGACTTTTAGATAACTTGCCTGATTCGACGAATTCGAGTCGGAGACCTCCTTGGATACCTGGGTTGGGACCTTCTCCTTCGTTGGGTGCTTTTGGTGGTGCGGGGGCTGCGTGGGCTGGGACAGGAGGGGGTGTAGGCAAGATCCATGCTCCGGCGTATACGAATTCGACGGTTTTGGTGGGGAATTTGGTGGTTGTGGGATATGGGCATCATGTTAAAGTTTGGGAGTTGGGTGAGTTTTCTGAACTGCGTTTTTTTTTGTGCAATTGACGATTTTGGTTGGTCTAGGCAACGACTCGAGCTCTCCGAAATGGGAAATGGACACGGTTACTTTGGGAAAAGGGTGGAAGAATGTCGTTGGTGGGGGAGCTGGAGTCGAAGTTCGAGGTCGTGGACCAGTACAAGGTCAAGGCCCATATATATGGATCGCACTCAAAGAAGGCCACATTTTCGAATTGGACCTAGGTTCCTTTCCTTGTCGTATAACAGGAATGAGGCATAACGCACATATGAACCCGATTGTGTATCTCGCGAGGTATGGAGATGCGATGGTTAGTGTTGATGAGGGGGGAAAGGTGTTGATTTGGGGGGAGCCTGTTTCTCCTCATCATCATGTGCATGGAGGAGGAGCGGGGGCGTTGTTGAATACCACACCGAGAGTGATGAGGATTACGGAAAAGCTCGATTTTTGCAAGTTGGTTGGTGGGGGGTGTTTGTGGACTGCCGGGAGGAGTGAGGTGTCGATTGTTGGAGGGGTGGCTGGGGCGGTGGGGAATGGGACTGGGACTGGGGGTGGTGGTAGTGGTAGTGGAGGAGGGGGGATTGGGGGAAAGAAGGCGCCGGTTATTAGGGTTTATGAGGTGTTTCCTTCTTCCGAGACGAGTGCGACAAAGGCAGGAGGGGCAGGAGGGGGATTGGTTCCAGGTCCAGTTGGTGTCGGCAAGACGGTTATACCACCAGACCATGTTGGACCTGTAACGTGCGCGACGGTGGTGTGTACGAAAGAGGGTTATGTGTATATGGGTCATGAAGGAGGATCTATATCCGTTTGGGATGTCGGTGCTTCCTCTTCAGAACCAGGATCATACGCCAACCCGAAATGTATCGACATTTTCAAGATTTCCTCATCAGACATCATCTCCATGGAAGGCGTCTCTTCTCGTCTATGGGTCGGAGCTAGGAACGGGGCGATTACAGCATACGATCCGAGCAGTAAACCCTGGGTAGCGACGAATTCCTGGGTTGCTCATCCTACATTACCCGTTCTCAAGCTCGCTGTGGATCCGTTTGGGATAAACACAATTGGGAGGTTGGCAGTGCTGAGTGTGGGTAGAGATGAGAGAATAGGTGTTTGGGATGGGTTATTAGGAGGAGATTGGGTCGATGGAGAGTTGGTTAGGAGGGAAAGCGAGTTTGCGAGGACGAGAGATATGAAAGTGTTGATTCTTTCTTGGAACTGTGATTCTGCCAAACCAGAGTCGCTCGATTCGAGTCCAAACAAGGCGAATATGGATTTTTTGCAGGATGTATTGAAGAGTGCGGATTCGCCGGATATTATCTCGTTTGGTCTTCAAGAGGTTATCGATCTCGAATCAAGAAAGATGACGGCGAAGAATGTGGTTTTTGGGAATAGAGAGGGGAAGGATAAGAGTAGCAGTTTTGTCCCTGGATACGTGATCAATTCGTCTCATCACGTTCATGCATTCGAGGAATCGTCTCAAGGTGCGATATTGGGTCTTTCGGATAAAGTGACGGGGGCGTATAGGAGATGGTATGATGCGTTGACGTTGGCGATTAAATTGGCGATGCCACCAGAGGAACCGTATTCGGTGGTGTATACGCAGAGTATGGTGGGGTTGTTTAGTTGTGTGTTTATTAAGCATAGGGAGAGGAGCTGGTTGAGGGATTTGGCGATTACGACGGTGAAGAGGGGGATGGGGGGGAGGTATGGGAATAAGGTGAGCGTCTTTTTTCTTTTCTTTTTGTTACTGGTGCTGACAGCCGTGTAGGGAGGGATCATCTCTCGGTTCATTCTTCAAGATACTTCGCTATGTTTTATCAACTGTCACTTGGCAGCTGGCCAACACGCCGTCCGAGCTAGGAATTCAGATATAGCAAGCATGTTGGAAGAACGCCAACTCTTCCCCATGGCTCTCGAACCCGTAGCCTACGTCGGCGGAGGCGACGGCTCCATGGTTCTCGACCACGAAATGGTTTTCGTCAATGGAGACATGAACTATCGGATCGACCAACGCCGTGACGCTATCATCGCTGCTGTACGTGCAGGCGAATACGAGTCCCTTTTACCCCACGATCAACTCTTGAAAGAGATCAAGTATAATCGAGGATGTAGACTTCGTTCGTTCTCAGAAGGTCCTATAACATTCGCGCCTACGTACAAGTATGATCGAAGGTCGGATACGTATGATTCGTCTGAGAAGAGGAGAGCGCCCGCGTGGTGTGATAGAGTGTTGTGGAGGAGTAGGGTTCCGGAGAGAGTGGTTCAAGAGCAGTATAGGAGGTGGGAGGTGAATGTATCGGATCATAGGCCTGTTTCGGCGGTGTTTAGGATGACGGTGAAGAGTGTGAGGAAGGAGGTTAGGGAGAGGGTCAAGGAGGAAGTCAAGTTGCAATGGGTGGAAGAGTCGAGTAGGTGGTTGGAGGGTGCGAGGGGGTTTTATGAGGGGCAGATGAGGTTGTAGGGATTGGGGCTTTTCATTTTCATTTTTTCATTTTACTTTGATGGACTCTTTGCGATTTGTACACAGATGTATCACATCACACTCTCGTATCCTGTAGCCAGACATGATTAGGGTTTATAGTAGTCTTCTTTAATGCATGCGACGTTGAGAAACGCGTGTCTGTTTTATCGTCTTAGGAGATGTGCGGAGTTTAAAGAACTCATTGAGAGGGTGCTTCTAACAAGATTCTATCAAGCCGTTGTGACCCTGCGCGAATACATGGGCAGAAGTTCCGGCTGTGTAAGAAAAGTCAGAGGAAGATCAATTGCAGAAGATCAAAAGTTCATCTTCAGTACATTAAGGCATGCTTTGAATATTTGAACGTTATAAACCCATCCGGCTTTAATCCAATGCTAGAAGCTGGCTGAGAGATCAAATGACGGTCACTTAGGCGGCTAGCTCGAGTCTCAACTCAAAATTTAATTTTCATTTGTTCACCTAACATTTTTAAAAGTCCGTTACTCTAAATCTGCGCTTGGGTCTGTACACTCTATTCAAGTACTACCCCTTTTTCACCTCTTTCAGTTCTAAGCCCAGATCCAGTCAGCAAGTGCCCGCTTCACAATTTGAACGTCGAGATCATCCTCCCCACGAACTTCCAACGCCGCAAGCAACGCACGAGCGGCACGGGTCCCCTGAAAATTTTTTTTTTGATTATCTCATGGTGCTAAACGAAGAGATTTTTAGACGTACAGCTTGAGAGGGCTGGATTTGAGCGTTGGCAGGAACAGCATTGCCAGCTTGAGAAACAGCGGAGCCAGCAGTATTGGTGCTAGAACCAGTAGCAGCGTTAGCTACAACAGCACCTGCACCTGCGGTATTAGCAGTCGGGGCGACAGAGCCACTTGCAGCGTTACCTGCAATAGCACCGGTTCCAGCAGTCCCTGTCGTGTCAACCCCTGCAGCACTCGTACCAGCAGCAGCAGCTCCAGCTCCAGAAGTATCTTGTGAAACAACAACGCAGTTACCGAATCCCTGAGCTGCACCATTGACAAAAGACTGTTTCGAATGTTGTTCAACTGCTCGTAGATTCATTGCGAAAGGAATTACACACGTACCACCAGACAGAGGTTTCCAGAAGCACCCCCGGTGCATGTCATGCCTGCAGGAAGAGATGCGACAATTTGGTCCGAACCAAGTTGTTTAGGTTTCTGGAAGTGTGATGAAAAGGAGTGATCAAAACAAGGATAATATTGTACTTACCGGGTCACCATTCTGGGCGATAGTAACTGGGGCATTGAAAGAGCTTCCTGTACCCGTACTGTCAGCTGTAGCAGTAAGCTCGCGAGAGCCGTCACGGCGACTAAGTGTGATAATTAGAATCATTGATCAGCTAGTATGAAAGACTCTAAAATTCACCGGTTGAAGTTTGTGGCGGTAACCGTAAAAGTACCATCTGGCGCTGCAGCAACTGGAGTCGAAGTATCAATGTTTGATGCGACGTTCATGTCTCCGCAAGATGCCCCCTTTCTACCGAGAACTTGTACATCACTTCGGGCACCAGCACCGTCAACACCCAAAGCGGGGGTCATCAAAGTGTGTCCTTTGACATGGGCAGAGAGTGCCAGAACGAGGGTGATAGATGCGAAGATTTTGTTGAACATGACTGGCTAGCAGAGGTACAAAGAATTGAGCCCGTGTAATGAAAAAGGTGAACAGATGAGCGAGAGAGAAAGAATGGAGGAACCGGTCCCAGCTGAAGGAAGATTGAGAAGAGAGAATTTAAAGATGGAAGGGAGTGAAGGATAGCCTACTCTTCAGACCACCTTTATACCCGGCCTATACTGTTCTGGTTACGCAGAATGGAAATCAGCTCCTATCAACTCGAAACCATAGTAGCAACGTGCTACCCTTCCCTTCCAGACTGTTTCCATGTAATGCAAGCCAAGAAGCAAAGTGTCGAAACACAAGAAGCAGGAAGTAAGAAGTAAGAAGAAAAATCAATGCGACCCGCCCATTCGATTCCTTTCGACGCTAGTAAAAAATAGTCCACCACGATCCCAATAATGCCTCAATCAATCTCCGACACAGAGAATTTACTTTTACGAGACAAGATAAAATCCATACAACTTCCATTCCGTTGTAAACTGGCATATGATTGGTTGCATACCCAGCTCTTCGAAGCACTATTCCGAAGAATATTGGTAGTCAGAAACCAGTATATCCTTACGACGATCAAATTAGACCGTTTGCATTCTGTGAATCATTGATCTCTTGGCACTCTCGTTGGAATGTTGGTTTTGAATTCAGCTGACATAGGATTGTATGAACATTAACTCCGGCAATAGAGCTCTTTAGCAACGGTCAACTTTTCGGATGTACATCGTGGAAAGCCGTGATTTAATTGACCGGCTTGCCTGGCTTTTTCACTTGTTGCCAAGCTACAAGCGAGTCAAACTTAGTGTTGCAACGGCTCGGCTGAAAGCCGGCTCTACACACGTGGCTAAGCCAGCTGACATCAGCCACTTCAGCTTGGCTGAAGCCGCTTGCCTTTATAGCATCCGAATATGGGAATTTAAACTCGCTTAGACAGGATCATGAGCTAATTTTGGGTTTTTTCTTGGTTTTTTCAACGAAAAAGAGCCAAAAAGTAGTTCAAAGTTACCATATATAGGTAACAATTCATGATCGGTTAAAGCTGTAGCTTAGCCGCTGCGAGCCGAAGCCAAGCCAAGCGCAGCCGTGACAACACTAAGTCAAACCCACACTTTATTAAGGAATTGTTAGTAAAAAATAAAGGCCGATCAATAATTTGTCACGAAAACACCTCGGGCAGGTCTCATTGTGACTTGCTGGGCTTGAACAAGCCGAAACAAGCCGGTCAAGTAAGGGTCAAGCAATCCTGACATAATCACGATGTATCCGACCAGTCCACGCTCGAGCACGCGAATTATTCAGTTTCGTAAGTGCGCCGGCGATGTTCAGCAATGGCTTTTGAGGTGACTTCGGGGCGGGAACTCAGCGAATATCTTATTTATCTCTTTGCAACACTAAATAGTAAAGGAAAGTACTGGAAGTATGAGCAAGACTTCTTGCCGAACTGTCTACATTTTACGCATCACTTTTCGGCTGAGTGTGGGGTATAGAAAATTGCTGTAGAGATAACTCCGGAGTGCATTGCTAAAGGGCTCTAATGTCAGTGTCTTCTTTAATGCATGCGACATTGAGAAACAGCATCTCTTTCAATGACTGCAAGTTTGTTCTAGTGTCTTTAGAAATGTGCGGATCCGAAAGAACTCGTTGGGTATGCTGTTCAAATTGTACAAAAATTATTCCCCCGGACACTCAATGATTTCCTGTACCCGAAAAGTCAATCCCCCCACACACTCGGAGTCAGTTCCCACACATCTGGAGTCAATCACCGCACTTTTTGAAACTTACATAAGCTCTTTGGAATACATATAGCAATTAACAATAATATAGAATCAAACACTGAACCTAGTCTTATGTTTCACAAGCTTTGCTTGCCCGTGCCTACGGCATGGGGGAGGTTACACTTTTATTATGTTATATTCATAATGAACTATAGCTACTTTTATGTAAATGTATGGCATAAAAGGATTAGACACAAAATCCAACAGCTACCTTCTCTGAAACACACTAACTTTTCAAGCATCACCTTGAAGTATTTTTCAGTGACCTGTAACCCCTGTTTTTTTTTTTTAAATTTCTCAGCCTAGATATAAATTTTTTGAGAGTTTCATATTGCTTTTGGATTATTTGGCCAAGAAACTGCTTGAAAAATGGACATTTCATTGAAGAGTGCAGTATCTAACAGGTTGAATCTGCACTACAGGTTTTTGGTTCTTTTTATTTACTTCAAATTTGTTTAATGCCACATAAAATACTTTCATACTGGGAATGTCAAATATAAATATCTTCAGTTCAAATGCTTCTAAACACTGAAACAATCAACCCATATTACCCCACCCTGTCCAGAGCTTTGCATCACATACCTCTGCATAAAAATACCCTCCAGTAAATATTCTCATGCAGATGTCTGGCCAATTTTTTGGTAGTTCCATTTTTGTATTTATATAGCTTTATTCTGGTTTTAAATTCCTACATTGTAGACAGGAAATAAGCATTGTTTGACCATAAAAGTGTCATCAATCAAGGTGCATCTGCAACTAATTTTTGGACAGCCCCATCTATTTTGGAAGGGAGAGGCCAATCCATTTGGACCTTGTTTCTAAGCCAAAGTCTTGAAAAAGATGCACCAAATTACAGGCTCTCTTTTATTGTTTAGAATTATTATCATAAATCGAAGATCAACCTGACCCTCTTATTTTCAGAATGGAATACTCAACAGAATGTTAAAAGCTCCTTTCAGTAACATTGAGTATCAATCTGTGCAATTCCAAAGGAATTACAGTGAAATGTTCATAATTCCACTGTAATCCTGAGTTTCACAGTAAGTCCCAATACAATTCTTATGTAATGTTTCTGTACTTCTAGCGAATTTACTCCCAGTGTAGCCACAAAGCCAGATGCATTTGCAATGCAGATTTCATATGATTTGTGTTGTGCAACAAACCATTATACCATGTGCAACATCACAATGTCTCTAATAATTTTCATCTGAGATAATTGTACAGATAGAATCATATAAGAAGTTCCCCGACTCCGACAGAATGGAGGAGAAGCCTGGACTGGGGACCTCGAACGGTTATTCCGGCAACTCCGACGCTTCTTTAGGTATTTTTAAGACACACCACTGAAGGTTTTTGGAAATCGAGGTTCAGAACAACATCACGCGAATTGATAAAAGGGCAGGCATATGCCCGCTACTCAGAGTCGCTTTCAAGACGCGAGCTAAAGCTTTCTTTCCATCTATGACAACTGCTTGATTTCATATGCTAAATACCGTGTTTTTCCTATTTCTGCATCAGCTAAATCAGAGGTGTATAATTGGTATGACACCATACCATTTTATACACTTTATACGTGTATAAAATGGAGGGGGGAGTGCATATTTTTTATACACGATGTATAAAATTTATACGAGGTTTCATACACATATTATACACCTATTATACAAGGCAGCCATACATGTTTATACACTCAAATTATCATACATTTTTCTGATATCAAGCAAAATTTCATTGGCACGTCTATGTACAATACGATACGTGACTAACACCCAGTACATACAATCCCAAAAACCTTCAAGTCCCAACAGATGTTACCTACGGTAGCTTGCATTACTCCAATGCCAATCTACACCCGGGAGAGCCTTGCTTTGAATAAGATATGAGCAAAACTGAAACAATAGCACAAAATGAACAAACCTTATGGAACGCACTAATTGCAGAGATGGCTTCGCACGCAACCTGAGATAGAAAGGATAGTCAAAACGCAGAACGGAGACAAAATGGTAGCACGCACCGCAATAACATACTCAAAACTCAATAAGCCCATTCGTAAACCCAAGAAGTCTTACTGCCATTTCGAGTCAACAGAGTCAAAGACTTGATGTTTGAAAGCAAAATCCCACCAGTAATAGCATTGGAAATATTGTCACCAAAAAAGCGGGGCAGATATAGGGCCGTGGGTTGCAATCTTCAGAGTGTTGAACCCAAGGGAGGCATGGGGAAGGGAAGAGACGACGTGCGCTGGCAGCGGAAGTTACTCAACAAACTTTGAAACTCCGCCTGGAGTTACCACGTGATCGCGCCAATTGTGAAAATCTACCAAGTCCGACTTGCGAATGCTCGGATCATGCTTCATACCGTTTATACACGGTGTGTATAAAGCCCATCAGTCACATTCTGTATAAAACTGTATGATAGCGCATAAAGCTTATACACTTTATGCTCACCATACATTTTACACACCTCGGAAATTCCTGATGTGCCGCCTTTAGTTAATTTTGTATGAATTTCTCCGAATTGAACTGGTTTCTTTCCGGGCTTCTATATCTTTGAGATTCATTCGACTTCGGAGTGCAATAGCAGCGCTAATGATCAACTAGGGGTATTAGGTACGGCACTTTCCGGCAATGTGCACAGCGGGCAATTGCCGCTCGCACGGGAACTTTTTACCAAAACCTTTTGCTTAGTAAAAATGACTAATATTCTTGCATAATCAAACTGTGAGAAAAAACTGATGTGTTTTAAAATATAGGATTCAACTATAACCGTATTTGAATAGATTCTTGACAAATTTACATTATAATATTGTGTTGTAGTAATGAAACCAGGTGAATTTATTCAATATGAATAATTGCTCTGACCATTATTTAGATACAGAATAGAAAGATACAGCATTTATTTATTTATTTTTTTCAGTATGCAAACATGACACCCAAAGGGAAGCCATAATTGCAAAGATATGAGGTAAAAATGCAAACTGATTCTCAAGGTATTTCATGGAATCTCCTATCTTGAAATTTATAAGATTAAAGAATTAATTGACTTATTCTTTCTGGTACTACTATGTTATGTTACAAATTCATTTCATTGAAACACACACACAATTTATTTACAATTATAGTCATGAAATCCCTCTGACATTTCTTCCATAAGATCCATGACCAACAGTTGCTAAAGCAAACAAAATCAGCTTGAAATAATGGTATATAGCTAAGAACATTCATTTTATGTCATTTTTTTTGACATTACTTTAAATCTTTACTGGATGAAAAATCTGTGATTCATCAAAAATCCATTGATATTGCAAAAACAATATGATTTAGAAATATGTCTGTATTTCCAGATAATATACAGAAAAAATACAGACAAGATACAGCGAAGTTAAAGTGTGAAAGGGTTTACAATCAATATATGTTGCTGTAACTCCGCGTTTGAAAGTGGGAATACATACATGTTTCCAATTCATATGTTCTTTTTAATATCACTTTATTTCCAAAAAATTACAGGGCTTGGTTTCCAGTGCTTTATTACCTTTCCTTCAAGATAATAGCAACTAAAGTCTGTGATCTAAAGCCAAGGTAATGGGAATGATAAACATGAAAGAAGCAGGACCAATTCATGACACCTTATATACTATACAGCCTAGTCCAGAGTGGTTGGAACCTGAACAGACTCAGGGTAAGGGAAAGGTTATGATCAAAGAACAAGATTTTATCTACCAGGGTAGAACCAAAAGGTCACTGGAATGATGTAGTGAGTCCCAAAGCCACAAGAGATGCTTCATATACATACCTCCCAAAATCACGTAGAGACCTAGGAACAATATATTGGTGAGTTTTGGAATTACTCGACTTGACTACTGAGACATACCCAGAAGGATGATGCCTTTGAGCCAGTTTGATCTATCATATTGCACACAGTAATTGATAGTCAAAACTTGAAGAAATGAGCAATTAATAACATTCACAATATGGACATGTTTGAGATGTCTAGATGAAATACACTGGGAAGGAGCACTGCAATAACACTTAGTGTTAACAGGGAATCAGATGGCATCAATTAAAACTGATATTCAGCGTAAGAGAAAGCAAATTGATCCAATTAAAATTGACCTGGAATAAATCCTTGCTCTGAGAAGCAAACACCTCCTGCAAAAAGCACATTCCTGGTACAAAGACTGGGAAATATGATAAGATAGTGCTGCAGATATGAAACAAAAATAAACCCTCACGAAGATTACTGAGAATGGACCCAACCACTTAAGGAAATAGACTAGTTCAAAGAAGGTTTATGCTGAAGATAAGTATTATGGCTTACACGGCAATTGCGCTAACTGCAATTTGCACTGTTTAAGAGCGATTATCTACAGGCAGAATTATTGACGTAATTGAGAAACAGAAATGAGCCATACAGCAGCGATAAGTTCAACACTGGAACAGTCATAAGTAATAGTCATGCATGTTTCAGCAACAGATGATACACATTTGCCTAGCTAGGAAGTTAGTTTATGGCAGTTAGTGGATCACTGGTAGACACACTGAAATGCCATAAGGAAGCTAGCTGATGTCTGGCCTACACGTGTTGAAAGTTCATCGGTCGCAAAATCCAACAGCTTTGATTTTAGGCTAGTATCAGTATTTCTTGAATGCTACATGCATGATTGAAGGATACCATTACGAGAGGAATTTTAGCAAGGAATGAAACTGTTGCTGTATCAGTGACAGAACTATGTTTGTATAATAGTGCACTGACAAATGAAAATAGGTTTATGAGAATTAGGTACAACAAATTGAAGTGTCCACTATAAAGTGTGATTAGTATTCTGAAAAGTCCATGTGCTACCATGGCCTACAGACACTGGTATTAAAATCAACAAGAAATTGATCCCTAAAGAAAATTCATATTTCAAGTCAGGTTTTCGAAGCTGAAAAACGACAAACACGAAGAGAGTATTATAGACTTGATGCTGAGGAAAAAGCCAGGAGCTTCTCCGACTTTCTTCTTCGAACGGAATAATCTACCAATAACACGGTTCAGGAGAAGAGCATGTTGTTGTTCATTTAAAGACTGTTTCCGCTTTTGAATGAGGCTAGGCTTTTTTGAATTGGAGTTGGCTTGTCCGCTTTCAAACTGAACTGAATCTGAAGGTACAGGCTTGGAAGATTCATCTGATGCTGTAAACGACAAAATGTTTGACAAAGGACATCGGCTGCAAGAATGTACAACTCACACATTATGGGTCTGGGGGAGTACACTGTTACGAGTCAACAGATGAAAAATGGGCTGAAAGATGACTGAAGGCTGTAAAGACATATACTCTTTATATAAGGATATGGACCATTGCTGTACATGGCACAAGGTTGATTAATTTAACTCCAGCCCTTTAGTAGGCTAAGGCTGCACAACATTTGGACGTTCATGAGATCAGTACAATGATACTAACCGGTTGGACCGGTGTTACTTTCCATCCGGATACAGAAGGTAGCATTAACACCTCTGTAACACGATTATACTCAGTGAGAAACGATTTATTCAGTTGACATGGAACAGTGACTGAGATGTACAAAATCAGTGAACATGTCTTTGACTGGAAAACTTACTAGAAGGATGCAGAATAATTTGTCCATGTACGGATGCATGCCTTTCTCTTAGTCTATCTACAGTGGATTGAATACATTTAATTCCAGTACATCCAGTGTCTTCATACTTTTTGAGATTCGTTGTCAAGGTATCAATAGTATATTGTGTGTCAGTTGACTTGGTTCTTTCATCTGATATTTCAATTGTAGCCTTGATAGCTGTACACTTTTATATCCCAAGAAGTATTCCATAAATCAAAAGATTAATATGTATGTCCATCATGATTTATGTACTTAGGTCTCAAAGGGTTAATTGGGCCTTAAATTAATTTGGATTTAAGGGCAATTTAAGGGTTTAAGTATCAAAAAATTTAATTACTGTCATTCTCAGCTCTTGGGCCTTCTTGAGCCCCATCATCAAGAATATTGTCTTGCTCCTCCTGTGCTTAGAATAATTCAATATGCAATGCTTCTTCAGTCTGAACCATCTGGCCTTCTTGACTGTTCACTCCACCTTACATTATACAAACTCTGAGACTTATGCTGCCACTGCTTCCTATTCATAATTAATTGTGAATGGTAGCTCTGGAATGGACTCATCTCTGATTCCTGCCAACCATCCAGTACCTCTGCATAATTTGGAACTCTTGAGTCCTCATTGGGACCTCCATTGCCTAACAATATTTTTGCTCTAAGACCACATGTGTGACTGGCTTAAGGTCTTAAACAAGGCTTAGGAAAAGTTCTCAACAAGTTAGGCCTCAATTTGTTAATTTGTTAAGGCCTTAAGCCTTAAGTAAGGCTAACACTGGCCTTAACTCCACCTTCATTAAACTGGTACTGACCAATTAGGAAAATTACTAGATAAAGAAGAATTACAAGACCTATAGCTAGCTAATATAGTCATTCTGAGTACATTATCTATTATCTGCTTTCTTTCTCCATATCAACCTTGTCCATCTCTTTCGCCGTGTGAATTCCGGAAACCAACATCGGATCATATATTGGACTGGTAGAGTTCTGTATTCCTGGCGCACCATTGTCACCCTGTTTCTTCTGTTCGCGTTTTGCGCGATATCTTTGACCATAGTGCAACTCCACCCAGACGAGAGGAGTCACGAGCAAGAGAATACCGGCCTGTAGTGTAAAGCTCCATCCGAATCCTAGCGCCGCTGTCATCTCATTGATTGTTGATGTTCCAACCGCTCCGAACAGGCATCGGACAAGGTTAACAGAAGCAGTCGCGGTGGCAGGGAGGTCAGGGAAAAGATCAATGATTAAAGTGGCTATTGGTAGGTGATCATAAGCAAAACATAGACTATGAACATAAGAATTCGAACTCACAGTAAACAGTCAGGATACTGCTATCGATCATTCCCAAGAAAAAGGCTAGAATGATCGATACAACTATGTTTGTGCGAGTCTGTAGGATCCATCCGAAGCCCAATAGTAACACTATATGAATAGGGACATCATAGAAAAGCGGTTGCATCCGAGAGTGCTCAATCTTTGATAAACCTCTCAGATGGGTCCATGTTCCATGTTCTACACCAACTCCTCCCTCACGTATAGCATACATTCGATAATGGTAGTCCAATAATTTTCCTGTGATCAGGTTGCCGATGAAGCATCCCACTCCGTTGGAAATGAAAGTGAGTCCTATCTCTACTTCATCTAGTCCGTATTGGGTCGCATAGACAGTAGGGGTAACCACCATCGTATTTTGCCAAACACCGTAACATACTCCACTGAACAAAAGTCCAGATGCGACATCCGGATGTTTCATGATGGTGATGGACTTGATGAATTCGACTTTCAGTTGGAGTAGGGAGGGACTATGTGAAGTTTTGAGTGTATCTGTGGGACTAGGAGATACTGTAAGAGGACAGAGCCATTGAATTGGTGGCCTAAGATACTTGGGAGGTAACACACTACCGTTCCCAACGATATCCCGATGTGTCTCTGGAAGAAGGAGCACAATAAAGATCAGAACAACGGCAGCCAGTGCGGCAAGAAAATAAAAAATTGCATGCCATCCAGCATATTGGGCAATAATGCCTCCCAGGACCGGACCAAAAGTCGTTCCTACTGTCGCTCCTGCACCATACATCCCCATCGCACTACCTCGGGTATCGGGTGGCGTAATATCCCTGATCAAGCCTACTCCCAACGCCCGAGTTGCTGAACATCCGGTCGCGTGAAGTGCCCGTAAAACCAACACAACGGCAAATGAATCTGTAAAACACAGACCGATGCTTGCTCCCAATGTGAAGGTTAATGTGGTAATGTAAAGCAATCGCCGTCCGCAGGCATCACCAAGTGAACCCCAGACACAGGGCATGAGCCCTTGGAACACAAGGTAGACAGTGATTGTGAGGTTGACCTTTGATACCGAAACGCCCAAACCTGAAGCCACGGCTGGCAGAGCAGGGGTGTACATCAATGAACTGAGTGGATTGATGATGCCCGCAGCAGAGACGAGAAGAAGAAGGTATAGCTTCTTAGGAGTGAATAAGCTATAGGACGGACTGGTGGGTGATACTGGGAAGTCCATAACGATTGTACAATATCTCTACTAGACTGAGTTTTTGAGGGTGACCGGAGGGAGAATAAAATACAAAGGGTCTGCTAAAAGTCACGAAGAACCAATCCTTTTTTGTTCATGTTCACGCCGTTCTCACAGGAGCTTAAGTTCATGTATTATCGTGACTTCTGGGGTTAAATTCTAGAATCTACTTGAGCTCCCCGTTAGCAAGAAATCTGCGCTCATTCATTTTACAGACAGTCAAACCGGACCAATGACTTCTTGTAACTGTTTCTCTTGTATTCAAAAGGTAGAGCTTAAATAGATGTAAATAATTGCGGAGACGAGTAACAAAATGGATCGCCTAAATATTTTTTATCCACGCATGGGAGCAGTACCGCAGGCTGCGGCATCGACGGTTACATGCATTATAGAGTACGGAATGCCGTAAATTGTGATGCGGACATGATGCATGATTTAGAACCTCGTTCCTTTAATTGAATTCCATCGGAGTTCCGATGTACCCTGAGATACGAGTAGTGCTGCCGCCATTCGGTTCAAAGCCAGCTCGAGCCAACGCTTTTGGAAAATTGGTCGGACCAATTCAACTCAAGCTATCACGAAATCGAGTGATTTCTGCTTGCATTTTTTTGTAGAAAGACCCCCACTCGAAAAGGTCAATCTACATCAAGAGCTGGCTTTAATCAAATCAAATGGCTTGTATTTTTCTTCCTAAAGATGAATGTCAGGTTTGGAAGGCTCAATTAACTTGAAGGAAGTTTTATGTATACAGTATAAATACTGTAGCATGAACTATACTTTCATGGTAGAACAAGCAATCAAGTCTATTCATCTCTACATCTCTTCTCTGAAGTAGCTTTCACTATTGCTCTCAGTATGTATGTGCCCTGTTTGTCAGAGTGTGGTTAGTATCAGCAATCCTGAAAACCACGACTCTTAATTTTCAAGTTTATAAGGTATAGAAGTGATGCATCAACATCAGCGGAGGGCCTGACCAATGTTCAGAGTATCAGATAAGTGCGTCTACCAGCCAAAGGTGACTGTCACTTAATTAATTTATAGTACTCCTCAAGCTACGAAGATGACTTAACTCATCCTTCATCCTTAACGTCTCCCGGTCGTGCGAAATCTTGTCGGATCGTTTCTCCGTTTCATTCGGCATTATCTCGGCACGTCTTTTCACAAATTATGGCCCTGCCACGCAAGCCTTTTTAGACTTTTCAGATGTATCCGACTGGTTCACACTTGAGTACACGAAATATTCAGTTCCGTAAGTGTTCCAACAACCACCCTTGAGATGACAGGAACTCAGTGAATGTTTTGCTTGTCTGTTTGATGTAAATCTATGCACTGTAGGATTCTGTAATATACTCAGACACTGTTATTGCGAGTGAATTAGATTGATATGTACCTGTAATATACTAATGGTAATAGTCAGCTACAGTATATAACCAGCGAATACGTGCAACATACCTCAGACACTGTTATTGCGAGTGAATGAGATACGTTGACGCGTATTCGCGTAAACTACTACAAGGTCACATGTCCTATGTATAGGCGAGCTGTGTTCCGATACTCCTCCTCAGTGAGGCTGTACTGTTATAAACACTAAAGTGGAAGTATAGGCAAGACCTCTCGTCGAACTGCTCATGTTTTACACATCAAGTATCGGCTGAGTGTCGGCTATGAAAAATAGCTGTAGAGATAACTCCGGATGCGTTGCTAAAGACCCGGGTTTAAGAATTAGGATCGTGAATGTCTACTCGGAGATGTGAATGCTTGAAGGAATGTTGATTTACTCCAAATTAGTGCTATCCGCTCCCGTTCTCATAAAAGAAGTAGGCCATCGCGTGGCGGGTACGAGGCCGCAATTCGACATTAGATGCCATGCGGAGAAAGCCGGGTATCCGATTATATACCTACCAAACGGGGTTACCACGACCGCCTAAGAATCGTGATTACTCACGGTTTACTTGACCCTAACTTGCACGGCTTGTTTCGGCTTGTACAAGCCAGGCAAACGACAAGTTGGCCAGCCCACCGGGTTTTTCTCACAAGTTTAATTTTTCTATTGATATTGATGCCGAAACGCACTGCTATCTAATTTAAGTTGTGACTTGTCGAAAAGCCGAAAAGCCGGACAAGCCGGGCAAGGAAATCACGGCATTTCACGATGCTAAGCGATTGGAATAAATAAGGACGAGACCTCATAAATTCAGCGTCGTAATTTCTTCACGCATCACATTGAGTTTTCTGCATACCACGTATGTTCATTACCTAGTAGTAAGTATTAGGAGTTACTTGTTGCAGAAACATCCATTAAGTCAAAACTTGTGTCTGCATCTCCTCGCGGCACTGCCTTTCAAATCCTCCGAAATTGATAATAACTCCATCCCTTCTACTGCGCTCGGCGGCGAACACCACAAGGTGGGAATTCAAAATCCGGGAGACACTTACACCCAAAAGTTCCGGTTGTCCATTTTCAACTGCCTCTACAAACACCCTGACCAGGCCCAGATCACCGTCGCCGTGTCCACCGGTGCCATGCTAAAATTCAGTCTTGTTTGCCTTTCACCTTTCAGAGACGAAAAAGCCATCATCGTAAAGGTTGCTGTTGCTCCACCCTCGAATTCAATATTAACTACCTGCTTAGAAGTTCAGCTTGGATTATCACACACGTCATTGTCGCATTCATAAATGCATCTTTCATACGACTCGCCATTGAGAACTGCGACTATGTTCTCAATGTCAGGGATAACGTCTACCATTGTATTGACAGGCCATCCCAGATAACCATCTCGTACTCGATCTAGATAAACTAGAAATAATAAGCTAAAGTACATAAACGAATACAATTAAAACATACTTTTCTTGGCACTATACATGCAATGCTGTTCTGCGGGACATTCCAAACATCGGGATGCGGAAAGGAGTTTCTCCCTTTTACGGAAATGAAGCAGATTTCCGAAAGATGAGATACTCTTGGGCGCCTGGGCGACATCCAGGGACACTTGAATGCGAATTAGTTGGCATTCTGTACCACAGACTTTTTCATGCAGAATGACTCACGAGCAAGTCAATATTGCTGATTTCACATATATTTAGCCTGTTTTGATTTGCATGAACAATGAGTACACTTACCGGCAACTCTTTGTCATCAATGAAAAGCAACTATCCTTCTCGGTTGACCAAGCCCCCCGGACATACGAATGGGCAAACCCAAATGCTCCTACTGGCTCAACATGAACAATATTTCCCGCATGCTTATTGAATTCATGTAAGCATTCAGAGAATACACTGGTACTCGTATTAGACTCAACCAAATCCAATCAGGGCTACAGTAACAGACATGAGAAATGGTGGTAAGCTGGATATTGGCACTAATGCTACTCGTAGTATCACTATTACATACATGTTTTGACTCTGAGAGGGTTTATTTTATTTCAGTTGATTCTACAAAACCAGTAAATAGGAGAATACTGATTCAAGAAATAGTCAAAAAATGAGATATTATGATTACCAATGAATAGTAGCACTCTTCAGAATCCAATTTTCCGCTTGCTAATCTTCTATTTTTATTCCAATGCACAAAGCTCACTTAACTTACTCATTCTTCAGCAGGTAATTTCAATCTGAATTGTTTTGCAAAAGCCAACCTACAGTTGAATGCTGTATATATGCTCTCATCATCTACCAGCCAAAAATGTACCAATTTTGAGGGACTGAGCTAGAACTCTAGTACAACAGGCATATTCGGGTATGATCCGCGGCAGTGATGCTTAAGTATGATGGTGGGAATCTGAGCCCTTCCCACGGGTCTGGATGTCATTGTAAGTTCAAGTTAACTCGGCCTAAAAGGGTCTTGTAATAGGCTAACTTACAATAGAGCAGCTGACTATCATCACAATGCACGATAAGTAAAAAATATATCTAGGTACAGCGGACGATGAACGAAGCAGGTAAGTGACGTCCAAGTCATTTGTATCACGCTGAACCCATAAATGGAGGTTTGCCAAGAATTGACAGCAGCTGCGTCGGATCAGCTGGTCAGCGGCGCAAGGTAGGCTTGTAGCAAGCTAAAATTGTGCACAGTTCGCACGTGCGGAGAGGGCATTGAGATACGTTGCGACGCAGCCCAAAAGCTCGAGATTGATCCAGATAATCAATGATTGGCACCGTCGACGAATGTCGGGACCAACTCAACATACGTGTGCACCGGCCCCTTTAGTCCCTCAGATTGTGAGAACAAGTAGCAAGGGCCACATTAAGCCAAGCCTTGCGAATCATACAATCACATACTTGGCCAGTACTAGTAGCCTGTGACTTTGAAGATTTATGAATCCCATATATTGCTCAACATCAGAAATGGGTTTCCCCTATTATCAGATTGATTCGGAGGTCCAAGAGAAATCCCACCTGCACATACGATGATATCATAAAGTACGGATCACCGCGGGTGATTTCATTTACCTACAATGTGATTAGGTCTAGAAGCCTCCAAATCTATACCTCGTCTATAATTCTGAAGGACTTAGAGAGACTTAGAGAGTTCTTGCGATCGCTACTGTATGACCACATGTGAAACGCATTTTCGGCCACAGCTGTGCCGCCAAACACGGGTTTCAGGATCATTTTGCACCAAAGGAGAATTATAAGCCGGTTGGAGTTGAGATATAAAAAGAGACATAACTTTTACCAACTTACTTAAAAGTCATTAGAGCTGTTGCAACCGGATGTCCGGTTACTGTATGTAGAAATAGCGGTGACTACCTTGTGACAGTAAGATCAGTCTTAGGTGGTCCAAAATTTTGATTTTGGGTTCTTGCCCGAACTTGGGCCCAGATCCTGATCATATGTCCAAACCATAGCACAGCCCTCCAGCGTTATACAGATGAAATTTAATGGGAAAGGTACAGTGAGTCTCCATGAGGTCTTCAGCTCAAGTCCCAGAGCTCATTTTATCCAAACCCCTCCGCGGGCTGCCGCTTTCCGCGGCCATCACTTTTGTCCGAACTTGATGTAGATTTTTCGATTTGGGGCCAATTTTTGTTTGAACCTGCCCCAGTGAGTCCCACCTATAATCAGGGATCCTGATCAGCCTCATTGCCACTGATTGCAACGGTATTTTGACAGAGATAGACACGCTGCGCTCCCCGATGGTAAGCTGAATAACCAAGTTGAAGAATGCCTCGAGGGTAGAAAAAGTCCGCTACTGACAACCCAGAACCTTCTCAAGTTGGTGAGGAATTCCCCAAAACACCTCGTAATTGCTGGACAGACAAAAAGATTGCGCATTAGAGTCAGGCATACAAACTTGGTACTACAAAATTGTCGGAACAAATCTATTTTACCGGGTTTCTACAGAACCCAACCGGACGTCCGATCGGACATCCGGTTGCAACGAATAGGCTCCTTGTCTGCCTTATACGGTATGGCGCGGTGACATACCGATTGCATATACACAGATACCTCGAAAACCACTGAGCTGTTAATGGATTGCTCAGAGTATTTTCACCGTTTGAAATGTGGAGCGCCAGTATGCATACGCCGCCGGACTTTATGGGGTTTTCGGCCCGACAACGTACCTAGAATCTGATACACGGATAAAAAACACTTTGAGATTATTCAATTTTTTCTGGCTTGTAGTAGAACAAAGCACGATGTAGATCTGTAACCTAGGCCCTTCAGAAACGAAGTACTTTTGAAGCCAAGCTCCGCTTGTGTGAAACTTCAAAAAATGAAGGGCCGATGTCACAGGCCTAATCTGAACCTTACATGGCTATATAAGTTTCGAGAAATATCCCCAGTCAAGTGCTTAACCACGAACGAGCATTGACAGACTTCATGAAGAAACTTCAGATTCAGTACTCTTCATTCACAGCAACCGCTCCTGCGTTTTGCAGTGGGCTCAAGCCATCAAGAAGTACTGCGAAAGGTCGTATCATTCAGTCGGTTTCGCCATAAGCATTCACTGAATTCAGCTATAGCTCACCACGACTCTAATTCACATGCACTACAAAACGGCTCAAATCTACCGTACCGTTCTCTCAGAATCGGAATCTCATGCCACTCTAGTCATGGTGGCTCCGGTATAGTGGCCACAGAACTAGGCATCGGGCTTGCAGCTCGAGGTCACCACGTCCATTTTATATCGTCCTCCCTTCCATTTCGTCTGACTGGAGAGCAGTCCAATATCCATTTTCATAAAGTCGAAGCCTTTTGTTATCCACTTTTTGACTGCACGCCTTATGATCTAGCATTAGCCGTCCGGATGGCGGAAGTGATAGAATCAGAGCAGCTAGATATCTTACACGTTCATTATGCGATTCCCCACTCTATATCCGCCTACCTCGCCAAACAGATGCTTCAGACTCGAAATATCACCGTTCCTATTATCACCACCCTTCATGGCACCGATATCACCCTTGTCGGCTCAGATCAATCGTACATGCCCATTACACGTTTTGCTATCGAGCAATCTGATGGCGTTACTGCAGTATCGTCATTTTTACGCAGAATTGCATACGAAAACTTTGATATCAAGGCTGACATTGAGGTCATCCACAATTTTGTGGACTGTAATATCTACAGTCCACAAAAAGGCGATGATCATGACCGTCGGCGTTTAGTGTATGCTACTCCTAGGGAGAAACTTCTGGTTCACCTCTCCAACTTCCGACCTGTCAAACGGGTATGCGACGTGATACAAGTCTTTGCTAGAGTCGCATCTACTATCCCAGCACGTCTAATGTTGATTGGAGACGGACCTGACCTTGTAGCCACGGAGATACTTGCCAGGGAACTCGGCGTCTTTGACAAAATCCACTTCCTGGGCAAACGAATAGACGTTGCAAACCTTGTCCCGCTTGCGGATCTAATGATCCTCCCTTCGGAGACAGAAGCTTTTGGGCTAGCTGCCTTGGAGGCGATGGCGTGTGGTGTACCTGCGATGGTGACTCGCATCGGTGGGTTCCCTGAGCTCGTAATGGATGGGAAAAACGGACTCTTGTGTGACCTCGGGGACATTGATGGTATGACTCGGGCCGTCATTGTTGCTCTCAGCAATCCAGAATATTTGTCAAGTCTCTCGAGTGCAGCGCGGGTGACTGCTCTAACCCAATTTGATGTATCGCGAATCTTGGACAGATACGAGTCATATTACGAGAGGATCCTCAGGTCAAAGAGCCACCAATTGATTTCGAACGTAGGTATCTCTGGGGGTAACGGAGCGGAAATTTGGGACAGCAATTGTATAGAAGAGTCAGGTTGAAATTTTCATTGAACAATTATGGTGTAGAAGAATGTAATAGTGAATTCAGTGTGTATATAGATAAAGCAAGAGGACGGCCCTTCACCTCCGAGCCCCAAATATATGCGTTTTATATATTAGATGTCATACCATAGATGAAGGAAGTTTTACATTCGTCAGAATATATAAACGTTTGAGTCTACAGAACAGGTAAATTGGTTGTTGTTCGTAAAAAGTTGACAGTAAAAAAGCAAAAGCAAATAGATAAGCAAGCCGTTGGTATAAACTTAATGGGGGGGAGAGAAAACACGTCAAGAGAAGCTCGGAAAAACCAACATTGAGGATTCCTGCCCATTGTGATTATCCTTTAAGAAGCTGAAAAGACTTGTATCCCAGTCGGGTAGTATGCAAACAAGATATATCAAGAGACGCGTCACTGACATAATTGTGCGCGTGTGTTAGGTTTTGGGAGACATGTGACACATGCCAGCAAGCACGAGTCGAAACGACACCCTGGGGTACTTTTGCTGCTTAAGACAGTTAAACCACCTGACCATGCTGGTCTCGTAACGTGTGCGACGGTGATGTGTAAGAAAAAGGGATATGTGTATACTTATGAGTAGGAGCTAGTCTCTAGAGAGTAGGCGACAAATTCGTTGCCCATCCTTCGTTGCCCGTACTCAAGCTTGCGGTGGATTCGTTTGGTATCAATACACTCGAGTGTTGAGTGTGGGTAGAGATGAGAGAATAGGTGTTTTGGATGGATCATTGGGGGATTGGGTCGATGGAGAGTTGGTTAGGTAGGGAACGAGTTTACGAGGACGAGTTGATTCTTTCTTGGAACTGTGATTCTGCGAAACCAGAGTCTCGATTTCGAGTCCCAACAAGGCAAATATTCCTCCAGAAGGGTGCGGATTCGCCGAACATAATCTAGTCTTCAAGAAGTTATTGATCTCGAAATCGAGAAAGATGACGACAAAGAATGTGGTTTTTAGGAACAGAAAGGAAGATAAGTAGTCTTATCCTTAGATACGTGATCAATTCGTCCCATCACGTTCACGCATTCGAGGTATGGGAGTAAGGTGCGCTTTTTTTCGCGTTGTGTTTGGGGCATTGATGGTTGTGTAGGGAGGAACCATCTCTTGGTTCATCCTCCAAGATACTTTGCTATGTTTTATCAATTGTCACTTGGCGGCTGGGCAGTATGCAGTCCGAGCTCGAAATCCGGATATAGCAAGCACGTTGGAGGAACGCCAGTATAATCGAGGATGCAGACTCCGTGAAGGCCCTATAACATTCGCGCCTACGTACAAGTATGATCGGAGGTCGAATACATATAATCCGTCGGAGAAGAGGCGAGCGCCTGCATAGTGTGATAGAGTGCTGTTCAGGAGCAGGATTCCGGAGATGGTTCAAGAGCAGTATAGGGAGGTGAACGTATCGTATCATAGGCCTGTTTCGGCGGTGTTTGGGATGACGGTGAAGAGTGTGAGGAAGGAAGTTAGGGAGAGAGTCAAGGAGGAGGTCAAGATGCGGTGGGTGGAAGAGTCGAGTGGGGTGCGAGGGGGTTTTATGAGGGGAAGATGAGGTTGTAGTGACTGAGAGCCTTTCTCTTTCTTTTTCTCTCTACCTTGATGAACTCTTGCGATTTGTACACAGATGTATCATATCACACTCGTAACCTGTAGCCAGACATGATTAGGGTAGATATATTAATCGTTTTTAATACACATGCAGAGCGTGTCAAAGAGCACGTGTTGTAACGCGGCTTTCTTTCGTACCACCATCATCAGTTTTTCATCAGTGAGTAGAGTTACTACGACTCGTGAAGCGATTTATACTGATTAGAAGTCTGTAGTGGTCAACGTATCCGACGAGATCGTCATCCTTAAGGGTATGTTCTCTGATTTTCGTCTCTTATTTCATATTGATTACGGCTGCTTCAAGACGCTATTAAGGAAAATGGATCCAAGAACTCTGACGGAAAGTACTCTGTCTCGTATGGTATTTTATTCGACAAGACTGCGAATACTCGTGGGTTTTCCTCTTTGATCTTTGAAATCCAAAGTAATTTATCTTGCAATGGTACAGTCGAAGCTTTGAATGGGACGTTGAGGGCTGCGAAGAAGCAGAAAAAGGTAGGTATTTCTCTCCTATTTTCCTCGTCAACTCACCTGGTGCGCAGGTCGCATTTGACGCAGAACTGCTGATGATGCCGAGAGATAAGGATGTGCAGGTCACTTTGCTTGAAGATTAGTGGTACGTTGTAGATTGATACTTACGAGCAATTGCAATTCGAATTGGGGTTAATCGCAACGATGTACTCTTGTATGTGTGGTCTCAACTAGCTTTCTGTTTATTTGCTCTTTCAATCCGGTGATAAGAGATGCGGAAGTTTTTGAATGAGCACCTTTAGCTTGGGGTATTCCAATGACAACACAGCATTTGCGGTTAGTAGTTTTTCAAAGACGCTGTAGAATTTGGCACTTGTCAAGACCTTGGGTTACAAAGATATGAATACTCACACTGCCCTAACTCGATACCTTTTTCTCCATGTAAATTCATATATACAGCAGATCAAGTCACAACGAAAGCTCCTGTGCATTATCTGCAAGTGTGTAATGCGAGTAGTGTCAGTTACTGGTTTCGTCCCGGACATCGAGCACTCTCGAATGTCAGAAAGGCCTGCGTCAACAACGACCATAACCAAGTGGGGAGTTGGATCGCATAAAAGTAAACATTTTAGAATTCAAGTTTGTGAATAAGAATACATGATACTACAAATTCGGATGTAAAATAATTCAAGTGAAAACAGCAGGGCCAGGAACCTAAAGCACAGGTTAATCAGGACTTTCGAAAACAGATTAGAGGATTCTCATACTGTGTAGGCAGTGGGAACAGGGTCGTAGATGTTGACAGTGAGACTTGGGTCTATCCAGCAGAATCAAGGTCAGGCAATGCAATATGATGAATACATAGACAATCTTACCGTCGGCAGAAAGGTATCCTGGGATGGAAACCATCTCGGGGGATCCAGATCCACCGCCCGTAATGCTAACCTGAGCGCAAGAAATGTAGAATTGAGGAGCGCCGGTGACGTGGAGACCAATTTGTTCAATTCTCAAGAGGTACTAGAAACGAGGTATGATTGAATATCTATAGGAACACTGAGGATAATATCACTTACTTCACCAGTGGGGACGTCGGCAGGAATGGTGGTTCCTAGTTGGCCAAGGTTGAAGTCCGTAAAGGTGAAAGGGTTGAAGGTAGCCCCCCATTCAGCGATCTAGGTATTCAGTCAGATTTGATATGAACCGTCATTCTATTGTCATTACCTTGAACCAGGCTTCTCCACTTCCGTCCCAGTCAGCTGCGGTACTACCATCAGGGACCTTGCCCAAATAAATGGCTGCAGGGCCTGTTTTCAAGTTGGGGGGTTAACAGTCAGACCACGGGAAGACAACCTATTTGCTTGCCTTGGTGATAGAGGGTGTTGTCTAGCAAGAAGGTGATGTCGCTTCCTGCAGCGACTTCCGCCGTCTCGGAAGCGGGACCATTGTTTACATTACAAGTAATGTCGGGGGAAGTCACGTCAGTAACCGGGGAGTTGTTGATGGGTTGACGAACAGCGTCCATGGTAGACTCGGTGTCCGTTACCAGGGTTGTCCAAATGTCTGCAGCAGCGTCAAGTCAAAATTATGAAGCACGATAAGAAGGTATCCACTCACAGTGTGCCGAAGCAGACTGCAAGAACAAAGCAGTTGCGATAATGGATGTCGCGAATTTCATGTCTGGAATGTGGGCAGACAATACCTAGATGCTGGGGGTGAAGCCTTGAGGGTTGGTAAGAGCAGTAAGGTAACCGAGCCTTTATATCCCTTCCTATTATCATCGGAGGCCATTTTCATCTGCCATGATTACTGAGCAGCTAGTACGTCGGGACGTAGTCAGTGAGAGGTGTAAATCCGAAATATGAACGTTGGCTCCACACTGCATCTGCGAGCTTATTCCGAACTGAGGCATTTTCGAATGCTTTGATCAAGAAGAACGCAGCTTATGGTGGAGCAAACGGTAAAAACTCGAGAAAATTCAACATGACGTTATATTGAAAAAGCTCGCCAGAGGGTTTCACCGAACCTTGGTTACCTGGTAGTTTTGAGCCCAACGCTCAGGGTAGTGCCAAATTTACACTCTTCGAGTTGCTGTTACGGCTGCCGAGTTCAACAATACATAACGGAGCTTGGAATAAAGCAATTGAGGGCGTCTAGAAGCAAAGATAACTTCCGAGTCATTTGCGCGCCTGTGGATCATGGTAGTGAGCCAAGCTTGATAAGCGAAGCGCCCATGTGACTCGGTTTGGCAAAATCCCACGTGGCATTTGTCCTCTTGAAACCCGCGACATTAGCAGCGTATTCCCCTTGACATCGCCATGGATTTAGAAGACCTGGATCTTCCTGGACTCATGATTGGAGGCTTTGTATTTTGCACTTCTCACGGTAGTGAATTCTGCAACAAGTGTCAGTACGATGGACGACTTGTCAACAACGAACACATCATGAGGGCTTTGAAAAAGGCCTTTCCAGGAGAAAAAAAGGACAGTGAAAAGTTCTGGGTACGTGACCATAGACATTTAATTATGCTTGCTGTCCTCAAGCGTAAGCTCTAGCGGCGGCCACTCATTTCGAATGTATACAACATCTGCACACCGTCAAAAACAAAGATACACCCCGTGTTTGGCCTTCCACTTGTGGAATGCAACCTTCACAAAGACGCCGAATGCAGGTCCTGCTTTAACTGGGAAGGCCTCGTCATATCTCAGATGAAGCTTTCCGAAGGCCTCAAAAACCCGAGTGCCATTCCTGTCTACATTTCCCGACCAGAGAAAATTCAGCTCTTGGCTTCAATGGGTGTCGAATTGTCCTTGCGTACCCGTATTCCCGACTTGGATCTGGACAAGCGTCTTCGTGGTGCCATTGACGCGTCACAAAACTTTGAGAAGCTCATCGGTCGCATGAATGGATTCGACCTGTCAAATTTGGGAAAGTGGCCACGATCATCCACAAAGTCTTTATTGAAGGCAGTCAGTCGAAGCAATCCAGCGGAAAGTATAACTCGTATCGAAAATGACTCCACAGAACCACGGCTATACCAGAATTCGTTTGATGATGTCCGTCAGACCCTGATGTCCCTGGGGTACAACTGGGATAACCGTTGTGACTGCTGCATGGTTGAAGATAAAGAGGAAGAGAATGGCATTTGTGTTCGGGTACGTGGCCAAGTGTAATTTCCCTCTGTCCATAACTAACTATTTCGTAGGTGGTGAACGTGTTGATTCTCAACGACGATACTCCGATATTTATAGTACTTTACCGCCGCGGTTTACGCTGCACCCCGGTCCAGCCTATCCTACGTTGGTTTGATGAGATGAAGAAGCATGGGCTTACAGCGATCGTCAAAGTTCAAGCTACCCCGCAGGAACAAAATCTTCTCTTGACCATCCTTGAAAGAAATGCCGAAAGTCTATCGCCCGCTTACCGCCCTAAACGCAGGGTGTCCGAAGAAGAATTTGAGCTCTCGTTCCTTCTCCCAATGGCTCCTCTTTCTCAACAGAGTATCATTCATCTTTCGACTATTACTGGTTGTATGATATGTGGAAATGAAGCTTCGAAGAAATGCTCACAATGTCACGTCGTTGACTACTGTGGAACCGGTGGGTAGATTACGCTCTTTGTTCCTGGTTTCTCCTACACGTACTGAATGATAAAAGTCTGCCAGAGCGTCGATTGGAAAGACCACAAACAAACCTGTAGAGCGATCAAAATCGGCAAATGGATGCCTTTCAAAGTCAGCATGGAACCGGAAGAACTTCGTGAGGCTCGCGCTAGCGGGAAAAAATTGAGCATGATGAACTGGAGTTTATCGGCAAGCCCTTCTATGGACAACATCCAAGAGACACGGTCTGCGAATGACTCGAATCCAGCCCCTCCCAACCTTTACGGGGATAAGCCTTTCCTTATCAAAGTCCAGCGTCCGGTGATAAATAATGGCTCAGCGATGATGATATACGATCAAAAAAGGAGTGCGCAATTTTGGTTGGTTAGAGGGGATGACCCAGTTGCGTACGACACTGCGCTGGAAGAGATAAAATCAGGGCCCCGTGGCTTAAAGATCTATCGCTGGGCCAAAAGGATTGGGGATCTGGAGCTTAGCGTTTGTATTGATAAGGCACCACCGAAAGTTCCACAGTGGTGATATTCTGGTCCGCCTTTACATTGTCCTTCTGTAGAGAATAGCTGATAGTTTCGGGATGTCATGGCTAATATACTGGTTTCGGAGGAATATCTGCGTCTCCACGACTCCAACACTTGGTACTTTAAACTAATTCAAACGCAGTAAAACCTGCTGGGCAGCCCAAAGGTGAGTACTGAGAAAGTATGGCCCACCATACCACAGCACAGTGCGGAGTCTTCGTTTTGAAATAATAAATAAATAGATACACTCGTGTAAAACACGCATACAATCGTTTTAATTTACCGATTTTGGTTAGATCTCGCTCTGACTTTTTCTCCGTAAAAGTACAGCCAAATCGGAAATGGGACCCCTACAAGTACGGAGATGCCTGCCAGTAGAGAATAACCTCCTCCAATAGTGAGTGCATCGAACATTTGCCCCGCAAACAAAGGGAAAAAGAACCCGAATAGGGAACGGAGAACTGCGACAGCTGCTAGAGCAGACGCAGCATATTTGAAAGTGTCGACCAAGTACAATTGGATTGGAATACTGCTCAGATTGTAAGTAAACTCTGTCCCAAACCTCAAAAATGTCAACAAGGATAACATACGCAGTCAAGATTAAAGCACATCCGACAAAGCCAGAGCCGACGATTGGCATCATAAAATGTATCTGTTTCTGGGCTGACCATCCAAACCACCTTTACGACGCGAAAAGTTTCTTAGTATATTTTATATGTGGTTTGAGTAGATAGACTCACAAAAGCCCTATAGGTGTCAACAAACCACCGAGGATCATCGAAGGAACTCTGAATTCAGGTTTAGGTACGTCTCCGTTCCTTGCGGATAACGTGAGATAGAGTTTGTTCGCTACGGATCCTCCGAAAATAATTCCGATTGTAAGTCCAACACCTTTAAACAGACCGAATGAGGGTAGGTCGATTATAAAAGGCAAAAGCTAACCAAAGCCAATGTATGCAAGACCTGTGATTCCAGAGGAGAAATGATACACTTCCGAAAAAAGCTCAGGGAAAGTCGTGAACATCAGATACATGAAACCGTATTGACTGGGACGAAGCGATCAACTTGAAATATTGATACCATGGACATTTGAACACTCACATGGCCATGAACAGAGCCAGCGCAAAAAGAATAATGTTCGTCGTCAAAAGCACCAAAGGTCTAGATAGATACATCCAGAGAATTTGTGACTTTGTAAGACCCTCGAACCCTTTAAGCGCCAATTTTTTTGCATAGTCCTCTGCTCCGAGATCTCGCAGTAGTCGCTGTCGAATAACAGGGTGGTACGTCTCTTTCAGTATAAACACGCCTGCTACGATAGCAGGTAAAGAGAAGCAACTGATTATGATGAAGACCCAGCGATAACCAATGGTTTCCGCAATGAAACCTCCTGCTATTGGACCAAGGACTTTGAGGAGATATAATAGATTCAGAGTAAACAATTAAGTGGCAATAAGCGAACTTACCAGGTCCCATGAGAGGTCCCATACTGAAAGATCATTAGTTTTGGCTTGGTATACAATCAATCAGCGAAACCAGACCTGTAAATCGCAAGTGCACCAGCACGCTCTCGAGGTGGAAAAACATCGGACATAGTTCCACCTCCGATAGCTATTGGTGTAGCTCCACCCAGACCAGCTACAATACAGTCTTGATCGTTCTGACGTAGATATATGGGTTACCACCTACCTATCGCTCGGAATATAATCAACGCGGCTGTATTCGGCGCCCAGGCGCACACGAGATTGAATATGATAAATATGAGGTTGGAAATATGAAAGATCCATCGTCGTCCCAGCATTTCAGACATAGGCGAAGAGACCTATAGATGGTCTTTAAGTTTTCTCAATTAGTATTTAACGATCCCTGAAGTCTTACAAGAGGACCAATCATAAATGCCAATAAGAACACGCTATACGCCGACGGGATTCATTCAATGTTTGACGATACTTGAAGTCACTCAACCAACCTTAGGGTTAGCGCAGAAACAGTAGGGTTGGTGATATGATATCGCTCGGCGATGTCAGGCAAGCCTGGTGCCACCACTTCACAAGTAAACATGATAATTCAGGATTGATTCAATGTATGACTAGTTGAATTTCAATCAGACTCACTGCTACTGGCTAGAGATCTGATGCGGTTCTGTCATCGAGAAGTCGTAAGAGAGTAGAAGAATTCTACTCACGTCACCAAGGAATACCAACAGACGATGAGAGCTTGCTTCCACTTTGCGCTAGTGTTCCAGTTGTAAGGGTTTGCAGAATGGCGTGCCCATGAGTCATCATTGAAGATCGCAAGGATAGGCGACGAGTCGTCGTCGAGAACAGTGACTTGCGCAGCTTTTTCTACTGCATCTGCTTTTTGTTTGTGAGCAGGAGTCGATTTTAGCCCATCGGGGTCGATGGATTCGCGAAAAGGACTTGATGGCTTGCTCCCTTCCTGTCCGCTGCGAAGGGGGGTAAGAGGGTACGAATTAGAGTCAGGACGGGAACTTTCAGACATAAAAGCCTTTTGATCGTTCATGGTGTTGCTGTAAGAGAAGGAAGAATGGTTGTATCACGGCAGCGTCTTGACAGAGTATTTAGCACGTCTGTTGATATGGCTTATCAAAATCGACTGAGTCAGTGGTCGCGTCTTGATCGCAAACTGAATTGAAGCGGCTCCTACTAATCGGCATGCGTACAAAGCATGATGCCGAAGAAGACCGAGTCTCAACCGATTCTAAATTTAAACCCAGGACGGGTAACTAAATAGCACTAATTTTGGTATCACTAGATGGTTCACTGGGCGCCATACACCTAACACTAAGAGATCCACCCTAACCTAGTTTGGAGAAAATTCAGATCTCGTCTTTAGTGCTTCGATTGTATCCAGATAGATAGATAGCTCAAACGTGCAAGTCTCTGGATAGTCCGCCGCAGATAGAGCTATGCCGAGTACTCTGAATAACTCCTCATTTTCCAGCAAGATAGTGTCATGATTTATTGAAGTTTATTCTCAGGACCCGAGGCTGACCTATCTGTTTCATATCTATAAAGATGGCAAGGGGCTGGTTACAATCCCACAACATTTCTGAATCATCCAGAGACCGCAAACTTCTGGATGGATACTCTCGTTCTCAGAGTTGCTGCGTATACAGCACCAGCACTTCTCATTTTAATTCTCTCCAGAAAACGCTCCAAGACAATTTTGAGCAAAATTCCGGGACCTCCTCCACAATCCTTTTTGTTAGGTATAGATTGTAACTAGTATTAATTTACCATTCCCTGATTGTTAACACCAGGAAATCAAGGGCAATATGAAAGATCTCCTGTCGGTGAATTCGAAGCACAATGCACAAAGAGATATGGTGCTACCTTCAAGTTCACCGGAGGGTGGGGTGTATGTCATAGTCTTTACGAAGCTAGAGGAACGATCTGATTTAAACAATGCAGGAAGAGGTTCTGATGACCTCTGATCCCAAAGCACTTCAATTTATATTAAAAACATCGGCGTACAGTTTCTCAAAACTTGAACTTGCCCTTGAGAGAAATCGATCTTTCATCGGGAACAGCATCCTCGGTTCTGAAAGTGCGTGATTTTGATACGACAGTTGAAACATGCTATAGAAAATCACAGGAGAAGTCCATCAACGTTTCAGAAAGGTGATGCTTCCTGCATTTGGGTTGCCAGAGGTTACAGGCCTTGTACCTATATTTCGTGAATCTGTTTCGAGGGTATGATATCGTTTTCTGCGATTGCCTCGTAATGACGATTTGCTTGCAGGTTGCTATAAAGTTTCAAGGAGATATAAACAAAAGTCAAAGTTCTTCTATTGAAATCAATGCTCATGCCTGGCTTTCTCGTGCTACATTGGATGCTATCGGCGAAGGTGAGCATAATTACCCCAATCATCTTCGTGCGGACTCGCATCTTACTTAATCCGGTAGCTGTCTTCAGCCACAAGTTTGGAGCTGTTGAAGGGTTAAACACTCCGTTAACCCTAGTATTCAACAACCTGATGTAAGCTTATTTCTATTTATACATTTGTCACATCATTGAATAATTAATAGACTAGATATCATTGGTTTTCCCTCTAACTTCACTCTGATCATGATTAACCTCCTTATGATACTACCTCTTATGTTTTCCCGCCTCTTTTTGTTTATTCCCACCAAATCAAACAAAAGGATGATTGAGAATCTGAGGGTGTCCAGTTCCGTTGCAAAGGAGATTCTAGCGGAAAAAGAAGCTATGCTAGACACAGAAATAGATTCTAAATCTTTGATCTCCTTATTCTGTAAGTAATTTTTACAGCCCTGCTATAAGTTTGTATTCTGACTATTGGCGCGGCTGTATAGTGAGGTCCAACAGGTCTGAAAACCCAAGGACTCGACTCACTGAGGACGAAATTGTCGGTCAAATGAAGTACGTGCAAATCAAACCTATTAAAATACTTAATTTATTTCTCTCAATAGCGCCATGATGTTTGCTGGTCATGGTAGGACTTCTTAATACAAGATATGAAATCAATTAATTGGTGTTTTGTCGTTTCGCTTACAGAAACTACTTCGACAGCACTCGCATATGTGCTCTGGGAACTCGCCAAGAATCGAGAAATTCAATGCCGTGCTCGAGCTGAGATTGAAAGGTATTATCAAGAGGCTCGCGATCACGAAGAAACCAATATTCCAGTCACTCAATTCGGAAAGATGGCGTATCTAAATGCTGTTATCAAAGTCATAATGTCTTTTTCTTGCGTTCCTTTGAACTAAATCTGACTTTAACTTTATATTACAGGAAAGCCTTCGCATGAACCCACCCCTTGTAGTTTTGATGCGTTATGCGTATCGTGATGTTGTTGTGCCATTATCCCAACCTATTACAATCGGCAATACGAGAATATCTGAAATTCCATTGAAACAAAATACGCGGGTTATGATCCCTATTACACAGTATAATAGGCGGGTCAATATTCCCTCCTGCTCGGGGTTGTTTAACTATAAGCCGCTGCTACAGAAACCCTGATATCTGGGGTTCAGATGCTGATGTATTCAATCCTGACCGTTGGCTGGCCGACACTAAACGCGAAAGAAACTTTGGAGTATATTCGAATTTGTGAGTATTTTATGTCGCGATTTATCTAGAATTTTTACTAACTTTGATGAAGGGGGACCTTCAGTGATGGCATCCATGCCTGTATTGGGTGGCGTATTGCGTGAGTTTGCCGTTTCGAAATAACATGAATTAAGGATCAATGTACGGGGTCAATTTCTAGCGTTTACGAGATGCAAACCATGCTCATCGAGCTTCTTGCAAAATTTGAATTTGAAGAAACGGAGGATACAAAGAATGTTCAGTTCGTTCAAATTTTATACATCTGCGCTCTTTCGAGTCTCACGTATCCCGTAGGCGGGTTTTCTCCGGAATCAATGTCCCACTAGTTAAAGGGAATAATTCTCAGACTAACATTCCTTTGAAGGTCTCTCTCGTGGATGGTGATATCTTTCAAAAAAATAGATCGTAAACATATTTTGTCAATTGATTCGTGTAGTTAGCAACGGCCTCTGGGCAGAATGTAAGAAACTTCACACCGTTGGAGACTTGGAGTAGGGATAAAGGGGATAGCATTGTTTACATGTGTTTAGCAACAGTCTCTACGTAGTAGGAGACACGGCTTGTACGTAGACAGAACACAACACCTTGTGCTCATATCCTTGGAACCCTTCGGCCGTCTCCGCCGTTTTTTAGTATCTACGCAAAACTTTGTGTCATTTTGATCCAGCCGCACACATCGTGATTATCTAAGGATTGATTGACCCCGTCTTGCCCGGCTTTTTTCGGCTTGTACAAGCCAATCAAGGGGTCAAGCGGCAAGTAGACCAGCCCGGGGTTTTTCGACACAAGTTGGGTTCTAAATACACTCGGCAGTGATGATTCATATAAAAATGAATAGATTTTAATATATTTCCTGACTTGTAGCTTGGCAACAAGTCAACAGCCAGGCAAGCGAGTCAATTAAACCACGCGTTTCCACGATGCCACTCGCGACGTGCGACTGGGCTCAATTCACAACTTTGTCTTTCACCGCAAAATTTATAATATACCTGTGCTTTATTAATAGTGGTCGGATTTAGCATGCAAATCTACTCTCATGAAGTAACTTGTCTACGCTTTGCAGAGTAAGTAATTTAGCATTGTCTCAATGATAAAAAATGGATGCAAATTTTTGAAAACATATTTCATGTATTCACTCCAAGGAAATAAGCCAAAGAAATCACCATTTCTTTATTAATATTGTGCCTAACCACATTAATCATAGCTGGAGTGTTCAGTGCATGTCTCATCTCTCCTTGCAATCATAAACATTATTGCAAATATTCATTTATCTGCACTAGTATGCAAGATTGTAATCCTACAAAATCCAGTCCAGTGTGACCTGGATTTGTCACACAATGTACTGCCACTCCGGTCGCTAGCTTATCCTCTGATAAGCTCTCGCTGCGTTCTCACTTATCTCGGAATAGGGCGAACTTAGTTCCGCAATTTATGGCATTTTGCTTCGATTACATGGGCCGTGGAAGAATCATGGGGAAGTTCATGGGGGCTCGGACCCTAAATCTTTATTGGCAATCCAAAGAAATAAATAAGTTCCTATCATGCGTAATGCAAGTTACAGAAGAATTCTCTTTAATGTTTTCTGATCGTGATCCAACTACTAAGTGCTTCTAAAGCAGCCTTAGCGCTGCTTGCCTCCCAACTGGAGATACTAGTGCATGCCTTCTTCGCATAGTCTACGGCAAGTTCTTCGCTTTTCTGAAGTGCGTGGGTGGAATGAATAATTCGAACAGCCTAAATTCAAAACCGTGACATTAATACGAACATGGGACTTATTTTTGATCGAGTGCTTACCTTTTCAATGTCATTGGGCTCCGAGAATCCCCTTGAAAAAATGCCTTGCATCTCGGCACTCTCTTCCAAAGCGAACAGAACCGGTGCAGTAATAATTCCTTCCCTTAGGTCATTTCCGTGGGGCTTTCCCAGTGATTCGTCGCCGGTATAATCAAGTATGTCATCCACAATCTAATATCAATTTTATCTTCTGAGTATCAGGGAGTTGTCTTTAATGCTACTTCACTGACCTGGAATGCTATCCCTAAGTTGCGACCATACTCATATGCAGAAATGACCATATCCCCAGAAATATCCTTATGCAAAAGTACTGAACATTTTGCTGATCGAGCAAACAAAGTTCCGGTTTTGAGGTAGATCCTGTGAATGTATTTTGCCCACAGTGCATCGTAGTCGGTACCTTGGATTAGGGAGCTAGCAGCTTTCAGCGCATCATGCGCATCTTCAGCCTGCTGTATCTCCCCTTCAATGAGCTCTCCGATCATTCCTGGTATTTCTTGGGCGACTTCCCAGTTACCCAAGCTGACAGCTAAAGTCATCAACTTTGCAAGAAGGAAGTCTCCCGTCAATACAGTGCTTTTATTTCCGTATCTCGCCGGGGCAGATAAATCACCCCTACGAGTGGCTGCATTGTCAAGAACATCGTCATGAAGAAGCTGTTAAAAAGGGGTCGATCAAGACTATTCGTCCCGCAGATAAATGATGGCAATACCGATGCGACATGAATCATTTCAACAATCTCTGCCAAACAAAGATGCTTCGCTGAGACTGGACTCGCATTCGTTGCTAAAGAAATTATGGAAATCAGTTCAAGATACATAGAACTTGGACAAAAAGTACCCGTGGCTTGAGCAAGAAGCAGGACAAGACGAGGTCTCATTTGCTTTGACGGGCGAGAAGCGTAATAACTTGCAAGCTCGGCAAGAATTTCAGAAGTGGTAGACTGGACAGTACCGAGCAGAGACCGTCGAACTTTCTCGAGTTCCTCTCCGAGGGCGGTTTCGAAGGACCTCAGTGGCATCTCTCCCATCCCAGATTCCGATTGGCAGAGGATCATCTTGGAATCAGGAATAATGGGCGAGGAAAGAAGTGTTGGAGTCATGAGTCTGGATCAAAGTGAAGTAGAGCAGACTTTATGAACAAAGATCTTAAAGAGGGATCCAGCCTCCCCACAAATGTTGACATCGAGATAATGCTATTTCAACGCCACAATAGCTTTATTCGGTCTGAAGCGTCAAATGCCATTGAATTTACGCTATAAAAAATCTGATTACAAAGTATTCTTGACTATGAGCTTCCATTGAAGCGTTCAGGAACCGTGACTTTGGTGCTGTAGCCACATTGTTCATTCAGCGAGATCGTGAACACACAACTTGGCTTCAGTTTTATCTTTCTCTAATGTCAAACATGGACTTTCAAGTTACGCGGCATTGCCGCCAGGAAGCATCGTTGATTAGGGTAGTCACTATCAGCTTTTAATAGCGTAAGCTTATACAGGAGTGTTTCAGCTAAGAATAAATTTGACAGACTAATGCATCATACTTAACAAAATCTCTTGTAAGAACCGTCGTTTTGTGGATTGCTAAAGATTAGTACATGTGACAAACCGCAATATATCGCTCTCATGTTCCGCGTCCGACGAATATCGGTCGCGTGTTTCCGTGCAACTCCATTCTTGTTAATGATCGTCATGGTATTGTGCTTGGCGCCCTATCAGTGTCCCAGAAGGGAATAGCTCGGTTTTTTTTTAGATGTGCACACTGGGCCAAGAGCTGCATCATCTGTCTGATTATTTTTGTTTGCATTGAATACTAACAGGTACTCAAGTCGGTAAAGTTATGGAAAACACCAAAGCGAGATGGCTTCGCATCATTTCAGGAACAGCATATTGCATCTCGATAAGCCATTCTCAAAAATGTCCAATCAGATACAGTTTGAAAGAATTCTCAAGGCCTTTGGGGTTAAGCTAAAAATGGGTGCGGCGTCGAAAATTTGTGGGTTACACGGGTATGCGGAATAAAGTAGTTTTTGTAGTAGCATATCGATATGAAAGTTGCTGTAAAAGTTGCTGTAACACCGTTTCTAAATGGCGTCGATTTTTGTCATTTGGGTCCCGTTCTTCCTCTGATGATGATGGGGCCCAAGTTCTTTTGATCCTTCTAATATGAAAGAGCTGTGGGCCAACCTCCATCACTTACGATACTCAGATCTACTCCATGTGCAGCCGCAGAATAATCCTAGAACAAAATTTTAGTACCCACAGGTCTACTCATTCTAGAACCCAAAAAATGGGTAAGATGAAAATAGCCTATAAGACTGCATACCGCGTTCTCCTCTGTTCTCAATCCCCAAGTAACATAGATAGACATTAAATGGATGACTTTGCCATCTGACCTCGATGACTTCATCGGCGCAATTCATAACCCTTCAAGTTTGTTCCAATAAAACCACACTATAACTTTCTTATGGAGAAAGCTCAATGCTGAAGCAGTATAGTTTAAAACTTCTTACTCTCCTTTTCCTTGCACAGACGTAAGCCCAATTCTTATTATCTGTTGTCTATTGACTACTTAGCGCGCCAAAGGTTGTGTTACAAATACCATAAATTTCGGAATTATTTCGTATAATCGCAGAATAATCGATACTTTCCCTGGTTGGTACTAATCGTGCATAATATATTATTTAGCTCCTGTTGCGCCTACAAGGTGGCATCGATGATCTAGATAGAAATCTCACAACTTCAGTCAGTTGGTTATACTCTGAAATGTCGAAGTGCAGAAAAGCTGGTCAATAGTGCCGGAACAATATGATAAGTATAACTCCATGATAAGATATGCCTACATAATGGGTATCAGCAAAATGCCAAGCTAGGTCCAGTAAAGATGAGTCCTCACAAATTCAGCTTCGCAACCATTTCCACAGCAGGGGATCACTGCCAGAAGTAATAATAAGAGGAAAGCTAACTTACTAATCAATTCCACGTTTTTCTGCTTGTGGCGATGGCGACTGACAAAAATATAGCAGTGAATGCCTTAAAAACATTATAAAGTAGGGCATTGCTGCGCGTAGTAGATACGAGGCTGATGAAGTGTGATGCACGGGATGCTGGTCTGATGCTGAAATAAAATATAGAGTATTCAAACACAGTTCAAAAGTAATCTGACGCAATCAAAATGACAAAGTTTGATGTAAATGAGAATTGTACATGGTACGCGACGAGGATAAGTAAGGATGAGTCTTCCTTACAGTCAGCCTCGTACTTTACATTGCAAAAAAATTTAAAGTTACAAAATCAATTCTTTCAGAAATTTTTGTCGGTTACTTTAGGCAAAAGAACTACCTTCCGCTCCTTCATGATTATGGCGGCCTCATCCTTGGGAAAATACTTTCCACATTCAAAGCTCCAGTAGAGAGCAGTCGTAATCCAATCCCGGAGGGCCTCCTGATAGATTATAATATCTTTCAAGATAACTTCGTCTTCACAAGGAGGATGAGAGCGCATTCCATCTAGAAACTTGTTCGATGTTTCCTCGAACGCTCTTCCAATCCAGTCCATTGCCTCTTGTAACGTCATACTTTGTTGTGTCATCAGAATGTTAACGAGACTATATGTGTCTCCATTTGATTGTTCCAAATTGTAAGAAACAGCATCCTATTGAACAATTTCAGTAATGACCCGAATTCAAAAGACTGAGAATGCTGACATTAATGAATATACCGAGATCGATTGCATTCGTGGCAAATTCAATCATTTGAGGATGTTCGAGGATATTCTCTGGAATCTTTACGGGAAGTAGAGAGAGATCGAACGCCGCCCTGCAGCCAATGGACTGGCGACGAACAGGGAAGTAGTCTGCAAGTGTATTGGGAATGGTGTTGTTCTCGCGGTTGATGACCTCGGAACAGGTTCCATTGAACCAGTCTTCGAAATTTCTAACCATTCTTTCGACAAGTTCTGTCGGGACATCGGGAAGAGCACGAAGCCACCACCTGTAAAAGTGCCTGTAAGTGAAAGATATGATATCTATAACTTTCGAGCCACCTACTTCCTCGAAATTTCACCCCAGATTGGTTCATCCTTTGGCCTGGGCTTGTGAGGATTTCTTAGTTTGATTTATGTGATGAGCTCAAAGACATAGGGATTAACGATGAAAAGTACGAACCTGAATGCATCCATACTGATTTCTTTAATATACAGGGCCTGCGCCGCCGTTGCGGGCTCACAAGCAGCATCAAGCATAAAAAACAGAATCGTTTCATCGATAGCTACTTGGAGATGTTCACGAGAGAACTTGGGGCACGCAATAGATACACAGAGAGCAGCGTCCGCACCCCTCATAGCAGCTATATGTTTCTTGGACATAAATCCGAGGCTCTCCCACCACTGGTAGCATGCTTCGCCAACCTCTTTGTGGTGAGGATTGATGTAGCGCTCCACGGGCCAGTGTTTGGTGAAGTCTGGAAGATAGAATGTATCTGACTGTGTAGTGATGGTCATCGAAGCAGATAGCTCTGGTGAGAAGGAGGAGTCAGTGGTTTGTTAAGTATTAACACAATTCCTCAAAGCTACGTTCTAAGATACGAGATTCCGATTGATCCATCTTTGACGGCCCCACTAGCCCTACAAGGGAAACCTCATTTAGATGTGCTTTTAAAATAGAGTTTTATTGTCTTGTAGATACGAGAAAGTAGTTAATTTCAGTGTTTCAACTTAAACATGTCAACTGGAGTAGAATCTGGCAACAAATCTCCTAGAATTTACATATTTACTGTTTATACGATACACGCATTCATTGTTACTAAGGTCAAATTTACTTTCTAGAATTAGCATGTAAAAAGGCCCAGGTTTTTTATAGCACCTGATGCGTACCTATCTTTCCGCCCCAGTGAACGCGAAGATTCAATTTGGAATATCTAAGACGAGGGAGATGGTACAGCCTTGGAGCTTTACATTGACCACTCATATGCGGCATGGTGGCGTACTGCAGCCTGTTTCAACGGAATAAAGCATATTCTCGACTCCTCAGTTCACAGGGTTTATCGTTACAGGATAAATCATTCCTACGCCATCATCAGATGCTGAAACGAGGATGAACGGTATGACGTTGAGCACTCCGTAGACCCCAGAAAATCATGATTCAAATTGATTCTGGAAAGTAAAAGGTGCTGATAGTGGTTTTTGACTTGGAACTTTGATATTCCCCGCAGAGGAAGTCGAGACGCTGTCAATAATTACTAGGAAAGTCGCAAATCCTAGGTCAGTCAATCAGGTTTAAACAGATCCCTCAAATTTCAGCAGAGGAGTGACTTACGATAGTCATTGTAAAGGAGCTCCAGTCTGCAAACTTACGGAGTTGATCGAGAGTGGCACTATGCTACCCAGTGTGAATAAATACATACGCATCTGGGAACTGCCAATTTGCGGACCTACTGAGGTAGTATGCAATACAGGTAAACCGTCTCATATTTCGTGTTCTGAGTACCATATGAAGGAAAGCACTGCTTTATTATGAAAGAGATATAGGCCGCGGCTTGGTGCATTTAGCCCCAGCTCTCTATCAAAATCGAACCTGGTGCCCTTAGCTCCACAACCTCGGGCGTCCGCTGATCACTTCCTGTGAAAAATGCCTGCCGGAATCCAGAAAAGAAGAATACAACATTACCATACTGCAGAATTGCATATTTTCAACCTCCAAATATCATAACATAACCGTTTACGATGTCTCATGCTAGTCTTATTACGCTCTCCACACTTTGTATACGAAAGGTGGCGTTGTTAGCGGCCTTGATTGTGGACGGCTCGCAGGTTCTTGATGTATCACCGAATCGCTATGAAAGATTAACGAGGGGAAGACCCGCTTTGGACAATCTCCATTTGGAAAATAACGTCACTCTGGTTCAATGAATTAACGGCATCACATTAGCACGTTACAAACCGTGGATAATAGTTTTGCCTCACACGCACTAAAATCTTTGATTACTACTAAAATAAAAGTTTTGCCGCTCGTCTGGGAGAATCTACATCATCTGATGATCAACGCTGCGATAAGGGGCTTGTCTCGGTGTATCTTTGAACTCGGCTCAACATGATAGAAGTAAACATGATATCAAAAATGAATCTACGCTTCACCTCAAGGAATTAGGTAGTTAAGTAAAAGAAAACATTTGGTTGTAGTAGCACCAGGACCCTTTTGGACTAGTATAATCTGTAGAAATCAGATTTTGTTTCAATTAATACGGTACCCAGGTATTTCTCCAATAAGTTTTCTAATGCCCCAAAGCGACCGGGAGTTCTGATTCGAATTTATGTGTAACCTAATACTTCAATCCACAAAACTGATAGTGCGGCTCTGGTTCTGTGATCTCATCTTCCTGAATCTTCATATTCTAAGTCATTCCATTTTTGCACAGTCTTTCAACAACTTAGCTTATTACAAAATCTGCCGGCCCATTACGGCTTGATTCAGACTCATATACTTGAGAAATTAGCCGAGTCCTAGTCAACAACCTTGCCTTCCAACCAATAAGCATGACTGATCCATATGCATTTCTGCACCAGTCTATGTCTTTACCTATATGTCTTGGAGCTGCTCTTGTCGTCCTGGTCGCTTACGAGTGCTGGTCGAAGACTATCAAGTTTCGCGTGATAGCAAAGATACCCGGCCCACCGTCAGACTCGTGGCTATATGGTATAACTCTCACCTGTAAATACACCCAATATTTATGATTTTCTCTATTCAGGATGCTCCACAAAATTTGGAGAATACATCTTCGAATGGCAGAAGAAATTTGGTGCTATCTACAAGTTTAAGGCCTGCGTTGGTGTGAGTACCTTTTTCCCCTAAACTAAACTTGACTGAAATTAGTTGCGATAGGATCACCGCATTATGATTGCTGATCCCCGAGCAATCGATTATGTTCACAAAAATGTTTACAGTTTTCCTCGGTCTGCAAAATTCAGAGAGTTCACACGCCTTTTCACTTCTGATGGTGTCTCCTGGGCTGAAGGTGAGAAGTAAGATGGTGAATTTTTACCAACATAAGCTGAGGAAACTCCAAGGCGAGGATCATCGGCGACAAAGATCCGTTCTTACACCTTCCTTTAGCCCGTCTCATATCAGAGATTTGTTCCCCAAATTTCTAGACACTGCACAGACGGTCAGTCCACTTCCGCCCCGATGAATCAGCAGAGATTTCTCACTGTTCTTTAGCTCGTCGAAAAATGGCAAGGCATCATCAAAAGCTCTCCTGACGGAAACAGAAGTGAGATTGAAATCACGCCGTGGATGCAACGTGCCACCTTGGATGTAATCGGAATTGGTATAAAAGGTTATTACCTCGATGCTTAGTCTGTTCGCTTAAACTAGGTCGAACAGCTGCCTTCGGTGTGAATCTGAATGCACTGCATGACCAGCAGAGCGAGATTGCTTTGACATTCCAAGATTTATTGTGAGTTTTTATAATGTGATGGAACTAGCCGCAACAAGTTCTTCTAGGAGGGAGTTACTCTCGCAGCGTTCGATTGCAACAAGTGGCCAACCATTCCTCCAGTATTTTCCTACGTTCCTGATCAAGTACTTGGACTATCTCCCGGTTCAAGGTGTCCGTAACTTGGTTGCATATAGACGGGTCGTCGATGCTGTTGCAGTAGATGCCGTAGCGTCCGCCAAGGCAACCATGGAAAGTGGAGACGGGGGTGGCAAAGAGATTCTGAGTCAAATTGGTGAGGTCCCTATCTTCAGATACAAGGTCCATTATAGCATATCTGAGCCATTTACATTAACAGTTCGTGAATGTTATTATGGTGGAAAACAAAAACTCTCCGCGGTCGAAATGTACGCTCAGTTTGGGACCTTTCTTTTGGCTGGCGAGGATACAGTAGGCCTTCAACAAAAATTTTCCCCGCTTTGATTGATAATATTCTAATAGACAGCAAATGCAATTGGCTGGGCACTTCTTGAGCTGTGTAATCATCAGAAATATCAGGGCATGATGCGGGATGAGATAAACGCCACTTACAATGCAATCTCTGAACGAGGTGGAACAGAACTGGAGCCTAGTGACCTTGATAAGATGTCTTTCACACAGGCGTTCATGAAGGTTCGTCCAAACGCCAAATATTGAATGTTTCTAACCGGAGCGACAGGAGAGTCTTCGTTATCACCCATCCCTTCCTCTAGTTCCTAGGGAAGCTGGCGTTGATGCGGTCCTTCCATTAAGTAAACCCATTACCACAACTACCGGGGAGGTATTATCAGAGATTTATATTCCTAAAGGACAGGGTATTGTGATTAACATCGAAGGATACAACAGGTATACCTAATATTTTGACAAATAAATTCCCATTATTGACCTAAACTATTATTAGGCTAGAAACCGTGTGGGGAAAGGATGTACATGTCTTCAGACCGGAAAGATGGCTGGAGAGTAACCCACTGAAGGGTGATATCGAGCCATCAAATGGCGTATATTCCAATCTTCTCACTTTTGGAGGAGGTGCTCATAGCTGCATTGGGTAAGAAATAAAATTTTCATTTTTGATAGTTTTTAATTTTTTGGTATTCTAGATGGCGTTTTGCTCTCCAAGAGATGCAAGTCTTCCTCGTTCAAATGATCCGAAATTTCTATTTTGCTTTGCCGAAAGACATCAAGATTAAACGTGAGATGGCACTTGGTTCTATTCCTGTCATTGAAGGTGATCCATCCAAGGAGCAAAGCCTCCCTCTAATCATCACCCCAGTTGAGTGAATCATGATGCTAAGAGCAAACAGGCTGGAGTATGGAATAAATTTCGTATGATTACCAATCCACACTTCACAGTGTTATTTGTTTAATTACTGTGACACAGTATTTCCTTTATATAAGATATATAGTAATTGTAAATGGATTCCCTTGCTATGATTGTTTGATGAATTGACAATTACGAGGCCGACCTGTAGGAGGACTCGTCCTTACTTATCCTCGTCGCTTAGAGTACCATGTACAATCCCCATTTGGAAATATGACATCACTTTGGTTCATTGAATCAACAGCATCGCATTGGCACGATGCCGGCGTAATACCCACATTTTACGGCCTCGTAATTGCCACGCGGAGCGTTGGCCCTCTTCTTTTATGGGCCATTGCTTTTACGAGGCCGAATTTATGGATATTGCCAAATAAGCTACCCGGGGTTGTTAGCGGCAAGGGGGTTGTCAAATAGTTTTATCCTGAATTTATGAGGTCTCGTCTTTACTCAACCCCATCGCTTAGCATGCTTTGCCTGATCTCCATTTGGTAAATCGTAATCTTAACAAGTTCTCAACATATTCAGTTTGTCAAATTTGTTGAGTAAGCAAGCATTGACTCATAATATTCTTGGCCTGGTACATGCTGCACATAGCGACAGCATTCTTCCTTTATGTATTTATTTCTAGTTACTTCATGGCTGTTCCTGGATACCAGGGTTATTTATATTTCATGTCCTGTCAATGTCACACAGGTGTGTGGCTTGGAATGTTACCAGAATGGTCTTTATGAGCCTAGACTTTGTTAAATGCATATAAGCATTCCTCATAATTTGTTTACTGTGCTTGACAGCTTTTAAGAATGTCTAAACTTCAGTTAAGCTTTTGACAGGAATGTTGCCTGGGGGCTATGGTATTGAAGATAGGGTTGTTTCTATGAGTCCTGGATCATAATACTATGGCTGCTGTCAATAGTGTCAATCCTGAATGAAATAGGAGTGGGCTATCACTTCGTGTGGCAAGTACGAGGCCGTAATCTAGTCCCAGCGGTGCCGGAGATGCCGGATTTATATTGTAACTGACAAATAGGGTAAGTACGTAGGAATCTCTATGGTCAACTTTAGTAAGGACGAGTCCCTTACGGGCCTCGTAATTGCTTTAATATATTTTCAATATCCCTGAGCTTCTAGACAGATTCTTCTCATCACATGTATGAAGAAATATCATGTTATGGTTACAGCCTCGTGTTGGGTGATCAGGAGCTGCTTGCAGCTTTTGTACTTGTACTGTATCATTTCCTATGCTTTATGATAGGATTATAATAAATAGATATGCAAGCAATCAACTACCATACTCACTTATCCTACAGCAGGAAATATCTCAGTAGTGTTACTGTAAAGCAGCAAAAATTAGAGAAATACATCTCACAATTCTCTTAATACAGTACTAGGCTGAGGCTGAGTACTCTTGTAGCATGTTCATTATTATTGGAATATGACATTTAGATCGCAAAATGGTGCATTTATTTATGCCACTTTTAGCGTAAAAAATGAGATCCGGAGCCGGAGACTTAGCGTGCAAGTAGCAAGAAGGCTATCCAAGAAGCCTCGAGGCTGTGTCAGGGATGGTAAGATTTGATAACTTTGTCCTCGTATTAATAAGGGCTTCGACATCGTGATTAAGCTCCAAGTGATCAAATGTTGCTATACGCTCTAGCTCATCCTCTCCCCTCACCAGCCTCACCCTTCGCCATTTTACATCCCAATGATGGCTCACTTGTTTCAGTGGACAACCAACCGCATTCGTTGATAACACTCGACAACTGCGGCGACATTCGTTCCTGTAGAACGACAGAGGAGATCGTGTACGGCTGTCTTGCTGTTATATTTGCTTGCACATGGGTAGCTATTCATCCGAATGTACCAAGGCTATTCGTCAAAGGCAAAGAAAAAAACGAAAAATTTCATGAGATATGTGATTCATTCTCGATACATTCAGCAGTCGTGATACTCTTGGACGTGTTGTTTATGCTTCTTGCTCTTCTTTTCCCCGAATTGGTCATTTTATGGGCTATGAGGCAGTGGGTGGCTGCCAGACAACTAGCAGGAAAATATCAAGGTGAGTGATTATAATTTACGATATGCAACCTATTTAGCGTCTTAAAGACTACAGGTGGACAAAAACTCATGGATACTTCATTGTTATGGCTGGTTTCAGTCTCTACATTGATAAAGTTTGGAAACAAACCATCTCTGATAGAGATAACTTCACTGAAGAGGAGATGACTATTGCAGAGAGGATTGGGGAAGCTAGAGAATTACAAATGGTATTTGAAGAGGTAGAACCTGGTGTAAGTACGTTTATGAAGATCTTCATTGAATTACCCACAAATTTCACAGGATGTCAATGACAAATGCTATCGGCTCATAGAAGATTCTTCATCACTGCGTCCTGCAAGATGCCTATTGGAATTTCTCACTCAGAAAGAAATCATAAGAGTAACCGAGGGGGAGATCTTGGACAGAAGCAAAACGGACACAATATCTAAAGTTGTCGTCATTGGACAAACTCTCTGGTTCGCTGCTCAATGTGTTGCACGTGCAGCTGAAGGACTTCCAGTGACAAGTCTGGAGATTATGACCTTGGCCTTTGCTGCACTCAATGTTGCCACGTATTTTATGTGGTGGAATAAACCATAAAGGGTTCGTTATCCCATCAAGGTCAATATTTTAGAGCAACATAATGGGCTGCACGAGGAAAGTGGCCATGTACTAGAGCGGAGTGAAGACACAAGTGAATCCTCGACTGGAATGGGAATTCAAGTCTCAGAAGACAACTGTGATGTTGCCGAAAACATCATAGAACAGGGTATATGTAAAGAGATGGAACCAGAAATTACTGGAGAGCAATCCTCTACAAGTAATATGCAGAGACATTGGGGACTCTTGGATTTAAAATCTAAAATTCAAGAATGTTTCGGTGAAGTTGGCCATGCTTTTGCATTGGATTGGGAAACTATGCGCTGGACTCACAAAGACACTGTCTTTCATTATATTTTGCTGCCAGTCCGTATTGCAACCTATCCCCTTGCTACGCTCATCCAGCAAGCCATCCTCATATTTGCTGGACATGCACATTATCAGTTTGGGTTCAAATTTGATGATGCCCCGGAACAACTTTTGGCACCATTTTTCTTCCTTTCCTTTCTATTTGGTGGGATCCATTGCATCCCTTGGTCCTTTGCATTCCCAACATCTACAGAAAAGATTGCATGGCGCATTTGTGCTCTTGTAATGACTGCTGGACCTGTCACATTCGTTCTCAATTTCAAACTGCTTATGTCGGGGAAAGTTCCTGGGAATTTGACACCATCACTGACATTTTTGAATTCTATTATCTTGCCCTGTCTTTACATCATCTCTAGGTTTACTCTCATTGTCCTCGCTTTCATGGAACTTCGCGCACTTTCTCCTAATTCCTATAAAACTGTAGAGTGGACGTCATTTTTTCCTCACATTTGATCCCATAGTACCTCATTTACTGGCCTTGTCAGCTACTTTACTTGGAGTAGATAGAATACTTCAACAAACTCTGATGTCATGCAATGTTAATTCATAGATACCTAAAACCTTGAACTGAGTTCCACACCACACACCAAGACATACAATGCTGAAAATCTTGTCCTTGTCATGAAGAGTAGTAAATGGTAAACAGAGATCTTGAGCAACTAGTCTGAATCAGCATTAGAAGGTAAGCCTATCAGGAAATCGGTCCACCAAAAATGTTCCGAACATTATCTGAAGTTCTCTGAAATTTAGAATAATATCCGCCATTACCTCTGTTCAGACCATTATTGGCATTATTGCCGAACCTTTAGGTTTGGCTCCTTACAAGTATGCGTGTTGGTCTTTGCCAGTTCCCCATATGGTAGTACCCTACACCAAATATATCTTTAACTCCGAAAGCTTTCGCACGCCGCCACGTTACCAGCTCAAAAACCTGCCTCGTTTCCACGTATTACTGCATCTGCTTCTATCTTCGTTGAACCACCGCTGCCCAATATGTTAAGCCCTTGGAATTCCCTTCCATTCATTCCACTTCCAGAATATATCCAGCTCTTCCGAACCAGTCCTCCGCTGCTAACGTGTGCCATTTATCGTTGCGCTCATCGACATTACCTGCTGATCCCTTGGTTCTATGCAACAGCCCCCTTTGAATTTAGATCACTCCGACCTTCATTCTTCGGCCTCAAGCATCATGTCTTATGAGTCTGTGTGTCCTCTGGTGTTAAGTTCTGTCTATTAAGCTAATTGTATATCTTTAGTCTAGGTCCGACTTTTCATATATCTCGGATTGCTGAGAACTCTGATGAGCGTAAAATGTTTATACCTAATGACTATGACATGGACAACGGCGATGACAATGACAATGATAACATGATCCCTCCTTCAACTTCTGCTATACCTGCCTCCCCTTCTACATCTAGCACTCGTGTTATGTACATTTCTTCTGACTTTGTATCGCCACAATTGCTGAAAAGCAATCTGTCCTGCATTTTTTGGTTTTGAAACTACCAATTACTGAGCTCCGCAAAGTTGTCACGCTGCATTATGGGATCAGCTCCCTGCACCCGGAGGCCGAAGAAAGACAACACTGCAGTTGCGTGCTGACTTTCAAAATCATCAGTGCAATCATTTTTGTCTTGTGAGACGTGAACACGCTCATAAAGCCGGTTCCATCAATTTGCCAACTCTATTGGATGCTGATTTTTATCCCCGCGCCAAAGGGCTCAAACTTAGGAACGTGAAACCGGCGTCAAATGTAACGCCATCACGCAAACGTAAATGTGGCAATGACACTCCTGATAATTCAAAGAAAAAACAAAAAACCACCGACTCCGAGTCCGATTCACCGGACTCTGTCATTGCTGAAGACACTAATGAGGACAATCCAGACTGGCTCGAAATATTGTCTTGGGATGAGAAACAAAATTTAAAATATCATGCAAGAATTTCATGATACAACTAACAATGTATCAATACGGCGTCTCGAATGCTCTTTTTGTGGTAGTCTTCAACCTGTTCATGATGTAACATTCATACCTTGTTCCGAACTCGACATTTCTCTCCTTGAAACCGCTGTACAGGATTTTCACAGATACTTCAGGATAAAGGCTTACAATACCAGGACACAGACCAGCCTGAGACATAATCTATTCTAGTAGCTCCTACACACTCATAAGACCCTAATACAAATGGTTTAGCTAAATCCTCGACAATACCCCCGTTTTTGCACACATCAGTTTTACATTACTCTACTACTCTACACACGACACTGCAATCTCAGAACATAGCCCCTTGCGCCAGTCTCGCTAGCGAGGCAAACGTTAGATTAACCCAAATTTTGCTACTAGAAATAGCACTGATATCATTCTCGCTGTCAGCAGTTTTTGCGTTATACTCCGCGACAGTTATTGGTTCCTCCGGGTTGGGTCGGGTTCCAGATAATGAAAGACTTTGGGCTCCTTACGATACTTCTGGGTTAGATACACCTACAATCGAGCGCAAGATGTAAAACATACCACTTTTGTTCAAGGCAGTATCGGAAATTTGTTGAGGCTCGGTTTCAGCAAGATCGGTTGACGATATCGGCGGCGTTGGCAGAAAAGATCCTGAGCAAGATAAAGTCTCAGCCGAGATTAGTCTGAAGATGAACGCAATGAAAGACGTACCGGCATCTCTCATAGAAGCTACGCAAGCACTTGCTTTTTTCCTGATTGGAATTTTTGATACGGCGGTTTTCTTTGGCTTTGAGATAACGGTAGCTTTGGAGTCAGTCGGTTTGTGCATGGCTGCAAAGTAATCCAGTGAGCTAGGTGTCAAAGATAGTGAGTATGAATGATAATTGCCTCTGTTATTCCTCGTAACACCCGTATTTGCTCGACTCGAAATTTGAAGCACGTTTTCCGGCGAACGCACCATTGTGGAATCAGAGTTGCAAGGAGAGTCCGCATAAAGACCGTTGTATAAATCATCTGAAATTCTTTTGCTATCGTCTTCATCTGCGAACAGAGACAACGTGCTCGGTACCGCCCCTGTAGTAGAGCACGGTGGAGAATCCACATAGAGGTCGTCATCCGAGCCTGTTCCGTTGTTCATATGAGTATCTGTTGCAATTGTCAGCGACTGCAAACCCCAAGGGAATGCAGGAGAGAAAGTCACCTTTGTCCAAAGCAACTTTCCTGATAAAGTATTCGATGTCGTTCTCTGGATCCGTTGCTGCAAACAAAAAGGTCGGCGTTAGTCTCTATTAAACAAAGAACGAAACAAGGGATGCCTACTTTCACCGCTATCAGAGCTGATCTCCGTAGGCAGACTTTGTCTATGGTGGGTCACGATTTCATCGTCGTCAAAGGGATAAAGGTTGGTAGCGGGGAGTTGGGAGAGATATTCGTCAAAGGGGGATTGTGTTGATTTGGGAATCGTAAAGGTTTGTGAGGCTGAAAGGTAGAGTCTTAGAAGGATACAAGGTACCATAAGATGTGACATACTATTCTCTGCACTTGTCAAAGGTTGCATGGACTCGACCTGTGCAACCAACTTCTTTAGCGCAGGCTCATCCCGAGAGTTAACACCGTTGGATCCAAATTCACGTTGTTCAGTATTCCTTTTACGTTTTCCAAGGTAAACGAATTCCGGACCAAGAGATGGGGCCGTTGTAACTTGAGAGGATGTGTTTTGTTGAGTATCGGAGAGACTGAAATTAGCAGGCATTTTTATGCCAACGAGAGAGGTAACGCCCGGAGTGACAGAAAGACCGTTCTCCCTTTGGTATTTTTGGATCATGTAGTCGTAAAAGTCGGAGAACTTGGTATAATGTGTTAGCCAGCTGCGCTCTGAGTGTCGCGTAGTAGGCCCCTACAAGGACAAATCAGTAATGAACGAAAGTTTTTCAGTAGAAACACACATCGTTCAGAAGCCCATAGAATGCATTTGTTCTGCGCCGTTTGCCGTCTGGATCGTTAAGTGCCACCAATGAAATTAGTCGGTCTTGCTCCTCTCTTGTGAACCGCTTGCGTATCATTTTGGGATGAGGATGAGGCAGCAATGGCATCTATCGGGCAGTTTTTCTATTTCTCAGTCCCTCAAAGAAAGGTAGCTTGAAGATCTCGGTACACACCTGAGGATATCCAATCAACTTGAGATGCTTTTCGATTTCTCTGTCAAAGTACGGCTTGTGGTTTGCATACCGCGACTCCCATGCGATCTGGGAATGGCCATGCTCGTGAGGGAACTAGATCAAAGTGGGCAGTGTTAGCAAGAAATGTGTTATGAACGACAGAAGCGAGATTACCGCGTCCACCAAATTTGTCCACAGTATACGAGATGATCGTCCAGTCAGACTAGGATTCTTGGCTGCAATGAACTTGACGATGTGTCTATGCATTTGATCCGTCCATGCCGTGGTAGTACGGGGAACGTCTGCGTAGTAGTGTGGCATTTGCTGGAAGGAGTTGAAATTTAAGAGTTGAAGAACCAACGAACGCGTTTGTGACCATTTTATAGGTTCAACAAAGTCCCGTGGTTTCGTATATCGAACTTTAAGAATCATTTTTTAGGATGTAAAGAAAGGAAACATGTCGATCAACGGTCACGTCAACAGATTCATTCGTGCCTTCTGCGACGAGTTCGAGCTAATCCGAAGAATCGAGAAGAATGGTACGAGAGCTGCATCATAGCCAGAGGGCTAAGATGAGGTTGGCGAGGAATCGTAGGATGATAGAAAGCTGAAAGCTGTAAGTCGAGGCAATTTGCCGCTTGTTGCGTGCCTGGTGGCTGTGAGTCAAATTTTCACGCACTCACCCCGATTTTCTTTTCCACCTCAAGTTGTGTGTATCTAAGTACAGGTGTCTAGATACCCGGATATTTGTGAACTCTTTTTTCTCTTTGAAAAATACACCCCAAAAGCTGGGAGGCGCAAATGGCTCAAGACGATACATCACACGATGTCATAATAACGCCGTCTCGGCTGATGTCTATGCCTAGAAACGAAGATTTGTATACAGCTGTGATGGACCAGACCGCGTCTTTGTCTCTTTCTCTTGTCCCTTCATCTCTCCAGTCTTTACTTGGTTCTATCCCTCCTCGTTTCTGTCGTGAATAGGCGTATCCCTTCCCCCCTCAAACGTCCGACACGACCTCAGACGAATACAACAAAATGCTGGTCTTTCTTTCCATGCTGACCGCATGGTTGGCTGCCACTCCTGCTGAGGCAGCAACCGCAGGGTCTATTGTACCAGTGGGCGATACTCTAGTCAGTGCGATGATGGTACGTGTCTCCTCAACCCAAGTCGTTCATGTCCTCACCCTAGACTTCGCTGGGCGTAGATGTTTGTTGGAAACAATGAAAAGGTGTATATTATGGACAAGGCAGAAGGCAACGCCGAAACCATTAATGACCATCCAGCTTGGGGTGCTGTCTGGTGCGTGTCTAGGCTTCGGCGTTTGTCAATTTCCGCTCACTCGAGATGATACAGGGACATTGCTTCAAATTCCGCGACAGTGATGGACATCAAAACGAATGTGTTCTGTGCATCTGGTATGCATCTTCCTAATGGTTCCTTTGTCACTTTTGGTGGAAATGGCGCCGTCACTGTGGGCGGTAATCTCGGCTCCCAGCTCAACCCTGGAGGGTTTTCGGCTCAATTCGACGACACGTACAAAGATTTCGATGGCACCAAAGCTATCCGTGTCCTCAACCCTTGCACCAATGAGGATGACATGAGCTCACCGGAATGTCAGTGGTTTGACGACCCGTCAGTGCTCTCCATGCAAAGACAACGTTGGTACTCTGCGGCTGAGCCCCTTGGTGATGGTCGTATTGCTATCATAGGTGGTTTTGCCAACGGAGGTTACGTTAACCGTCAGTCTCCAGACGAGCCAGACAGAGGGTTCGAGGGCAACGCTTCTGAACCTACTTTTGAGTGGTACCCTCCTACTGGAGAAGAGCCTCAGTTGATGCAGTTCATGTTTGACACCTCGGGTCTCAATGCCTACGCCCATACCTACCTGATGAAGTCTGGAAAGATGTTTTTGCAGGCGTACCTCAAGAGCAGTACGTGCTAAATTTGTTTTACATGTTTATTTTCTGACGATATGGTTTCAGTTCTCTGGGACCCGGAGACCAACGTCGAGACTCCTCTCCCTGACATGCCCGACGGTATCGTCCGCGTCTACCCCGCCTCTGGTGCCGTTGCCATGCTTCCTCTTACCCCCGACAACAACTGGAACCCCACCATCCTCTTCTGCGGCGGAAACGACATGGACAACGATGCTTGGGGCAACTACTCTTGGCCTTTCATCAACACCTGGGATAAGCCCGCTTCCTCTGCCTGCCACCGTATCACTCCCGAACCCGAAGACGGCTCCCAGCCCGCCTACACTAAAGACGACGACATGCTTGAGACGCGTACCATGGGTCAATTCATCATCCTTCCAACCGGGAAACTACTAGTTGTCAACGGCGGAAAGAACGGTACAGCAGGCTACGCCGAACGTACCCTTTTGACCGAGTTGTACGCTGACATGCCATTTGGCATGTCTCTCGCTTCCGACCCCGTTGGTACTCCAGCAGAATACGATCCCAACGCGGCCTCTGGAAGCCGTTGGTCCAATGATGGTTTCTCCAACTCAGATATTGCTCGTCTATACCACTCTTCAGCGATCCTACTCCCCGACGCATCAGTGATGATTGCTGGTAGCAACCCAAACGTAGACGTCAACCTTACCACCGCCTTCCCTACGACCTACAAAGCCGAAATCTTTTACCCATCCTACTTTTCCGCTTCTTCTCGCCCATCACCCTCTGGAATCCCCAACAAACTCTCATACGGTGGTTCCTCCTTTGACATCACCATCCCCTCCGACTCATACACTGGCAAAGCCAACGACGCCGCCGCCAACACCCACGTTTCCGTCGTCCGTCCAGGATGGACAACTCACGCTATGAACATGGGTCAGAGATACCTCCAACTGAACAACACCTACTCTGTCAGCTCTGATGGAACTATAACCCTCCACGTCTCACAAATGCCTCCTATTCCCAACGTATTCCAACCTGGTCCTGCTATGGTGTTTGTCGTGGTGAATGGAATCCCGTCGAATGCAACGTTTGTTATAGTCGGTTCGGGGAATATTGAGACTCAACCGATGAGTGATGTGCAAGAGTTGCCGGCAAATGTGAATGCTGATGATGGCGTTACTGGGAATGGGTCTGGGTCGAATGATGGTACGGGTAATGAGGAGAATGATAATGCTGGTGCTGTGGTTGGTGTCAAGGTGTTGGGTGTTCTTGGTGCGGTCGGAGTTTCGATGTTGCTTTCATTTGGTGAGTGAGAGTTTGAATGAAGTTCTTTGCGTTTGTGCTTAGTGCTTTCTAGGGTTGTAATCACACCATGTCTCGTGTCAATCTCGAGCCCTCTCATATTATATGAGCTGTATCGCCCCTTGTGGTGGCGTAGTGGGTGATTTACGTCCTGGATAATGTTACCTAATTTACGACTCAGTGTTGTTATTGACTGTAGAGTGGAGGATTACCGATTATCATTCGTGCTACTTGTTGTCTTGCCTCGTCGACTGCTTTGTGGACCTGGATATACACCTATTCTACTATACCTATTTACCCTGTTACTTATTGCGATGTATACATTCTTTTCTGTTGTCAATCTTTTAGAAAATTACCTGCATATACTTGCTACAAACCTGTCACCAAAGTGAGCATCGTACAGTCTGGAGACTAAAATTATCTTTCGAGTTTCGGTTTGAGGGAGCGGGAAAAAAACAATCAACTAGTCGGAAATGCCCACTGGCTGGATTGAACAACCGACCTCACCATTACGAGTGGCGCGCTCTACCACTGAGCTAAGCGGGCTAACAAGAAGGTGACCATTATGTTCCCCTACTCCAATATTGAAATAGGCAAGTTTCTTGTCGTACAAACGTTGAAGTACCACATATCTTTCTCCAAACAAGAATGGTGGGCCGACATTGCTCTTGATTAATAATCGGGGTAGAGTTTCCGGGAGCAAGTAGTAAAAGGCCCATGTTCATTCTTAACTTGTTGGGCATCTTTGACAGGACATTTGATCCGCTGAAAACCTCCTCAGTTGGAGATTCAGAGAACCACGGGGCTCTCAATATTATGGGAAGCACTAGGTTACTAAAGGTAATAAATAGTAAATTGCTTTTTGAGTATGGATCTACTTGGTACTCACAAGATAGCACTGTGCCTGACAATATGAATTCTGACCAAGGAAACAAGCTTCACTTTTGTATTTGAGTCTCTCAGCTTGGTAGCGGGACAGTATTCTCAGCTAACCGTGCTCTGCCGTCCTGTTGTATCAGACTTTGCTTTTCGACTGGCGCCAAGACAGCGCCGTACTTAGTCTAGTACTACTTGGAAGGCAAGCCATTGATTTGATCTATATAAATAGTGATACTCCATATTTTAATCCCAGAGCAGTTTGAACTTCTACAGCTTCAGCTTCGTATCATCTTGAAATCATGCGTGCATTCTTCACCATTGCTGCCATTATTTTGCTTGCTCAGAACATGGTTATGGCAAGCCCTCTTGTTCCGGCACCCTGTATGTTTCCTTCCAACTGCTTCAAATCATTTATGCTCAATAACAGATGATTTTTAGGTGAACCGGATCACACCTGTACGAATTTAACTCATTCTTTCTATCTTCGAAATCATTTTGAATTTAATTTTCTCTAGGCGGAAGCGAAGAATTCGTTTGCTGTGACAATGTTTTTGTAGTTCCCATGTGAGTGATGGGTTTATCAATCACTAATGATCTGTGGGCTGAAACCTAGATGCTTAGCTGTCTCAGAACAGACACTTGCCCTTGAGTGACCGAACTCCGATCTTTGATGGGTTTCGAACAGTTCACGTCTCAACGGCCAATGAATTGACCTCATTATTTGCCATGCTGTTATGTTAATATTTTAGTTTATGTCAATTTCTGGAATTTTGTATTCAAAGCCCACCGGAATTGAAGATCATCAGAATGTGAATGATCAGAGTAAATTCCATCTTAGTTCTTTCAGATTTGGGCAACGCATACAGTGCCATAACTCGGGAGTAATGCTGAGCATGCAATTGCATGATGGTAGTAGGTAGGATACAAGGCACTTTCATACCACCATAAAAGAGATGGGCCGTGTGGCAAGTACGAGGCCGTAATATCGAAGCGGCACAGAGTGGCATAAACTTAAATGCCGAGTGCTTTTGATGGTTCTGTCGGTTTCATACTATGTCATACGGGGATTGTACAAGGCATGCTAAGCGAGTAAGGACGAGTCGGCCTCGTAACTACGATGCGCATACCACTGGTGATCATAACACATGGCTGCAAGGAATTCATTGACTATGTTGACACATGGTGCCCCATGAGCTCTGTTGTGCAACTCTGTAGTGACGTTAGTAGTTGAGGTGCTAGGACCATCGTTAATGAGTCTGGATAAATTAATAAAATTTGTTATGGAAATATAACATCAGGTAGGCAATGCCAGTGGCAGTAATCTTCTTCAATGCCTTTCATTTGATTTGCCTCTAATAAGCAGAGAATATGCGATGGGCTGATTCGATCCGCCAAGTGAAACTGATGATTTGAGAATCCAGCGGATGTATCCCAGCAACTGCCTGGGGCCATCCCATTTACGTTTTGTTTACGGCTGTGTCACTCATGAGTCAATTTAAACAATCATTAGGAGGATATTCCATTTGCCAACGCCGCCTTACAATATCTTCTCCCTCCCTCAATGCTCATCGCTTTCAGTCTTTCCTCTGCCTCCCAGTTCATCCCAAAATTCTTTCTCATAACCACCTTTCTCTCTTTCTGCTTGCCGTCCGAATCAAAGATCACTTCGGATCAAAATTTTTTACCTTTTTCCTACCCTCTTGCAGTTCGCTCACCCTATTTTAATACGTGGCAGAATGTGCCAAGCGATGCAACGAGCTTGACACAAGACTGGCCAAGACATTGGTCTGGACCGGTGAGTAATACAACAGCATGATTCGATAAGGAGCCAGTTACATGGCAAGGGCGAGTTGGATTATACAATTGTAAAATTTTTGGTGGTTGGGTTAAAAGAATAGTCATTTTGACGCAGCCATATGACGAAGTCCTTTTGTTGACACATAATAATTTCTGTGCAGGTTAATGCGTATTCGGGTTTCGTTCGCATTGACGGGATTACTTGGAAATGGCTTGGAAGTTCACCCATTGGCAATGAAACGACAATTCAGAGCACAGAAATCACACCAACAACAACAAAATTTATGCTTTCGGCTGGACAAATGACCTTGATCATCCAATTTCTCAGCCCCATTGAAGTGTGTGATAGCAAACTGCAGGAAAATTCTCTGAAACTGACCTTCGATCGATATAATTTTTTTAGACTGATAACCTAACGAAACAGTCTATCCCTTTCTCCTACATCACATTTGAATGTGAATCAACAGATGGTGTTGCTCATGAAGTGGAGGTTTATTCTGATATAAGCGCTGGTACGTCAGTCTCGTCCCGTGCCTACATACTCCAATCACTCAATACCTCACAGGATGGATATCAGGAGATCGAGGCAACGAGGCAATTTGGAATACAACACTTACTGGGTCTTCTATTATACATAGTGTCCAGAGAGAGTCTCAACAATACATGACAGAAACTAGCAATATCGCGGAGGATGCAAGGGTATATCACACCATGGCAAAGGTAAGTGGTTAAAAACTGGCGTTGTAATGCAGTTGCTTGAAGGACTCATCCGCAGAGAGATGGCATGACCTATCAATCAGGTGTAGATAATGATGTGCGAGGCACTTTCAGAGACAAAGGGAAATTGCTCAACACAAAAGATACCAATTTTAGACCAATCAACCAGTGAGTTCATGTTTTTTGCTGTTAGAATGAATTCTGAACAGATTAGGTCCTTTGTTGTATTTGGTATTTCTGTGGACCTGGGAACTATCACATCAACTTCTGGGCCGGTTGTCTGGGGGCTAGGGCTTGTTCGCGATCCAATAATTAACTATCCTTCAGCTTCCGGTGCTTCACTAGACTCCTATCGGCCATATTTTTTCTCTGATTCCCAATTTTCTGGAAAGCAAATTGAAGATGTTGTTGATTCTTTCTTAAAAGATTATGATCTAGCTGCACAACGAGCAGCAGATCTTGATAAGAAAATATTGGCAGATAGTTCAGTGGTATTTCCAGAAGGTAATGGACAGTACCACAACCTACTTGCAATGGCAGCACGTCAAGCCGTAGCAATCGATTTCACATTTGCAAATGTGGAACAGGACGGGAAGAATAGGGTTGATATCAAGGCGTTCATGAAAAACACAGGCTTTGATACGTAAGTTTTCTAATCAACGCTGTGAAGTGTATCTGTGCCCTTATACCTCTTTCCATAATATTCCATCCCTTCGTGTGAATGCTGATGCAATATCTTTCATTAGATCTGTCAATAGTGTTACTACACTTTACTCTTCTTTTCCTGCATTTTTATATCTAAATGCAACTTGGGGTGGTTATCTGTTGGATTCCTTGCTTCAATACCAAAACAGTTCAGTATATTCTAATTCATATGCTGCAAAAAATTTGGGCACCGGTTATCCTAAGGCACCAGGGAACAGTAGCAATACTAGTCAATTTGGAGTTGAAGGTGAACAGCACTGATCAGAATGACAGAAACTGACATTAAGCTATAGATACAGCAAATATGCTCATAATGCTTCTAGCACATGCAAGGACAAGTGGAGATGGAAGTTTGATTGGGAAATATGTAAGAGCTGTGCTTTTCACATCAAGCAATCATCTGATGATCAGGTTTTCGGTATCATCTACAGTACAAACTTATGAAAGGTTGGACGGATTACCTAGTAGAAAATGCATTGCACCCAAAGAACCAGTATGTTTACTTGGCATCTGAGATGAGTTTCATATCAATCATTCCAACAGAATATCATCAGACAATGTGGGATCTACTGTCACTGACTCCTCCAAGCTGGCAATGAAAGCTATCATTGGCATTGGTGCCATGGCACAAATGAGCAGGGCATTCGGAAATAGCCAGGATGAAATGGTGTACTCAGTAGGTTTTACATTTTTCTACTCATTCTCAAATCTCTAAATTTCATCTTTTCAAGGCAAATGCTTCAATTTTTGCTCTACAATGGAAGCTTCTTGCTCTTGGGTCAAATACAGTCACTATCACTTATGGTGATACTGACACATTTGCACTCATGGATGATCTATATTCTGACCTACTACTAGGGACAGAATTGTTTGGCCAAGATGTGAGTTATCCATTTATGAGTCTTGTAGTCACCTTTCCCTTTGCCTCTTTCATTCTTTTTCTTTGCCCCCTGTTCAGGGAAAAATTTGCATCCATTCTGAATTTGATCTAAGCACATCATTGTGCCTGTATTTTCAGCTTAAAATTGTCACTAATGCTGACAGTGCCATGTCTTCATTTCAGGTTTATGAAATTCAAAATCTCATGATAAAGAATGGCAATAGGGGAAATTTTGGTATTCCTATTGACTCTAATTCCAACACTACAAAGAGCACATCACTCATGTTTGTTGCGGGATCTCTAAGCAAGACAGATAACTCAACAAAGAATCAAGTTGTGAATGATGTTTTTGCAAGGTATGTTAAGTTTTAGAATCTTTGACAGTGTGTAACAAACTTATTTCTGTTATACAGAGCAGCACTTGGTGAACCCAAAACTGGTGGTAACTTTCCTGTCTCATATGATAATGAATCTGGTGAAATGAACAATTCACAAGATGCAGGTCAAGCTAGTCCTGCCCAAGGAGCAATGTTTGCACTTTTGGCTTTGAGCATGCCTAACCAGACTATAATTGTTCCAGATTTGCTTTCAGGAACATCCACTTCTTCCTCATCCAAAATTGATGCTGGAACTATTGTGGGGGCAGTTATTGGAGGACTAGCTGGATTGGTAATATTAGTAACGGCCATAATATTCTTCATAAAAGTGCGGAAAAGAAGAGTGGAACAGCATAACTTGGGCCATCTTGGCCTAGTGGCACCATTCTTTGGGGAATCAGGAACTAGTTCTTTTCATCCAAAAAACAATTATGGTCAACGCAGCAAAAAGAACAGTGGCTATAAAAACCAAAAAAGATCTCGTGGGGTGACTCAGTTGAAGCAAGAGGTAGAAAGCTTGAGAAGGGAGATGGAGGAGCTAAGGGCACGGGCTAGAGATTATGGACCTCCACCTTCATATAACTAGTGCTTTGCATACGCAGATAGAACACACAGTTGCAAAGAGCATACCCACTGGAATTGTGACTAAGATATTTGTTCAACCACAACTACTTTGAGCTGATGCAAGGCTTGCATCAGCTCAAAGTGGCGAGAATGTTCCATCAAGAAACATGTAAACTTAGAACTGTGGTTATAAAATCCAACTATGCTATAAAAATACTTCTTGAGTGGAAGATATATCAGTTTATTTCTGATATATGTAAAAGAATGAGTCTTATGTGGCAGTCTGCCTTTTACTTATTTTTCCCCGAGATCCCTATGAAACTCGTAGGAGACTCATTCCTATTAAACAGGCCACTTGCCCAGAGCAAACTTGCAATAAAGTTGTGCTTTAGAGTCTCTTTAGGTGCCTTTTCCTTCTAGACAAGCTTGCCCACAGGTGAGGGTCAAGTTTGAAATGTGGTCTGACACGCATCATCATGTACGGTAATTACTCTTGAACTTATCAATTCTTATGCAGTACAGACTGTTGCATCTCTCAGATACACATTGAAACACCTGAGCACGCTCTCTTGCAACGCACACTTGGCCAACGCAGTAAACCTAAGTATCAGAGCTAAAATTGGCTGGCAAGCACCACCTACCACATCGGATCATGAAGCTTTGTCTTGGCTCAAGCAGCTTCTCTTTGACGGGGATACAGTGCAGAGAGACACGTATACGAGGTATTCTCACACTGGTCGTGAACCAATATGCTTTGGATTCGAGAGCATCATTGTTAAGTGGTAAATATCACTATCTTTTACTCCACGCCTACCCAAAGCAGAACCCTCTTACCACGCCGAAGGAAGATTGGCTCAGTATAGTGCCTATGGAGGCAGGCATAAGGGGGAGTTTCTGAGGCTCACCCATATGGCAAAATGAGTTCCTAGCTTAGCCCACTTCTCTTCGTACCTCTTTTGCCCTACAAACCGGTAGTTCTTTATTGGGACCATGCCGTGTATCTATCTATTTATCTACGTCCCTGATTTTTCCAACCTTCTTTTCATTCATCTTTTCATGCTTTACTTATCTTACAGATTTCCTCAACGTCACAAAAATCAAGTGGGATAGACACAATCAATGTCCTCAGGAAGTCGGGTCCCATTCTCGTCTGTGAATTTCGACTCGATTTACAAAATTCCTCAACAGTCAAGCTAAACAGCTCAATAATCCCTCCAAAGCAATTCGTAAACTTTCTAGATATTTGAACCGCTCGGTGCTACCGCGAATCTTTTCTTCTGCCATCGGCAGGTAACAACACCGCTCATGACAATATAGCGTCTACTTCGAGGCCAATGATCTAGTTCCCGGCCTCTAGAACATTTACATGATCCGAACTTGAGAGAAGAGGCGATCTGTAGCCATTCTGCTTGATCTTCAGGTTGTAGGCCTGTTTTCTCCGTCTGAGTCTTCCCACAGTTCTCTTGACAAGGACTTGGCTGTCACTCGTAGCCTCAAACTTCAATCCTTATATTAATTGATGGGCTACTTTCGCCGTTTGTGGTGGCGAATTCAAAAGGTTTAGTTTACTTTTCATGGTCAGTCGACACTGCATTTCAGGCATCGTTGAATTCACGTATTTTTATTTGATTGAAGCGCTAGACAAAATCTCGACCAACCTATTCAATGTTCCCTGTTCTGAATCCGAGTCCAACGGCTAGGGCATGTTCAAAATATTGACAGTGGCACTACTCTCCGACGTTTGTCGGGACCTCCTTCTACTTGGCGGAAATTCGCGGAGAATGTATAAAAGACGGTGTTGGACTCCTGGGACGTCGTTCATATCTTCGAATCCAAATCACTCAACATGTTCTCTTCTCTGTTCCTTCTCTCCGCTCTTACTTTTGTCGGTGCTAATCCCCTTCTTGTTCGTCAACTTCAAGAGGGTCCCAACTGCGCCCTCAATGCTATGGGCATGGGTGTATCTATCCAGTTAAACGACAGTGTTTTACATCCGTTCTTTGAATTGGGTGTACCCTTTATCGAAGCAGGCGTTACCCTCCGTGCTGTCAGCACAGTTCATGGCTGGGAACAGCCCGACTTTCATTTGCAGCAGAACGGACAGGCCAAGCCCAGTTACATTATCAAGTAAGTATTGTATTTGAATCTCGTGGTCTGCTTTCAAACAATAGAATCAACAGAGATGTCAGCGATAACAATCTCGCCCTGACTTTCCTCGGTGCAAGTAACGGCAACAGACTCACACTCGAACAGGCCTCAAATAGTGGTAATGATGTGTAGGTTTCCGGGATCCATTCCCTTTTACTGTTAACTGACTCGGCTATTTAGAACACAACTGTGGGACTTGTCCTGTGGTTTCTGCGACCCCAATGCTGCGACTCATCCTTCTGGTGCAGTTTTGGGTGGGGCATGTATGATGCATCCCCATAGCCTACCTGATCAATGTGTTCAAGTCATGTTCCATTCTCACTCGGCACCCTATCCAGTCGTTGGTCCTTGTGATGTTTTCAATATGTTACAGTTCTTTAATGTGGTGATTGGCGGTTAATTAATGGTAGTTATTGGATTCTATCGATCAAGGATACTCTAAGTAGTCAGTTTGGATAATATGTATGATATGGACTGTATTCGGAACAAGACAAATGATGAGATAAAGACAGATGACGAGTAGAAGCTACTGCCATTCCATCTCCATTCTTAATTCCATCTAATAGAAGCCAATCCGACAAAGCTTCCTTCATCCAACGCGCACTAGCGAGCACATCCAATAGCTGAACTCGCTCATCACATCAACGAGCTTGAGGGTATACTGATATTGTACTAATGATCCAAGCGAAAATGTTTCTCCGAAAACAACTTGTACGTAGAGACGAAGACCGTTAGGTGGCTTTATACTGCAATGCCTTTTAAGGCGCTCCCGGTGTCGGTCAGGTCAACTTTTAGTCTCGATCAAGATCACATTTTTCACGAATTTTCATCTTTCTAACTAAAACAAAACCAAACTGAGATCCCAATTCGAGATGATGGCAGTTGTCCTGAACAGTAAGTCATCCGACAGAGTGAAGACCCAGCTCGCACTGCCCCTGGGGCTTTCTTTCTAGAGCAAAAAAGTTAATGGGAATATAATAGCATCTGATATGTAATTATATTAATTTTTGCCACAAAAATAAATCACAATTTTGCGCAAAAGAATATAACAATTTTGTACAAGAAATTCTTTGTTTTGCCACTCGGAAAGTTTTTCTTTCTTGCCCCGGAAACAAAACAGCCGATAATCGCCCGCTTATTACCACTAGTGGCGCTTAGTGGGCGATTATCGGCCGTTTTGTTTCCGGGGCAAAAAAGAAAAACTTTCCGAGTGGCAAAAGAAAAAACTTTTTATATGAGATTGATTTATTCTTTTGCGCAAAAATGTCATTTATTTTTGTGCCAAAAATTAATATAATTACATATCAGATAGTATTACATTCCCATTAAGTTTTTTGCTCTAGAAAGAAAGCCCCAGGGGCAGTGTCGGACCCAAGAATCATTAATTTTATTGACCAAATCTTAATCGATGGTCTATTCAAGCGAATGAAGAATTCGCTAGTAGGCATACAGGGCGGATGATGTGACCTGTAAGTATGAATAAGGTAGGTTATGGATAGGTGAGCTTTCTTTCATCATTAGACTTTTGGATCTTATATACTTTTCGATAGAGGGTTTGTCCTTACAAGAGATAAGCTTGCTCGGGCCGAGGGGTCGCCGGCCTTGTACCTGGATCCAATGGGGTGAATAAATTGGACGGTTCGAATGTCTTCGAGGATCTTCTTCTGGCCGTTTTCTTAACAGTCCGCCTTCTAGCCACACGTAATTTCGCATACCTCGATGTCCGAAAATTCCCGACGAAACCTTTGACAAGCGTGTACTATCGGAAACCAAATTCGGTGCAGGTTAGAACTGGATTTTGACGTGAGTGACTCCCATACAAGCAGGGTGCTTAAACGCATACGGATAACGCTTCCGGTAAGTTCCGGTACTTGATGTATTCACTTCCGAGGTTCCGAGTATTCTCGATTTGAGAGGGCCCGAGGAGTATAGCGTCCCGTTTGTGTCCCGTTCGGTATGGAGGTACGGCATCAACAAGTCATGAGATCATAACAACGACGGGAGATTCTCACGTCAACCGCGGTTTTTTCCACCCCCACCATTTCCCCACATTCAATTGGTTATTCGACGTAGTCTTTAAACGGTCGAACGTTCCGGCTCTGTTTTCCTTCCCGCCCTTGACTATCAGGACCATGGCAGCATCACCCACTCGTTCTGTCGAAAAGGACCAAGTATCCGAGACTCAGCTCGAAAAAGCGGCAGACGACTATGATTTCGGAGGAGAATCGCAACTTCCACCGCCTCCTACACTCACAGAAGCAGAAGAACGGAAGCTGTACAAGAAGATTGACCGAAGACTCATGCCAATTCTATGTGTGATGTATCTCATGTCTTTTTTGGATCGAGGTGAGCTTCGAGCAGCGTCAGTTCTTCTTCGGCACCTTGACTGTGGAAATTTATAGGCAATATTGGTAATCCCAACTGGCTTCTCGGTGTTCGCAGACTGCTGATTGGCCTTGAAGGGAATGCGAGGCTCCAGGGCTTGGAGTCGCAGCTAAATTTGGTTGGGAATCAGTACAATATCGCGTTGGTGCGTGGAGAGCTTCTCTGCTTATTTGAATGACCTCACTGAAGAACGCCGCCAGACAATGTACTTTATTGTATGAGCCAGATTATTTTTGTCTCCCCAAAACCTCCCTCATCATTCCCGTCGTATAGCCATACTGCATTTGTGAATGCCCAGCCAAGTTCGTTCTTCCATTCACTAAGATCCAATTTGCTTGCCTGACATCATCCTCAGTCTCGTGCTTAAGAAATTCAGACCATCTATGTAGGTATTCTTACCTGTTCCTTCAAGAGAGGCAACTAGACTCACGCGTCGTTGTACAGATGGCTTCCAGGGATTACAGTAAGTAGCTCGGAGGATCTTCTGTAGATCCAAGTTGACGTTTTACGCTAGGTACTTTGGGGGGTCATCATGTACGTCGTATTCAAATTTTTGTCGTTATTTATGACTAAATGTTTACAGGACTCTTATGGGTCTTGTCAAGAAGTAAGCAGGCGTTCATGGTAGGGCAGAGAATATTACTCATTTACGTTGCAGCTATCCTCAACTCGTCGGAGTCCGTGTATGTCTCGGAGTCGCTGAAGCTGGTCTGTTCCCAGGTGTCACATATTAGTACGTCCGTTTGCCATTTCGCTGAACTTGCACTGTTGACCTTTGCTTAGTCTTACACTCTGGTATCCCCGGCACGCTTTACAGTATCGCATTGGTCTCTTCTTTGGTGCGGCGTCTCTAGCTGGTGCTTTCTCGGGTCTACTAGCGTTTGGTATCTCTTTTATGAGTGGAACACAGGGACTGTTAGGGTGGTCTTGGATTTTTGTAAGTTATCCTAGTCTCTTTTCTCGTGAACAGATTTACAACATAATCTACATAGATTTTAGAAGGAATCGCTACGGTCGTTGTCGGTCTCATTGCGTTCCTGGGTCAGTATAGAATGTAATTGTTTTGCCGTTATTAGTGCTCTTATTCCATTTGCATTATCAGTCCTAGTCGATTTTCCGGTCACTGCCAAGTTTCTGACCCCCGAGGAACGTGCATACGTTGTCTGGAAGAAGAGTAAGTTCAAATTTCTCGATATGTTAAGACACCTCTCATAGATATCCACAAGAATATGACAACTCATCCGTCGGCGAAGAAGAACATTTTTCTTTCAAACATATCATTCAAGCTATCTCAGACTGGCAGGTTTGGCTGCACATTCTAATCTATTTCTCAATCATTGGCCCACGTACGTCTGGTTGTCTTTTATCTTTTCCTCGCAATGATCTCGGAAAATGCCTCGTTAGTCTACGGAATCACTCTATTTCTTCCGTAAGTAGTATTTCCCACAAACTCGACAATATCGGTCATTAACTTTCACGTTCGATAGAACAATTATCAGCAAGTAAGTCTATTGCTTTCTACCGGCACTGGGTGATTCAAATCACTCTCTCTTCAGCTTTGGCGAATTCTCCACCGCCGAGAGTCAACTACTCACCGTTCCTCCTTATGTTTTTGCTAGTAAGTGTTCTCATACCATTTTATTCGCCACCACCTTATTCACAAGCCTATTTTCTACCAGCAATCGTTCTATTCTTCTTCGCGCACTTTTCCGACAAACTCCGTCTACGTTCTCCTTTTATATACGCCGCACTCATCATGTGTCTGATCGGGTTTTCAATCAACATCTCGGACGCTCCTCCTGGTGTGAAATACTTTGGAACCTTTCTCTGCGTTGCGGGAAGCTATGCTGGGTTTCCTGGTGTTGTTGCTTGGTTCGTATGATACCTACTACTTCTTGCATAGAAACGAACTGATCCATCCATCACGTAGGCTTGGGAATAATCTCGCAGGACAGTATAAAAGAGGAGTTGGTATGGCGTTGCATATTGGAATTGGCAATTTTAGTGGTGCTATCGCGTCGAACGTGTACAGGACGAAGGATAAGCCGAGGTTTATTGTTGGTCGTGAGTATACTCGTTTTTGTTCATCCTACGTCTTGAGTTACTAATACCCACAACCTTCTACTAGATGGTATTGAACTGATGTTTGTCGGAATCGGGCTGATATGTGTCCCGCTCGCCGTGACGATCTATAAGAGGATCAACAAGAAACGGGATATGGAAGCGCTCGAAGGGAAGAAGACTTATACTCCGGCTGAACTGAGAGCTTTGGGAGATAGGGCTCCGGATTTCCGATACATTCTTTGAGAAACGAATTTGTGATGTACTTAGAATTTGGATTTGTTTTGTATCACTAGATACTTTTCTGATTAAAACTGATGATTGTCATGCAAAGCGACAACTAACTTTCTTTTCATCTAAAAATTGTTGTTTTGTTCTTTCAAGTTATCGAATATTAAATGGAGCTGAAGGGATCGGGAAAGAGTAAGCAAAAGAATCAGAAGAATGAATCGACTTAAGCTAGTTAAATGGAGTCAGGTTTGAACTTGAAGGTCGTGATGACAGGAGATGTAACGGGTTGGATATCAACAAGGATCGATATCCGCGTGGTTTTAGCGTGACTACTATTGCTTTATTGTATTCTCTGCTGCTCATCTATTCTGCTATAGAACGTGGTTATTTGGAATAAGTATTGGACGCTGGGCACCTTCTGGCTTATTAAAGGTAGGCGGCTTTTGCCGATGTAGAGTCACCTATCTGCCGAATTATTCCGATATAGCCTTTTGCTTGCCCCAATGTCTTCAATGTACCTCAAGCAAACAGTGCGCTTTTTTCCAGCTCATTAGCGCTCACTGGCTATACAGCGCATGGCAACATGAACTGAATAGGAAATCGGGTGCCTCCACACGACTACATACTTTGGCTAGTACCGACAGCTTTCCAGACCTAAACGCCTCGCTTGTACACTGATGCTGGTAACTGTCATCGCTCCAAAGTTCCCAGTCTATACACAACAACGACAGACCCAATTCCACCTCACTTTTCTCGTTACGAACATGTTCTAGAACTGTCGGAAAATCTCAAGACGAAGTACAGAGACAACGTAGAGAAAGGAATTGATATTGTAAAGTCTAAGGAAACTACAGGTAGACGGTAACTATTTATACTACAGTACTCGTGTAAGTAGCATGTCTCATGTGTTGTATTGGTCCGTGCGTTGTTTGTATATATTTATATATAGTGGCAGGTATTAGTAATGTAAGGAATTCGTAATAAGAACACAGGCACAGTCACCCAGGCTCAGCGCACAACTCTGCTTCCAACTCGATAACAACTTCTGCACGCATTCCATTGACACGTATTGACGCGTTCACTATGGACAACCCTAGTTTGGATTTGGGAAGGCCTTTGGAAGAAGAAGCAATTGCGAGGAGAGAAGAGGAGACAGAGGGACTAAGCCTAAGATGGAGCAAGAGGTCAGATGAGGAGTGGGGAGGATACAGGTTCAGCAGAGGTTATGGAGGAGGCTAGGATCAAGTCTGTACTAGAAGCGGCAAATACGACTGAACTACGTCGGCACTTGTTCCTCAACTTTCAAGGCCTCAACCTCGACGGGCTTTCCGAGGAGTCCGACTTAGTAAGCAGATTCCCGGCTATTTCCGTGTGATGCCTAGATAACCATGCTTTTTGCTCGTTTTACTATCGTTAGTCTACCACGACAGTGTCTTGGCATGTGTTTCTGTCTCTTGTGGCGGAATCGATTCAATACCTTCTTTTATCAGCCTTATTCAAGAATAGGGATCTAATTAGCACGGAACTTAACTGAAAGATTAATGTCGTTCTTTAACAGCGTTGTTGATGCCATATAATCTCCATATTGTGCCTAGCTCCGTTCCAGTCGTGCGTACGTTGTGTTGGCTTTCTAGCGGGATGGGCGCAGTACCCCTGTGTCCTCTGTATTGCTAGGTAGGTGTACATGATATCCATTTGGCCGAGATAGTGCCATGCAATTTGAGTCCAAGGTTCATCTATCTATTCTTGGGTAAACCGGTTCTAAACTTGATAGCAGAATGAGTGAGGCTAGCACTTGTCGCTGATAACGAATCAATCCCCGACTGATCGGTTGAGTATTTCAAGTTTAAGTCACGATACATGGTAAGAAATCTCCGAGGTTCCTGAGCGTGGAGCATTAGCCATCAGAATTTCCTCTGCTTGCCAGTGCTCTTCGGAACCAGTCTGCCTTCCCCCAAAATCCCCCATGTACTCCCTGCTACGAAGAGGCTCATCTTCATCCTTGGAAGATATCCCTTCAGCAGTGCATGAGAACAGCAGTCGAACGAGCTATGACCGATTACTACTTTGGACGTGTATAGTAGTTGCCACGTCCTCTATCCTTTCGTCATTTCTTCTCCTTTCAAATGAGAGAACTCATACAACTAGTCTCACTCAAGGGGGATTACTCCGTCGTCCCAACCCTTATATCAATCTAGATAGGTTGTACAAAGTTGATCCACCAGCTGCCCGCGAACCTTTCCCTTCCATCTACAGTTTTGCCCATGTCGTCCTCCAGTTTTCACCTTCCGACCCTCATCGTCGTTTTATGCCCGAAGATGACCGAAGCTATTCGAGTCGAGAAGGGTATATCTATACAGATGATCGTCACGTACTGGTTACACCCAAAGTGCGTTTTACCCTGATCTCCAAAACTCAGCAGCTAAAATATTAAAGATATCTACTGTTATACAATTTCGGAATCAAGACTACGGGATGGAGAATTGCACTCTTGAACCAACAATACCAGATGCAACCAATTCACCCGCTGACCTCGATTCGTCTGTCCATATCGATCATACGAGTGTAGTCGAGATATGGATGCTAGACAACACTCGAGAGATTTCCCGATATGACCCCGTTTCGTGGACGTACGCACCCCAGCGAATATCTCTTCTCGCAAATGTCTCTCTATCAGAGCAGGATTGGCCAGAGAAAAGGCTTCACTTCCCATGTCCGACAAACTCTTTCAGTACCTTTGAATTCGTGTGCGTAAAACAGAGCAAAAATTGCCACGTAGAATTCTGGCAAAGAAAAAGTACGCCACCCAACGGTGAGTGAATGATTATGATTTCATGGATCGAAGCTAAACTGACACGAATCTACACTACAGGTATCTATATTGTTCAACACGATTCATTGAGTACCTCGTGAGTTGTCCGTGGTCTTATTCTGGTAGTCCTCACTGATCGCACCTTGTGTAGAAAGACACCATCGACTCTAAAGATGTCAAACTGAAACAGAGTTATGAATGCACTGCTATATTGCTACTACAGTCCTAGATCTGGAATTTTCTATGCAGAATACCATTAGGAATTTTGCTCAAGTGATACTTCAATTTATTTCTCTCTCGAGTTTACAAGCAGAAAAATCAGTTAACAAATGAGTTATCTAAGATAACAATTTACAGCCACGACTCTATCGTTATAATTCGTGGCGGAGAGATCGAATATTGCGCCAGAATCAATCTTGATACCGTCTCCAACGCAGTTGGAGGATCTAGAAAATGTCAAGACATTCACTAACACTGAATGTGAATGAACTTACACCCAAAAGTTACACCCAACCTGCGAAGAAAGGATGCGAATACTTGAGACATCATTCACAAATCCATTTCCAAGTCCGAAGCAAAAGTCGCAGCAAGTCGACACTGTCTCGCAACTTCCGGTAAATTGGGCATCGGTACACATTGTGAAAACAGGAATAGGATTGTCGCAAGCGTTTGTCGTATCTTCAATAGTTCCGACTGGTCTCCCAAAACCCTTCACCTCAGAAAAGGAAGCCGTGTTGTTGACAAATGAATCAAGGGGAAGACATAAGTTTGGTACTAGTGACGCGTAGATCCGTTGAGACTCGTTTAAAAGGAACCAGAAGAGTATCTTACGGTCTCCTGAGCATTTAGTTCCTTCAGCGCATACTCCTTCAATTTCACCCCCGCAGGGATTAAAAGCCTAAATGGAACCATTTAATCATAAAACTCTGTATACGGCAAACACCTACAGAAATTACTGGCGGGGATTTCAATATTGTACCCATAACTGCATTATTCGTGGCGGAGAATGCGAGCAAGAAAGGGTAGCTGAGGAGGTTAAACTTAATCATCGCTGCAAGAGCCACGTCTGCTTGCTGGTACTTAAGTGAATTCATATGGTTTTTCGCAAGGTGCCTTGTATACGAAGCACATTTTCTGGAACATCGATATCTGAGGCTAGAGTCGGATAAATCTCTACTAATAGATCTTTGATCATCAGCATGAATCTATATCAGGAATATGGAACCTTACCTATACTTACCACATATCAAGGAGAAGCCGGGAGAAGCAAACGGAGTCCCACGATGACTCTCGGAAGGATGGATAACGCTGTACTAGACTTGAGAATCACCAACAATAACCTTAAACATCCATGAAGACCCTCCTGGCTGTCTTTCTCTGGCTCGCAAGCATCGGAAACCTCTTTTTCTTGCTGCGTCGTTTCAAGTCTGAGCCACCAGTTGAAAATCAAAAATATTGTTAGTGAGGACTGCTGATCTTTTGATAAACTCTGGTTAAATATACCGTGCATCTAGCATATGTCGGTCATGACTTTCCCTATCAGCTACCAATCAAAGATGGTCTTTCTCAAGTTCTTCTAACAGTAGAAGAGACTAGACAATATCCCTTGCTTGGTTGGGAGTCTGACGAAGCATGGCTCTCACTGGGATCGAGTTCATCTGGATACGTTCGCCTAGGGCCTTCAAATCGTCTGTTCACAGTGACCATGTTTCATGAAATGCATTGCTTGCGCATGCTTAACCTCGCTTTTGATCCATCAATCATCCTCGCCGAAGGTCACTTTGCACATTGTTTGGGCTACCTCAGACAGCAGGTATTGTGTCAACCAGACCTTACTCTTGAGCCTGCTTCATGGGAGAGTAAAGACTTTGAGAGTGATAGAGAAGGCGCAACACATGTCTGTTGGGATTGGGAGAAGGTGTACGATACCATGGAACGAAATTGGCAAACGTGGAAGCATACGAGACAAGCCCTTGACTGCGACGAGTACGGTACATGTATCGAATAAGACTTAGTCTTAAAGTTGTACCAAGAATGCTATCGAGATTTAAATCAGACCGGTCCATACTTTGCATAATTTATCTCAGCTTCCCGCAATATCGTTGTCCAATCCTTGCATACTTGAGTGACGTCGCTGACCGTGATTCTGGTACCGGTATGGTTTCGTACACTTTGAAGCTGCGTGGTTGATCTGCACAAGACCATCTGCCGCATGTAATCCATACAATGCTGCACCAACGGGCTAGGACTACTTCGATGTGCCTCCGCGTTTGCGCCACCCCTAAACGAAATAATTCCCTCTCGGATAATATCAAGACACCGAAGTTGGTGGAATATCGATGCTGTGAATTCTTGGCGAGTGTTGTCAGATGCCTTCAGGTAAATGGTTCCATTTCCCAGCGGCAAAAGACTTTTCCACTCAACCACACCAAGCTCGGTACCGATGGCATAATGCACAGTGTTCTCCACTCTCATATAAACATTATCCAACGCAGGAATATCCCATATCACGGAGGGACCCGTTAGTGCCTGGCGATCTAGAAAAGTAAAGTCAATTACTGGAGATCTTTCCGATTCAAGAGCATTACGGACCAGGTACTATGAAAGTTTTCTTGGACCCGAATGTCGAGTAGCGGAGGATGTTTATCATAAGACTGATGGAAAGCAATGCCATCAAAAGTAAACCAGGAACGAGGGTACCTCCGTAATTCTTCCGGGAAAAGGAATAGCTCTGTCCTGTCATATAGATGTAGTTTGGTGAACAAAAAAATGCATACGATACTCACTGTCCGTACATCGCCCCATGATGGAGAGGTGAGACTCAGTTGCGGTACTGATGAATGGCTGCAGCGAGATCTTTATATCTCTATGGCTTCTATTGAATCTTTCCAGCGTTCTCGTTTAGGGGAAACTATTCATTGCCACAACGGCATAGCTCCGGATACCCAACAGTGGATTCCTTCACAGAATTCTCATTTATTGTAACGGCTTACAACAACCTATACTAGCTTGCCCATGCTTTCCGAATCTCTGCCATGAATTGAACACAATGACTCATACCTGAGAGCGGAATATTAGCATTGTCAAGCAATAAACTGAATCGATCTTACTATAGAGTGGTCCATCAAAAGCAGGTTGCGATCGGCGAATGCTCACTTTTGCCCACAAGACAGTGAACGTCCTTGACTGCAAAACAAAAAGTTGCTATTACTGAGTAACCGTTCGTGAAAGGAAATCGAACCTTCTTCAGTAGGATCTTGGTATTTTCGCTCAGCAATTGACGCTGAATGAACTATTACCGTGGCCATGACAAGGACCACATACAGAACAAATGTACGCTGGAAGAACATTGTGGTAGTCAAAAGGGACTGCAGTATGAATCAACAAGCTGTCTACTTTATAGACGTACTAGTCATATCGGCCTTGTTGATACTGATATTTCATTGTCCCGAGCAAACCCCGCTTCTTTACTAGCATGGTCTATAAAGAAAATATACCTGATACAGAGTTTCCCAATACAATAACCGGAAGATAGAATCCCAAAACGTCCGCATAAAAAGTACGTACATCGAAGAGCATGCAAGGCACGTCGAAGAGTGGATTCCTAATTGACCTTCCATACTTCCATCAGACTGTGGCGTAAACACGTTATTACATCGGAATATTGGGCCAAGAACGGTCGATATCTAAGGTTTAGAGGATCAAGAGAGGACGATGTTAGTGTCGTGACGCTGAGACTTTCGAACATGAGTCTACTTCAACTAACCGCGAATAGATTAAGTGCTTTCGCCGATAGTACACTGCCGCTCACGATGATCGTATTAGCGGAAGGTCCATTTAGATTCCGGAACAACTATCATCATCATCACAATCATCATCATCATTCGAACTTCACTTTCGCATGATTGAATGTAGAAAGCGATGAAAACATCCTCTCGATGGGCCTGTTTCAAGATGCAAGTTGATAATCATCAAGTCAGTTATTTTGATGTTCTGAGTATGGACTAGGACTTTAATAATATGGTTCAGTTCCCCTTTTTCAAAAGCATATAAGCCGCTAGTAGCTTCCATCAGTAGTAACGTAGACATGGACTCCGCTTCAGTGCCTTCAGCTACAGGAGGAAATCCTTTCGCTCCACAAGAACCTCCTGAGCTCATCCAGCTAGAGCACTTTGATTTTGCAGGTCTACAATTGTCTAATATATTTTATGGTAAGTGTTCTGAAATTTATTACAAGCTTTTTCTCACTTAACATTGGTAAACATCAGGTTTCACTATTATTCTTTTTTTCCGATGCATGCTTGCCTTGTTGTGGCCTCGATCCGGCCGTGAACGCAATTACTACCTTGCCGCATATACCTTTGTTCTTTTTGCGCTTGGAACTATTTTCATGGGAATGAATGGTTACTGGTTAGGAAAGTGTTTTATCGACAATCGAAACTTCCCTGGAGGACCTGAAGCTTATGCAAATGCTATGTATTCAACTGCCGTTCCTCTTGCGACGAATTCGACATTTATTATTGCCAACTGGCTTGCAGACGCTTTGATGGTCAGTAGCTCTATGATAACCATATTTTGGTTTATGCTAACAGTCAATTATCTAGCTGTTCCGATGCAAAGTGATCTGGCAAGGAAAGGCTTGGATCTTAATCCTCCCTATCATTTTGTACTTGGCGGATATATGTAAGTAGTTCTATATCAGAATGGCTATAGACTGACGAGTACTATCTCCACTCAGCAATGGGAATTATGTATCTCTATCAGGTTTCCGTCCCCTCTGCCAACTTGTTCACCATTGAAGCGATAGACTTTGGATTACCCTACTTTGCACTGTCTACGACCCTCAATACCCTTCTGACAATTTTGATATCCTCTCGCTTGGTTGTGCACCAGAGAAGGATGTCGAAAAGCTTGTCACTGCAGAGTCGTAATACAATTTCCTATATGCCCATCGTGGCAATGCTCGTTGAAAGTTCAGCGCTTTATGCCGTATTCTCCCTTCTTTTCATTGGAACATACGCTTCAGGCAGTGGCGCTGCAGTTGTCTTCTTGCCAATCCTTTCCCAAGCACAAGTGCGTATCTGACAATTCATATATCACTAATCAAACAAAATTCAGATCATAGCACCGCTCCTCATCATTTCGCGAGTGGCCACCAGAAAAGCTTGGACTACTGCCGATAGCTTGTCTGCCGGCGGACAGTCGTGGTCTGCAAGAACGGGTTCAAACGGAACAACAGAGCTTGGCAGTATGCCTATGGGATCATCACCAAAGTTTTCTTCATTCCATGACAGAAATGGGTCGGGTACTATTTCCGCAACTGTTGATGTAAAGGTCATGTAGGGATTTTCATTTGAAATAGCCAATCCTTATTATTTATGTATTATTTTCTTGCCGCGATTTACGTATTTACATAATTAAATCTTACATGTTAGCGGTTTGCAAAATTCATGACACGAAAGAAGTCGGATCTAAAAATAACTTAGTGAGATTCCTAGCCTTGCGCATAGACCTGTAACTTAGGTCCTTCAAATTTCGAAGTGTTTGGTGCAAGCGAAGCTTGACTTCGATAGAAGGACCTGTAGAAGTCATGCAATTCTTGGCTGACACACCGTGGGAATTGATGGCTGTCCCTTTATATCCAAGATCTGTCCCGATTTGGCTTGTTCCCAAAAGGGAGTGGCAGTGTTGGTAAAAGAATTCGTTCTTCTGCAGGATCCATGGTATCGTTGGGCTCAAATAAAGGGCCAAACGTGTTGCTTAGAGTCAAATGTTCTTATTCGTGCAAAAAGAAAGCAACTTTGGGTACAGTCCTTATCTTGCTCATTTGGGCTATAGCCAAATCGGGATGTATCTTGGATATAATGGGACGCGATCAATTCCCACGGTGTGTCAGCCAAAGATCGGACAACTTCTGCAGGCCCTTCTGTCGAAGTCAAGCTCCGCTTGTACCAATTACTTCGAAAAACAGAAGGGCCTAAGTCACAGGCCTACCTTGCGCACAACTTTCGCAATGCATTACCACTCAATGTATTTCTGCCACTTTATAATAATACGAGGTCATGTCTGTGCATCTTTAGTATGCTCAATGAAAACAAATTTCTGTGCTCAGACTGATACCATGAAGCCAGTTGCCTGACAGCAGGATCATAGGTCTTGCAAAACAACGGACCAGCCTCCGGCAATTCTCCTCTGTAATCGGTTGTGAGCTCAACATATTTTGAAGATACCACACGAGAAATGAAGAAAAAGGGCTTTGCGAGGTATTTAGCCCACATCATCAAAATCTCACTAAGTTATTTTATTTTGCGTTTTCCAAACCGCTGTAATTGCCAGGGGCCGGTGCTCAAAAGAATAGCTGGAAACATTGATTTGGAGAAAACAATAACAGCCTGCAGGCTCTCTTCGTTCCTTAGTTATCGCCCATAGGCTCAAGTATACATAAATTTCCTTGGGTGAACCTGGTGAGATACCAGAACCAACTACTACCACGGACAGCAAAACCAAAAGATTCCCAGGGTTACAATCATAGCAGCAATGTAAAATCAAATCGAAGTCAAAAGGTATACAAGAGTACATTAGCTGAACATATCAATACAACGTTTCTAAACTAAACCAAGCAATACGAAAGATCGGCATTTAGAATGAAACTTTGGATACAACGCCATAGAATTGTTTGCCTTGAAGAGTAGCAATTTCGAGTTCAAGTGCAGAGGGCTGACGACTTCCGTCACCGGCGGCAAAGGTTCCAGCGCCCCAAGGAGACCCTAAAAGCATTCGTGAATAAAAGATGAACCTAAAAAAAGATGATGACGTACCTCCATGAACCTCATCCAGATTCGTGAGTTGACCAAAAGTCGTAGAGTAACCGAGAGGAACATAAAGTATTCCATGGTGAGTCAAAGTAGACATGGCATTCAAAACGGTAGCTTCTTGACCTCCACCAGGAGTACCAGTCGAGACAAAGACACTAGCATATTTGCCAGCAAGACCACCAGAAGCCCAAAGCGCACCAGTAGTATCCCAAAACGCCTGATCAGAACCGAAAATAAACATAACGAGAATGAGTAACACCGATGAACAAGGAAGATCAAGCGCGCGCGCACCTTCCACTGGCCGGGGAAGTTACCGTATCGTGTCGGAATACCAAAAAGGAATGCGTTGTACTCGGGAAGTTTATCAGCAGTGATGATGGGATAATCCGGTTTGGCGGGAGCATGCATGGCAGTAAGGACCTCGGCCGGGAGTGTTTCGGGAATCCTAGGTTACGAGTACGTGGATTAACAACCCGTTCAGAATGAAGACGTCTCTGCAACGCACTGGAAGATAGTAGCAGTGCCTCCTGCAGCCTCGATACCACTCTTCACGGACTCGGCCACTGTATCGACGCGATGAGACACACGAATGACAGGTAGCATTCAAGGTACGCACTCTTGGCAATGTGACCGTACATGGTGTAGATTACAATAGCGATCTTGGGGGACACGGTAGACGAAGTCGTAGTGGTAGTAGCAGCGGCAGGCTCAGAAGTAGACACCTGTGCGGCTGCAGGCTCGGTTGAGTTGGATGTGGTGTTTCCCTCCTGCGGCTTTTCCTCCTTTGGTTTTTCTTCCTTTGGTGTTGCTTTTGAACCATTCTCCTCCTTTGGTTTGGACTTGGCAGCCTCGTTGTCGTCCGAAAAGTTCTTGTTCTGCTTCTTGGTAAAACACATGATGGGAGACGCGTTAGTATGCGCACGGATTGTAGGGTATCGGGGAATAGAACCAAGTGGAAGGAAGAAGAACCGAAAACGCCGGTGTCATATGCCTTTTGATTTGCTATTTACAGCCATCACGGTTTGAAGCTCCGACGAGGCTGAATCAGCGACTCCGGAATTCCGGTGGGAGAAACGAACCCAGAATGGAAAGCGTCTTACCAATTTTGGTGCGTATGACGTGCCTGTTACGTTCTGCTGTCGGACTCGGGACAAAAGCTGGAAGGACTCTCAAGATACTCTATCTAACGATTATTGAATGCGTAATCAAAATATTGCCCTACAGACAAGTTACAAAAGGGGGATGAGAAAGATGCGGGTGCGGTTTTTGGGTGCGGGTGCGGGAGAAAGGTGCGGGTGCAGGCAAAAGGTGTGGGTGCGGGTGTATTTTATTTTCTAGTTTTGACTTTATTTATCACTTGGTGCTCAAAATACATTTTTGGAACTACAAATTCAGTTGCTCAGTTGAGTTTGGCTTCTCAAAATACCTTTAATTAAATGGCTTTTTTGATGAGATAAATATTCTATTATATGTATAAGATTTGCTGGAGACAATGAATTAAATTTCAAAGACTTTGTGAATTGTAGAATTGAGATTATACAGTAAAATATATATTATTTGGCATACAAACATACATGAGGCCTAGATAAATACACAAGAAATAGCTCAAGATAGTTGAAAAGCTTATATCTCAATTGAATTTGGCTGGTATAATTGGAAAAATAAATATTATATAGCTTTAATATTACCTTTAATTACCTACTTCAGCACCGCACCATCACCACCATACACCCGCACCACTACATCTGACACCCGCACCACCAGGATTTGAACCCGCACCAGTTGATTCCGCACCCGCACCACTAAAGCCCGCACCCGCACCACAGAAGCCTGAACCCGCACCACTTATCACCGCACCCGCACCACTAAGGCCTGCACCCGCACCACTCATCACCGCACCTACACTGCTAGCCTCAGCACCCGCACCAAAACTGGTGCGGATTCCCACGGCTGAATACAATGGGATAGTGGCTGTGCACATCACCTACCAGCGCCGCACCGAATACTGGTGCGGATTCCCACGGCTGAAGAGCAGTGGGATAGTGGCTGTGCTTATCCCAGTGCGGGCATGCATGACTATTTCCAAGTTTTCTACATGGTATTACTTTCTCAAGTACTTTTACACTTGATAACAATTATATTACTAATGTTTAAATGACAGTAACAGCTTCTAAGCATGTCTTTTTGATTGTTTACCTATCTCTAGATATATCTTTGAGCCTGACCAGCTACTGTAATAGATACTGGATTAAAGGTAATTCTGTAATAAAGTATAGTTTGTCAGGACCTGTCAAAGGCTAGTAATTGTCTCTTGCCATTTCTTCTCTTTGCTGGCATTATAACTATTATAGCATTCAACTATTATTTTCACAGGACACAAGAATGCCAAAATCATGAAAATATCTATCAATGAGTAGAATATACTGGATACACAAGCAGCTTTCAACATATTCCAGCACTGATATTGAGGAGACATTGGAGTAAAAATGGTTGTAGTTATTCATAGTATACTATGAATGGATTCAAGCAATTAGACCTAGAATACCAAAGGTTTCTTTAGCTACATTGATGAGATATGAAAGACTGCCAACTACCAGTTCTACTATATTTGCAAGAAATATTCCTAACACATGTTAATTAATATTCTGAGTTTGGATCCTGAATACTCCAGTAAAAACTATGTGTGATTCAAAAATTTTCTATGGAATACTAAGTGGGTACTTGAAGATGGGAACACTCTAAGTAACATGCGCTTTCTCTTACAGTCTTAGGCAAGTATTCAGGAACTCTTTGATCTTGTGTTTTTTTTTTCAACATCAGTAAGATCTAGATCATACTTGTGCCTGAGAGCAACTTGGTAAGATCAAATCAAAAGCATGTTCTTTTTTATGATAGTAAATCAAGTATGTAGAAAGAGTTTTCAGATGTAGATTTTGAATTAAGCCACATTACTAGTTCTCCACATAATTATGTATACCATCTGCTGGACTCAAAATGCAATCAATCTGCAAATTGGCTGTATTAAAGATATTGTATACACTAAAAAAATGGATTGATGCAATTGCTAATGAACTTATTATTACTCTTTCTTCTATGAGAATATCTTATAGATAGATTCCTTATGGTGATCCTTTTGTAGTTTCTGTATGAGAACTTGTCAAGAATAGCTGCCCAGAATATAAGTACTGGACATTAGCCTTGGCATCAAGTGCCACTGTGCATAAGAAAATATATGACCTGTCATTGCTTCTCATAAAGGGCTTAGCTTTTATGAATCTGATAATTTATATGACTAGCCTTTCACCTGTACAAATTAGAACTGCATGAATGTTGAGCCAAAATAGGCCAGGAATTTTTTGTTCAAAGTTCTGTATTTTATTTGAAAGCTCATCATCAATGGTATTGTTGTTGTGGATTTGATATAAAATATATATAATTTATGTGCTGCATGGATTTACTGTTTATCCTATATTTGATGTAGAAATTGTTAGGGAAAGGGTTTCTTCTTCTGTAGCATTGTTTTCAGCCACCATTTATACTGATTTGGTGCTATCTGTGCTATATTGAATGTGCCTATTATTGCAAACTTGAACTGATTATCTATATCAAAAGATAGAACATTCTGAAGTGCAATAGGCACACAAGTTGTCTTATTGTACAAGAATAATTTAACTTGTTTATCTTTTAAAGGTATCTCACTATTAACCTATCAAAATAATCTATTGCATGCTAGTATATCAGTGGAATGTCTCCTGAAGTTGGCTGTTGTGTATCAATTCCAGATTAGAATTGTCAGAATAATTAAAGGCTTTGATAAGTGCTCTGAAAGAATAAATATGAGAAACCTTCTGATGTCACTCTACAGAATTATATAGAGTTTGCCTATTTTCTGTAAGTATTATTCAATATATAATTGTTGCTAGCATTCATTAAATCATCTGAGAAAATAAGATATAATTATATTTGGGCCTGATCAAACTACTTGATTTCCTTGATGCTGCCATCAGTAATCAGACAAATGCTATAGGTATTATTTACAATAATCAGTAATTTAACTAATTTTCAAGTGGACCTACACCCGCACCTCAGCCAGCCGCACCTGCACCAGAGATTTCCGCACCCGCACCAGAGATCACCGCACCCGCACCAGAGATCACCGCATCCGCACCGAAAATTACGGCATTCCGCATCTTTCTATATGCCGAGTAGTTTTTGCTTTTTGTGGTTCCACTCTTTTTACATATGTAGGCCCCGCGTATCCCTCTGTTATTGGCAACTCTTCACCCGATCTCCTACGATCCTTGGAGGATTCGAGTTCCATGTTGATTATGGCGTATACCCATGCGAGATTGAGTGGAGATGGGGGTTTGATTGAGAAATATGTAAGTCGTGATTCGAGAAATTTTTGTATAAACCAAGAAGGCTAATGGTTTTATTTATCTATCCGTTAGTACGATCTTTTCAAGAAATGGACAGACCAGATGGTACCTAATGCTTTAACACCGAATGGATTGTGAGAGTTCTTCCTCCCCCTCCCCCCTCTCTCCCTCTGACTTTTATTTCTTCACTTCGGAACGAAATTAGCTCGAACGCCGACGGTCAATCTTCAGGAAACATGACAAACCTTGCTTTGAAAGGGATATTGGGTATTAAAGCTATGGGCGAGATGAGTAACGTTGCAGGAAATCCAAACGATGCGAAGAAATATCGCGATCAAGCTTCGAGTTATATTTCGAAGTGGGCTTCATTGGCTGGTTCGTCTGGACATCTCGCGTTTACATACGGAGAAGCTTCGTCTTTTGGGTTGATGTATAATTTATATGCGGACAAGTTGATGGGGACTGGGTTGGTTCCGAGTGACGTGAGTATACTCATTCTCGTTATTCAGAATTTTTTTTCTGGGTTTAGCCTTGAGGAACATTGATTTTTTTTGGTCTCATGTCTCATAGGTTTACGCAAATCAAACCAGGTTCCTTGCTTCGCAGGCGCAGAGTGCTCCAGCGTTTGGGTTACCATTTGACAGTCACGCCAATAATGTGGTTAAGAGTCGTAAGTCCTTCTAGATTCCCTCGTCTCTTTCTATGTATAGACTGACTCATGTGTCATTGAAAAGACTGGACCATGTTTGCTGCTGGAACCATGATGGACTCTGCGACTCGGGATACACTTGTTTCTCAAGTACACGCTAAAGTTCTCGACCAGAAAAACACCGAGGTGTTCCCTTCGACCTATGACGCGCAAGTGGGAACCACCATCAATGGTTCGGCGAGTGCGGCTGTTGGAGGTCTCTACTCATTGTTGGCGTTAACGTGAGTGTTGACTTTTTGCTTCACTACTGAGGTTGAATAAACAAGGGCTGACTTACGGGATTTGTTTCTTTCTTTTCTTTTCCTTCTCTTTTCTTCCCCCCTCCCTCCCCTCGTTACTTTGAATAGTCTTCAACCCAAAACCATCACCATCGAAGGCGGGGTAGCTTCTGGCAGTTCCCAATCTGGCGGTTCCAAATCCAACGCGGGTGCTATCGCTGGTGCTGTTGTTGCCGTTCTTATCGTCGCTATTCTAGCCGCTGTAGGATTCTTTTTATGGCGCAGGAGAGCTAGGAGAGGATTACAAGGTGTTCGAAGCATCAGGAACGGCGCTGATAAGGTTGGCGGTTTCGACACGGAAGGTGGACATGTTCTCCCCGAGCAACTTCATCACGGAGGCGGGGAAATGATGGGAGAGTATAAATCAAACACTAACGGTTCCAATGTGAATCTGATGAATGGAGGTGCTAGTGTTTATTCGTTTGGGAATACATCTGAGGGTGGGTATCAGAGCAGTTATTATCCTCCCCAACAAGGTGGAGGAAGAGAAGCCTCGATACCCCGTGCTCCTAGCTCACAAACTTCTTCGAGGACCCGAGGACTTCCCAGTGGACCTAGATCTCTTAGACTTCATAATGGTGACTTGGAGGATGGGCAAAGCATAACAAGTCCTGTTTCGACTTATTCCAATTCTAACTTGACGGCGACGACATTTAGGACCCCGCAAGCTCCGCCTTTACCAAGTAAACAACCTATCACGCTTACGGTTGATTCGGATACTGGATATGGTGAAGGAAGTCAAATAGCTCGGACGAAAGGGAGTATATCATCTCACCGGACGCTGTCTCGGTCCAATACGGTTCGTACGCAGGAAGGGACGAGGGAGTTGAGGGATGAAGTTGAGCTTTTGAGGAGGGAGATGGCGGAGATGAGGTCAAGGACGGATTATGAACCGCCTCCAGAATACCAATAGCTCACGCGCACGCTTTCCTGCTATGGTTGATTCCCCACTCTTTTTTATGTATCTATTGCATCGCACTATAATGGTCTCTGGAAGAACATTGAAAATTTATTTTTTTGTATTTTCAGTTTGCTATGCTTGTCACAATAGAAGGTTCGACAAATTTGTTACATAACAAACGTGCATACACGATGAATACCATATACAACCGTTACGTGCATTTCTATCTGGGATGAATAACCAACCCCTTTCTGTATAGACATTGCCCAGTGTACTTATTATAAAACCTTAAGCTGCCTCCTCTGCTTTCCCCCAATGAAACAGGAAGAACGAGAAATCTACCATGAAAATCAAGAGACATATTCTTCATCGATCCTCATCCTTCCCCACCAAACCAAGTTGAAGTAGTCACATATTCCATGATTCCCATCGGCAACCGTCTAGGGAATAGCACAGGTATGCGGGTAAGGTGCGGGTTAGAGGGTATGGGTATGGTGACCCGTTGCACGGGTAAATTTACCCGCCCAGAAAAGATCGCACCGGTATTTGGCATAAGTATCGGAGATCTTTAACTGCACAGTTTTGAACTAGTTGAATAGTGTACAGTGGCAGGTATGAGTCCATTTTCTGTCAACAAGAAGAAATGTATTAAAATTAATTGTGACTTTCTTATTTCCAATCACTGCATATAAGTTACACAAAGAGAATATTTTAATTTTCAGTATTATATTTCAAACACAATTTAGAATGAACTTATTTTCAAAATACAAGGCTTACCCGTCGCTGTCGTTCCGGGTACCTGATGAAGGGTGGGCATCTGTTGCCATGCAGAATGATATCAATTTCATTTTTCATTCAGAGTGCTAATGATTTCAAACAGGAATAGAACAATTAAATGTTTAATTTCTACTGAGGCCAAACATGGCACAACAAAGGGAAGCCATAATTTTAAAGATATGAGATGCTAATGATTTCAAACAGGAATAGAACAATTAAATATTTAATTTCTACTGAGGCCAAACATGGCACGACAAAGGGAAGCCATAATTTTAAAGATATGAGTTATTACACTATTATTGAAATACACAGGTGGAATATTTTATAATATGCATGCAGTAAATGTAAGTTTCTAATTTTGAGGAGAATGCATTAAGCACTATATCATAAAATTGAGAATTAAAATAGATGTATAATGGTCTCATCTGAAGCTCTTAGAATATCTCTTATATCAAATTTGTGCCTGAATTGTAGCATTAACAAAAAATACATGCACTGTAGATAATTTACAATAAGCTGAATAGCAGCACATTTTGGAATGCATAATCTCCTCAACTTCTTAATTACTTTTTGTGCATTAAATTTTCCAAAATCCCCCACCATCACTCATAAACATGAGTCCAAGTATGATACCAAAAAATGTTCAGATTGATCTGAATTATCAAGTATTAATTAAAGTTATGGTTAGATATTTTTCTAAGTAGATGCTCATGATTTCTTGCAGCTGCTTTTTGAATTTAACCAGAAACTTGATTTGAATGAGAAGTTTGCAATTCCTGGCAGCAGGTAATTGATCTGAGGTACAGATATAATCTGACTAAATCTCAAAGTAGATAGTGTATGAAAATGGCCTGAAGAAATACTTATTGCTGCTGTTAACTCCATTTTATATTGTATTTTCCAGTATAAAAGATATGGGCCATTGCCTTCGGCACGGCAAGAACGAGGCCAGAATTCAATGGCCAATATCATAGTATATATTTTGCTCTCGGGCCGAATAAAAAGTCTATAGCTTCTAGATAAAATATCACCAAACCGGTACTTAACTTAACCAGCTGAGTCAAACAACCTTCCAAATGGGTTTGGCAGTCGTTTTGACATAGCCACACCCAGCAACCCCAGTACAAGTAAGGACGAGACCTTCGGTAAACCTCCGGCCTCATAACTTACACTTTACACTGATCTAAACTGCAAACATAAAACCCAAGACATTCCTGGGCTAATTAACTACTCACAGGGAAACTTGTATAAGCAACAGAAGCAGATTATAAACTTATAATGTATTAAGACCTTGACTACAAATAGACAATTATTCCCACGGAACCGTTTAACTGTTCCACTGGCCAGGATGACACGGAACACAGCCACAATTAGAATAGCAGGAATTTCCCACGGGACCAATTGTGCCATCAAAAACCGGGGATAAAGAACTTGTCCTCTAAAATCGGACTCGTAATAATCATGATCACACAAAGTGAGAATCGTAAGATTATCAATATATTAAATCCTAAGTTTATTGAGGACTTCACTATACTTATAAATGTTTTTGAATTCACTCTCCTATCCAAGTTATATTTTTTAGAAAGGAGGCATGCAGTGCCGATATGGGGGCAAAGCCCCCTTCAAGCTGTGGACTGTGATGAGCGGAGCAAATCACCTGTGCCGTAGGCACGGCTTCCACCTTGTATATACATAAGGAACTACTTCTAGAAGGTTCTATGCTGAGTAATATACTGACTAAGAATGATGTCATGCTGACTGATGCTTAGTAAATCTATCAGTCAGCATGATGTCACCAGTGGAGTTATGCTCCAAGGCTAATGACATCATGTACCTGAAGATGAATCCCAACAAAAGGGCCTTGTAACCAAGTTTGATACTCTTACTCTCATATATTTCTTAATTTTATTTCTTTTTTATCACTTTCAGTCTGCAATCAACTATCAAAGACTCTACCCAGATAGTAAGAATGATGAATAAGCATATGACAACTGTGATTACTGATAGTTCCAGGGTTCCTTATGGGAGCTGGATAAAGTTCTTCAGAGAGAAGGCCTCATGGCACAAAGGAATTGACTTGTGAAATAATAAATCACTAAGAAACTAATTCTCATGTTCTGTATTATCACCATCACTTTCCTCCTCAGAAGTGAACTCTATGAAACCATCAGCAAGATCACCATCCTCCTCATCAAATCCAAGGCTACCATTTAACCACCCATGTAGCCATCATTTAACCATCCATGTAGCCATGACCTTCCTCATTATAAGGTATTGTTACGACAGGAGTTGTATTTCATAAGAAAATGAGGTTTGTTGACTGCAGATCAAAGGCAATCAGTCTGTTCTGTAGCGTACAGATTTAGGTGTCCAGTACAAGTCTGTAACACAAAGGCCTAGCCCCCTTGTGAGTCTGTGACACAGAGATGTAAGTTCTCTGTGAGTCTGTAACACAAAGATGTAAGTCTTTGTGAGTCCAGCCAAGAATTCAATGAACCTCTTAGAGAGGTTTTGAGAGGTAAGAGTGTTTTATGAAGTAAGACTTGTTGGTGTATTAACAAGGTTGAGCTGAGGATTTAGCTCAAGCTGTCTTCCACTTAAATACAGAAGAGTATCTATGTGCAGACTGTACTGCTGCATGTACTACATGTGTAAAACAGAAGATGAGTTGTCTGTATGTGGTATGTAAGTAATGTACAACATGTGGTTGAACATATGTCAATAGAGAGTACATGAGAGATCAGTGAGGCAATCAAGGAATGCATTTAAGTAAGAAGGAAAGGGCATGGCATACATGAGGTAGCCATGAGTTGATCATAGGTGTAAAGGAAAGATGTGGTATGCATGAGGTTGATTGTGAAGTGTCCGGAATGAGGGATAGATAAAAGAACATGAGGGAAAATGGATGGTGATTATAGGGAAGGTGAAAGGAAATGAGGTGTCTGTGTGTAATAGGGAAAAGTCGTAACAGGTATCATGACATGGTCATCCGAGTCCTCAAATTCACATTGCAGGCAATCCTGTACCTCCTGAACATAGAAATCTCGGTAATCTGTGAATGGTTAAAGGTCCAATTTCCCGAGAAGGGAGGCATTAAATTCAAAAACATGATTATAGAATTGGATACATACCAACAGACAAAGTTAAATATTCAGATTGGGAGGAGAAGAGCTTTTTGAATTTGGATCAGATATGAGGAATAAGATTTGTCCATTCCACAGTCTGGTAGGCACTGGAAGGTAGCGCACGTAGCTCCATCAAGGCAAGGACAACGAGGATGATTCTTGCCACAATATACAGAATAGGGAGCACTGCAATGGCCAGAATAGCAAGTAATGTGTGTTCCAGGTCCATTACCACGCCCAATGCTACCACCAAAGTTGTCCCAATTGGGATGCAAGTCACCGAAAGAGCGCATACATGCCAGAGGATCTGTTCTGTATGAGATGGGAATTGGAAAGCCCAAGGGATACAATGGATTCCGCCAAATACAACTGTAATGCAGACGACCGGAACCAGAACATCTTTGCCTATCTCATTAGTCCCTGTCTGGTAATAGACAAATCCACCAACCAAACACCCGAGCTGGAAGAAAATAGCAAGAAAAGGGTATAGAAAGGCTCGAACGATAAACCACTGGGGGATATGAATATCATCAAAGACTGGTTGCATGCTCTTCCAATCATCTTCAATTTCCTCACCGATCGCCTTGAGGGCGCAACGGATCCTCCTCCCAGTTCCCATAGGATCACTATGATTCTGATGATTCGGGGTCTCCTGCGTAACCCCATAATCATTCTCCCTCCTCACCTCCAAGTCCTCTGTCTTTCTTGCCTCCATTGTTGATTGCTCTTGCTGCTCCACTATTGATTGAATCAATGTCAAATTCTCCCAGGTTTCTGCTGCCTCTGTGCCTGATTGAATCAATGATGGGTCCGCCATTCCTGCTGCTTCTGTGTCTTGTGCTGACTCTTCCAATAAGCTTCCTTCCTCCATCTTTGAAGCATCAATTACAATTGGAAATCGAACATGCTGGGGTTTATTCCACCATAGAAAGTACGTGACAAAGTTAAGCATGGCAAACGCGTTTGTAAGTATCTCGAGGTCGGTGATCGACAGTCCCTCAACGCCGCGAGCAACAGACTGGACAATGAACCAAAGCGTCTGACAAAGCACAACAATCTTCGCAAATGGATCGCTTTTGCTTCGGTCCATGATTTCATCCTCGGTAATTGATATCAGACCAGTCTTAATGAGAAGTGCCAATAAGGTGTTGGGCATTGTGTCCTCCTTGGGTTTACCATTATGCCAATGAAAAGTATAGCGAATCTGCAAAGACTGTTAAATCATTTGGGTTAGGCTTGGTGATAGAATGAGGGAATACCTCACTCCCGAACTTATTAAATGACAGGGTAGCCCCACGGTTACGGGCAATTGCCTTTGCAATATTTTGTCCCTTTGAACTCCGGATATCGAAATTTGAACTAGCCAACCAAAGCGTGGATGCTTCTTCTGGTTCGAAAGTCAAAGTGCCCAAGTACTCTTTTCTGTCGTAAACAACAAAACCTCCCATGATGACAAAAAAACCATGTGTTTGGGTCCAACTATATCCTTCAGTGGTCCAAAGTCAGTTTGTGGCAGCCGATTATCATAATCCGTGTCTTATAACTCACTTTCATAGTCCTTTGCGATTTGCTTAGCCGCAAACCATTGCTGTATAGCCCATAAGATAATCATCTCCGGTGCGATGAGCGCGAGAAGCATGAGGAGCACGTTTCGGAGTGTGACAACAGCAGAATGGACAGAGAAGGAGTCACCAATCTCATGACGGTACATCGGATCAAACTTCCTCGGAATATTGGGATGTATCGCCACCCAAGTACAAGCAAAAACAACCACAATGCAGCTGTAAATGGTCTCCTCTATGGTCCTGCGGCCCCAAATATCACCGCATCCGTCCGTTACATTTCCGTCAGCAGAACCAAATATGTTGTTGAGCAGGACAGAGGTTTCCAACGAAGGAAGGGGATGTGCTAGTGCGTATAAGATGGACATAGCTGTAGGTGGTGGGGAAACGAGTTTACCAGTCCATCTGGATAAATTTACTTATAAACCCCTGATCCACGTAAAAGTTCAGTTATCAATGGAGAATACCTATAAAGGTGGAGTAGAGGCGCCTCGTTTTGCGGCGATCGTTAGCCTTTCATCTTCCCATCATCTTCCTTTCTTCTTGATTGTCACATCATGATAACAACACTTGTGATTGGAGAGCTTCTACAGCAACAAATATTGACTATTATAAAGGTCAAATCATTTGTCACTAATGCTGCCTTCATACTACATTAATTCGGTCCCTATTTTATCAAGGAGTCTTGATATTTGTCATTACAGAAACTCTCTATTTCATTTTTTACTATTTCCTCTATTCTATGAGAAGTTGCCCTGTCATTGTAGCATCAGCGTGTTACCGCGGTATGAAGCAGTTATTCATTCAATTTTTACATCGTTCCTGACACGAGGACTGGCTGATGTCAGTAATATTTCTGAGTATATATTAGTAAATGACGCATGGGTCATCAGGCTACAGCGCAGGCTGCACAGCAGAAACACATCTCTGTGCCCAGTTTCCGTTCAATGAAAATTGCCTTGAAGGACTAATCCTAGGGGCTATGATGATTTCACCATTCAGCATCGCATGTTGGAGCTATTCAGACTGCATACACCCTTGATACACCTTCAGTCTTTAAATGGGTGGCTTCCATAACATCCGAGCTGCCTTTCGTCATACGTTCGAGCTCATTCTTGGCCCCTTTTCTGTTCTCTGAAACGCTTTACGAGTCCCAGACAAAACCAACTCGGCTGCAAACATGATTGAGATATTGTCACAAGTCACGACTGACGATTTACCACGCTCAGGCTCATGCTCGGAGGATATGGTCTTCGTGTCTACTAGTGCTCCTCATTCGCCATATACTCCCATCAGCCGCCGCCGTTCAGCGCAGAAAGTGCTGTGTCCTCCAACTCTCATCAGTATACCTCCAACTCGGAGTCTCCCTCCGTTTCAAGGCGTGAATCTTCGTATGAGTACTCGAGAGGTGAATGTGGTCACTCGCATCCTCAATACCACCAACCGCAGTTGGTGGTTAGAGAAATTTTGCCCACGTCTAGCCAGCCTCCTCAGGGCGGAAAGGCCTGATATAGACTAGCGCACCAATTAGAGAAGGTCCATCGGAGTGCCAAATATGGCTGAGTCATCTCTCGGAAAACTTTCGCTCTACAGATGTTCAGTCGTCAACATCTCCAACTAACCGCACTGGTATACTCGTCCACTCTCTCACCAACCTCAGCTCAGAGCCGACCACCGCTGGCAACTCTCCCACATCTATGACGACAACAGCCCCCTACTTGACCAACACATTTGCCATCACTTAGATCACTACAAAGATGACGCATAGAAAATGGGGACCTGACGGTATTGAAGAGATCTGAGAGGAGGAGGATCGCTGCGCTTCGTGATGATAATGGGGTATGAGAAGGAGTTAAATAGAAGTTATACCACTCTTTGATACCCTACATACTTACTTGTACATAGGGAATAGCGCGGGTATGCGGGTAAATGGCGGGTTAGGGGGTACAGGTATGGCGGGTACTGTCACGAACTACCTATTTTCCGCTATTCATTTCACATACTCACTTATATCACCTTGCTGTAGCTTACCGATCGTTTGGTCTTTTACCTTGCCACAACCTTTCCTCAAACTCGTGCCCCCTTTACTTCCACTAATCACCTTGTGTCTTAGTAGCATACTCCGTTCACCTCGTCCTATCGTCATGTATGAACTCACTGCTCCTTAGTCTGATGTCATTAGACAGTAGACCTCGTAGTACTTAAGGCTCCCCTGTAAACCCCTAGTCCTCAGCTTGATCTCTTGTCAACTTTGGACTAGGCAAGTAACTGTAGTCGTCTCTCTGTTTCTAATCTAACTTGTCAACTTTGGACTAGACTCCTGTATTTTCTACTCCTCGACAAGTAAACTAGTGTCGACTCTTTGTGACATTAGATCAAGCTCTCCAACCGGTGTACCGACGATCTCTGCACATAGATCGTCCCTACCACAAACAAGACGTCCTTCTCAGCAGACTACACTGACTGTGAGGAACATCCGCACAGTTTCGACGTACTCCAGGGTCGAGCCGTTTACCTTGAAGACAACGTCTTCTACAACTGTGATTCTACTCCTTGCCCGCACGCTTTATACTCCATCTGAACTCCGTCTACATACCAGTATCGAGGAACTACTTACCGTGTTAACCCCGTCCGAGGTCTACCGTTTACTCGCCCAGAAGCTCCAGAGGAAGAATACCCTCTGCCATTTGAACCGAACTTACCGACATCTTTGCCCCCACCGTTATCTCTTGTACTCCCGCTGCCAGAGACTCCGTCGTCAGTATCGTCTGCTCACACCGCCCAGGAATCCCCGTCTTCTATAGAGATCGAAGATTCCGCTCAGACACCCCAAGCCACAGAAGCGTCTGTGCCACCTACAGCCCCGGTTCCACGGCCCTTGCCACCACCGCCACCACTTGTTGACTCAACCGAGAATCCTCCGTCGCCGCCTCGTCCGTCTTCGCCAGACTCTCCCATTGTAACCGACGAAGACATGGAAGCCATAAACAATCTCATCCAACAACTGGCAGAACAGCAACTGCAGACCCAGCGGAAGCTGGACTCCTTTATTGAAAACACAAACAACCCGAAACCCAGAAAGTCTAGCACCAGTAAGCCAGAACCCTTCGAAGGAAAATCCGATGACGTTAGGAGATTTCTCTCCATGTTCAAAATCTGGGGAGCGCAGCAGAAAGACCTGGTCGATGACCCGAGCCGAATTCTCTCGGCTCTCTCTTTCATGCATGGAAACGCAGCCGATTGGGCGGCGCACTATGCCAATCTGGCCAACAACTCGAGTATTGCGGGATCGGAAACCAAGTTCCCGTTCGATAGCAAATGGGAAGAATTCGAAAAGCAGTTCAAAACTCGCTTCGGGTCTGCAGACGAAGAGGCAGAAGCTAGGCAGAAAATCAAGGGAATGAAACAGGGGAAGCTCTCGGTAGCGCACTACGCGCAGCAGTTCCAAGACATAGGAGGGAGAACTGGGTTTTCCGACACCGATCTGATGGAACGATTTTGCAACGGACTAAACAGCAATATTCGCGTCCATATGATCTCTATCGAACTAGGACAAGGAAAAACCACCAGTCTGGACCAGGCCATCCGACGAGCCTGCACCATCGACCTAGCCCTCCACAACCCCACCTACACGACCGCTGGGAATTTTAAATCCTCCGACCCGAATGCCATGGACATTGACGCCACTCGGACCGGAGGTAACGGCAAAACCCGGGAAGACTTCCTTCAGAAGATGAGAGGACACTGCTTCGGATGCGGATCGGAGGAGCACGTCAAAACCAGCTGCAGTTGGAAAAACGAGAAATGCAGGTACTGTGGAAGGATGGGTCATGTAGAACGTGTCTGTCAGGACAAGTACTTAGGGATGGAGAAGGGAAGAGGAAACAAGGCGCGACGAGGGGGAGGAGGAAGAGGACAACAGGTAGCAGCCTCGTCCACCTTCTCACTCTTCGAAGACGGACCATCGACCCCGACTCCTCAGCCAAAACCTGCTGCTTCTGTCCCCGCCAATGTAACTAAAGAGATTCAGACCCTCAGAGACGCCATGGCCCAACAGAACAAGATCCTGGCCACCCTGCTCGAGAAACAAGAGGATTTTTGAAGAGACGTCGAACGAAAGCTGCGCGCCCGACGTCTTCCCCGAACGATTTTAATACCCCCGCTTACTCTTCCTTGTACGATCACCTACCTGCATGTAACGTCTCTACCGTATTTACCATTGAAAAAGACTCGCATTTTCGCATCCCCGTAACGATACAAGGAAGAAAGCAGGATAAAGTTCAAACCGCAGCCATGATAGATAGCGGAGCCACGGGACTCTTCATGAAAGAAAAATTTGCCACCGAAAACTCCTTTCCCCTCTTACCGCTCAAACGACCAATCAAGGTCAGAAATATTGACGGGACCGAGAACCAAGCCGGACAGATCCGAAGTTTCGCTAAAGTAAAACTCATAATAGACGGAGTGAGCGAATGGACGGAATTTCTGATTACGGACATAGGGAAGGAAGAAGTAATCTTAGGACTCCCATGGTTGGAAAAGCATAACCCAACCATAAACTGGAGATTGAGGGAGATGCAGATGGAAGAAGAAGCCGATGTAAGCGGGACTGAACCAGAAGAAGAAAAGGAGGTCCCGATACGATTCGCGGCTAACCGAAAACTTCGAAGGCACTGGAAGAGGGAAGGGATAATCGAAGACCTAACCGATGAAGTTTGGTGTTCTGCCGGGTTCACCTACTCCCAGCAAATCGCAGAAAAGGAACACCTTAAGAAAACGGAGAAAAGCTTCGAGGAGATGGTGCCACCAGAGTACCAGGAGTATAAGAGGGTTTTCGCCGAAGAAAGTTCAGAGAGGCTTCCGGAACATCAGCCCTGGGACCATGCTATTGAACTAACGCCGGACGCTCCGGCTAGCATTCGTACCAAAGTATACCCCATGTCGATCAACGAACAGCAGGAATTAGAACGCTTCCTACAAGACAACCTTCAGAAAGGATACATCCAACCGTCTAAATCACCAATCGCGTCACCAGTATTCTTTATAAAGAAGAAAGACGGCAAACTACGATTCGTGCAAGACTACCGAAAGCTTAACGAGTATACGATCCGAAACCGATACCCCCTACCCCTAGTTCAGGACATCATTGGGCGGCTGCAGGACGCCCGTTACTTTACCAAGTTTGACGTAAGGTGGGGCTATAACAACATTCGAATCCGGAAAGGAGACGAATGGAAGGCGGCCTTCTCCACTAATCGGGGACTTTTCGAACCTAATGTCATGTTCTTCGGGCTCACGAACTCTCCAGCCACGTTCCAGGCCCTCATGGATACCATCTTCGCAGACCTAATCTCGGAAGGAAAGGTAGCAGTATATCTGGATGACATCTTAATCTTCACTCGAGACCTAGAAGAACACAGGGACATCGTGAAGGAAGTACTACAGAGACTGAAAGAATATGACCTTTACCTCCGACCGGAGAAATGCGAGTTCGAGAAGGAGGAAATCGAGTACCTAGGAATGATCATTGGACACGGCCAAGTACGAATGGACCGAGCGAAGGTAAAAGCAGTGGAAGAATGGCCGATACCTAAATCGGTTCGTGAGGTACGAGGATTCCTAGGGTTTGCCAACTTCTATCGAAGATTCGTCCGAAGCTTTTCCGGTATTGCGCGACCCCTGAATGACTTGACCAAGAAAGGAATAGAGTTCCAATGGGGGAAACGACAACAACGAGCTTTCGAGCTCCTCAAACGACGCTTTGTGGAAGAACCCGTTTTAGCCCTGTGGAAACCGGACCGACCAACCCGAGTAGAAGTCGATGCCTCTGGATATGCCACGGGCGGAGTCCTGTCACAAAAGCTAGAAGACGATGAATGGCACCCGATCGCTTACCGGTCTTCTTCCATGGATGAAACTCAGCGCAACTACGAGATTCACGACCGAGAGATGCTAGCTATCATTGAAGCGCTGAAGGAGTGGAGGCACTACCTCGAAGGACTACCCGAACCCTTTCTGATAATCACAGACCACGACAACCTGAAGTACTGGAGGACGGCCCAAGATTTGAGCAGAAGGCAAGCCCGATGGGCTTTACGACTGTCCAATTTCCATTTCCAATTAGTCCACCGGCCAGGGAAGAAGCACCTGATTGCAGATCTCCTATCCCGAATGCCTCATCATCAAACCACCGACCAAGAGGACAATCTGAAACAAACGGTGTTATCTCCCGAACACTTTGCCCAGATAGCCGCGATCGGTCTAGAAAACCCTCTAGAAGAGCGAATCAGAGTGGAAACCACGAGAGACGCGGAAGTAGTCGAGGGAATACAACGGCTGAGAAGCGGAGGGCTGAAGAGATTAGCAGACGGAGTGGCCGAATGGGAAGAAGACGACGGACTCATCTACCGAAGAGGGAAGGTGTACGTCCCACCCCGAAAGGAGTTACGAAAAGAAGTATTGAAGCAATGCCACAACGACAGAGGAGCTGGACACGGAGGGGTGCACGCCACCTATGACCTGGTGAGTTCCCATTATTGGTGGCCCACTATGAGATCCTTTGTCGAAAAATACGTATCGGGATGTGAAGTCTGTGCCCGAAAAAGACTTCTCCGACACCCCCGAACGGCGCTCCAACCCCTGGAAGTGCCCAAAGGCCCTTGGGAAAAAGTGGGAGTAGACTTTATCACACAACTTCCAGATTCCAACGGATTCGACGCCATCCTTGTGTGTGTAGATCACTACGGCAAACAAATACACGCCATACCATGCACCACGAACATTACGGCCGAAGAAACGGCGGATCTGTACTACAGAGACATCTTCCGATTGCATGGACTCCCCCTAGAATTCGTATCGGACAGAGGCCCCCAGTTCGCAGCTGAACTCATGAGGCTACTGCTTAAACGCCTCGGCATCCAATCCTCCCTAACGTCGGGATACCATCCCCAAGCAAACGGACAAACCGAGAGGGCAAACCAAGAAGTGGAAAAGTACCTTCGCATCTTTGTGGGAAGGAGACAAGATGACTGGGCAGAACACTTACCCATGGCGGAATTCGTCCTCAACTCGCGTACCCACTCGGCTCTCGGACTTTCGCCCTTCGAAGTGGAATATGGATATTTGCCACATTTCAACATACCCATAGGAAGAAGGACCCATAACCAAAGCGTCGAAGATCGGCTGACAATACTGAGAGAAGTACGAAAAGATGCGGGAGCGGCGCTTCACCTAGCCAAAAAGGAAATGGCGGAAAAGTCAGAAGGGAAATTACCGAAATATGGAATCGGTGATTGGGTATGGCTGAGCGGGGAGGACATAGATTTGAAGCTGTCGAGTGAAAAATTAGGAGATCGACAACTAGGCCCATTCGAAATAGTGCAGAAAATCGGTCGAGTCAACTACCGCTTGGACCTTCCCCTCTCCCTCTCCCGAATCCACCCGGTATTCCACGCCAGCAAACTTTACCCTTGGAGAGGAAACGAAATCAACGGTGAACTACCGAAAGAACCAGTGCCCATTGAACTCGAAGGAGAAGACGAACCAGAATTTGAAGTAGAATCGATACTGGATAGCCAAGTCCGATGGAGGAGACTCGAATATTTGGTAAAATGGAAAGGAGAAGGAGACGCTAATAATTCCTGGGAACCCTTCACGAACCTAACTCACTGCAAAAGATTAATCACCAAATTCCACAAAACTCACCCAGAAGCACCTTCCCGACCTTAATCATCGCGGACGATGAATATTAGGAGGGGGGTAATGTCACGAACTACCTATTTTCCGCTATTCATTTCACATACTCACTTATATCACCTTGCTGTAGCTTACCGATCGTTTGGTCTTTTACCTTGCCACAACCTTTCCTCAAACTCGTGCCCCCTTTACTTCCACTAATCACCTTGTGTCTTAGTAGCATACTCCGTTCACCTCGTCCTATCGTCATGTATGAACTCACTGCTCCTTAGTCTGATGTCATTAGACAGTAGACCTCGTAGTACTTAAGGCTCCCCTGTAAACCCCTAGTCCTCAGCTTGATCTCTTGTCAACTTTGGACTAGGCAAGTAACTGTAGTCGTCTCTCTGTTTCTAATCTAACTTGTCAACTTTGGACTAGACTCCTGTATTTTCTACTCCTCGACAAGTAAACTAGTGTCGACTCTTTGCGACAGGTACGGGTACGGGTTGGCTTATGCAAACTCGTCAGAAACCCGCACCCATCACACGGGTAAACAGACCTGTCACAATGTTCGGCGCATTCGAGATTCCTCAAATTTTTCAGCTCCGCATCACGCTCTGTAGATTATTAGATATGTGTAAACATACAAAATTTGTTCTTCTTTATTTCTCGATGGCCTGAACCAGAAATATACCCGTAACCCGCGGGTTCTGCCTTTGACCCGTCTGCCCCGTCCAAACCCTCGACCCGTACAGACGGGTAAGGGTATTGGCGGGTATGGGTACGGGTTGGGAAATTTGACCTACGGGATACCCGTACTGCTCCCTACTTGTACATACAGCTTTTATACGTTGCACTTGCGGGGCAACATCTTGACTGTATTTGAGATCTGTCATTGGTGAACTGAACTTTGGAATAAGCTATTCTGAATGAAAGACTAAGCTCGAGTTATCATGTTATAATCCATTTCGCGTGTAAGTCACTAATTACACTGAGTCTACTGATCACCAGAGGACTCTGAGCATCCTTATGAGCGCTCTGCCATGCAGAACTGGAACTGCCACACTTGGAAAGATCTTCCTATCCATGGGATAAGCTTTCACCATCACTAATCTCTGTTTGGAGAATGTAAGATAATTAGGTATATGATGTTGTTGTCGAACACTCACCCCAAGTGTCACAATCATCCAGTTGCTCAGGTTCTGGGATATGGATGAGATCCATAAGCGGCCAGCCATGACTATAAGCATAATCATCAGAATAGGGGTTGTATCCTTTGTAAACTTGATATTGAAAAACAGCCTCATATTGTTCATCTGTCCATGACGAGAGCCAGATTTCCGGTCGAAATCTGGGAAGCCCAAGAAAGTCACAAACTTTCTTTGACAATTTTTTGGTAGCATCTGGATCTAGAGCCCAATAATATGTTTTTCCATTCTCCCCAATCAACTAGTGTGCCATTTTCAGGTGTGGTCAAAATTTGTATTGGTGCAATAAAGAGGCAAAGAGTGGTTGGAATTACTTGAGGAAGAAATGATGATTCAGTGGACAAACAAAGGCCAAGTATCTCAGCAATAACTAGTAGCCCATATTGAAAAATTTTAATCTATCAATATAATTGTGAACTAACCATAATTTTGTTGTAATACATATAAATAATGAGCTTGTGACAACCAAGCTGTATGAAAGTTTTCTTTGCAACAAATAAATACGCTTGGCCAGTTGTACGACAGGATAACATTTGACTCAAACAATTGGTTAAGAGTACATTTATTTATCATTGTCAGCTTTCTGAAATAATGATAATGAACATACAATACCTTGTCCATCCATTATCTATCAATGTCCTAAGTTTGAAGTGATCCCATGATTGTACAGGATCATATTCAGCTTTTATGAATTGACCAATCTTTAGAGGTCTCGATGTGGCATCATTATGATCAGGGTTCGATTCCAGATACATGACCGATCCCAGTGAAATGGGAAGTGCATTGATGGCCCGGAGAGATTTACCCGTGGGTACATAGCTGATGGTGGTAAGGAAGTTAATGTTGTTGGTGCTGAAATATTGAAATATGTTGAGATCATCTGGGTTTCGAAACACATGCAGTGGTAGACCCAAGGCCTGCCTGGCAGATGTATAGGTAACACTAAAACTGAGAGGGAATAGGAAGTATGGGTCGCAGCAGAAATCATTCCTGTATTTGAATAGAAAGAAGCCTCCACTGTTTCAGAAAATGAGCACAATAGTAAAATATTAAAACAATGTATACATCTCAAATGATTCACTATGGAATTTAGGTCCACATGTAAAGAAAACATTGGACATGTCGTTCAACTTGCGGGCAGTCGAGCCAGTGAATATAACATTTTGTTTGGAAACTTACTACACCCCATTCCCAATAGCATTTGATAACAGGGGAAGCATTGTTCCAGAGTTTCATAATGGGAATCAAGTCCATTGTGAAAGAACATCACAAATTGACATACTAAAAATTTGAGGATCTGAATGCTTACTATCACAAAATATCAATGCAGGTTTTATATGGTTGATAGCAAACAAATGGGCCACATTAGGGTGACTTGAATCCAAGATTACAATTTTGATGTATGAAAAGATTGCTTAGAGAACTTCATACTGGTATTCATGATATTGCTTGTCAGGGGACTTCCAGTACGACACCTTTTTCCTTCATCCCACGCCATCATCACGCTTCCATTTCTACATACCGCCCCATGATCACATCGTTACCTTGTACTCATCTCCCATCATTTTCCATTGTTTCGGTCTCTATTGTCTTCTTTCATTGTTTTCTTCCCTTGTTCTCCATTGTTCTTCTTTTCATTGTACTTTCACTACTTCTTTCTCTCACGCTGTCATGGATAGTATATATACCCATCACCTGCAGTGGTTGTCCTTTGAGTTTTTCTCTTTGGATCCCCACCTGCAGGTGCGTAGTATGCCCCTCATGTATGTACATAGCACTGACCATAGACTCTTTGGATCCCCACCTGCAGTTGTGTTGAGTGTAGTCCTCACACTTCCAGGTGTTGCCCTTACATTGCTCAAGGTCTCTTTTCCAAGCCTGGGTCCAGGTAAACATTCTTTTCCTCCAAGTTTCAAGTAAAAACATAGCATTCTTTCCCTTATACTCTACTTCGAGAAATGTTCCACTTGTTTCCATGCCAATTGTTGTTGCTTGTTTGACAGTCCTCATGTACTGAAGGTATCTACCTCTTGGAATTATCTGGTATCTGATGAGTCTTTCCTTTTCATCAATATACCCCGTCAATGATACACGTCGAAGTAAAAGATCTCCAGTCCGTATTTCTCGGTACTGTATTGATGCAATGATGAGTACTCTCACACGTCCAGTGAAACACAGGAGGCTTACTTGGCTGCAAATTGAGTTCTCCTTTGTATGAGGTGACGCTGGATTCAAAATGCTGTAGTTGCTAATGTACTGATTTCTCGCTATAGAGGTGACGTTGCTGCTCTCAATTATCAGTAGAGATGCTTAATTAAAGAAAGAGGTCGACATTTGGCTTATGTAGGATCAGACAAAAGAACACAAAAGTAAAGATTTCTCTCCTCAGGGTTTTTAATGAAAATAGACGCTGGTGTGGAATGCTTGAAATTTATTAATTCTGTGCACGCTACTCTATGAAAAATTTGTGAACCTAGCGCTGATAATCTCTGACGAACAATAATGACACAGTGGACTAAAACGCGTAAAGAATACAGAAGGAGCAATTATCTTAAAATGATGTTATCTTCAGAATCAATTTCTGCTTCTGAAATGGACAATTCCGTGCTTTCGAGATTAGTTGACATCTGCTTGTAGAATGAACACAAGTTATGTTACTGTTTAGAAGCTTGAACTAGACACTCACCTGGTAATCAGAATCATGGAATTGACCTCTCCAATCCTCAATCATCTTTATATCCACGCATCCATTCTTGTGTGCCGTCCACCCGGTCAGGTCATATGGGAGTGTCCCAAGGTAGACTTCGCAGTTACAAGCGGAACAGTAAACAGTTGTTGTCCCCGGCCTGATCAGAGTCAATCTGTTTACCCACCGGTCCTCCCACAGAATATCGAAACGGATAGCCTGTTCGGCATCTTTGGGACGGAGAATGTTCTTTTTGTCCGCTGCAGTTCTAGATACGCCGCATGATTCGGTCTCGAGACCCGATACAATCGATGGGTGAACTGATTTGTTCAACTCGCGTAGCACTGAATAATCTTGATCCTCGAAGGAGCCATAAGCTTCTCTTGGCTGCATGAGTTCATGCTCTGCATCAACTGGTATCACTAGCGAAGTCGTTACAGGGTGCATGGGATGGCTAACGAAGTAGGTCTGGACGAAAAACAGGAGATTGTTTGGAACAAGCTTTGTAGGTGGCAAGGTGCGCGCAGTTTATAAAGTTTATGTCGGTCGACGCTTTGACTGGTGTCAACTTGGCACCGAGAAACCCATTGATCTAACAACTCAGCGTACAATGGTGCATAAGCCAAAAACGGAATGGCTGCCGTCGGCATTTTCATAATATAGGTCCGGGCCGCCAGGTACTGGTAATGCCGATAAACAATTCCGAGCGGACACCTTTAATCTGGAGTCTGGACTTAAATTAACATGCCATCTTCGTCAGTCGGACTCACCTCTAAGGCAGGTCGGCATGTAGGATATGGTTCCGCTGGATAAACTTAACTGGTATAATGATTATAGAAGGAAGCGAGTACTAGATCACTATGCGGGGAACCGAACAGTAGTAGTCGAATTTCGGGAGTCTCTTTGGTCCCTTTGGTTACAAGGTCCCTTGTTGTGGATGCAAATGCCGTACTAGAGAAAGCTTGCGTTGCCCACCAGTTGGGAGAACTCTTTCAGTGTGGCGTAATTGAGAAGAACGGGGTTTCCCTATATGGTTAGATATTGACGTCTGAAGTACAAAGGACTGGCTGACAACAATGTCTGCACTATTCAATTTGGAAGATGGCTATGGATTAAATAGAAAGTAAGTTTGCGGAGGCGATACACAACTGAAGGCAAAGCTGTATAAAAAGCAGCTCGAAAACGAATCCTTAGCACAAATCCCCTCAACTCAGAATGTCGAGTAAACCCAGCCAACTGCAGCAGAAACAGTCCACTCCCACTCAAAGTACTACTACTAGGACCACTACCAGTAGTACTCGTATTACGACTACAAGCTACATGCATGGCGCTAGTCAATACGTGCTTGACGGAATGGACATGCAGACTGTCGAAGGGACGGATTACAATGTCGGCAAGTCTGAATCCCAACCACAAGGTGCGTAACTGTCTTAATATCAATCCCATATTTGAGCAACTCGTATCTGTAGGTCGAGATGATTTCTTTAAAGACGCCTCTGGGGTCTTGCAACGTATGAGGGAAAGCACATCTACCCCAAACACCGGTTCGTCATTTTATCTACATGTAGTGCTTTCTTGCACGCTCAAGCAATACATAGCAAATGCACCGTCTGCACAAACCGCCTCTGTGACCTTTTTCACAGACTCTAAACAGTTTGCTGCTCGCAACACCAGAGTTCGTCATGTGCATGGCAATCAGTTCAACTTTCCGGCTAACATAGATCCAAAGCTAGCGGCAGGTAAATGTAGATAGTCATATTTACTACAAAGCAGCTATATTGACGTCCAGCATTTCAGCGATCGTGGGCAGGGCAGCCCTCAACGGTTTGACTCCACCCCAACAAGAGAATCATTAACCACTTCAGTAGGACCAAGGATCCAGCCATCGCTGAAGAGGAGCAATCAAACATACACTACATTTTATGGACCTTTTCATTTATTAACTATTGCGTAGACACCGTAACTCGTACTTAGTGGCGATTTTAAGTTTGAAAGATGAATAGTGTTTATTTTATATTAATAGGACACATTGATGATCCCGGGCGAGAAAGATCTTGACGTCCGTAGGGTGAGGGCAGAAATATGACCATGGACCCACGCATTTGTTAGCCATCGTGTAGATACCATAACCCGGACTGATTTAAGTTTGATGATAAGTAGTAGTTCATTTTATACTAATAATAGGACACATTGATCGATCCTGGGTGAGGAGAGAGATCTTCTGATGCCCAGCATTCTCATAACCCTGATTGTCAAACAATTAGCAGCAATTGCCCACATGCGACCATTGCCTCTATTCCCAAACTAACACATTCCCTTTGCTTGAATAAACACCCAATAATGCTTACCACATGAAGCCTATGGCACTGAGTAGAATCATTAGACCATAATAAACACGAGCCTAAACTAATCATTTAGAAATCTCTTCCTTACATCCTTTTCATTCTTCGACCAGCCCCAGCTACCGCACTGATGTCTCTAGTCAATTCTATCCGTTTAATAGCTCTCCCATGACATATATATAGGCTTAACATGCCATAGTGACATCTTAGTCAATACTATTTCCATACTAACCCACTTGCCCAGAGAAACAGGCCAGCCTGAGATGACCAGGGAAATGGAACAAACAAGATTTGTGAGAAAGCCTTTGCAATTTTCTTTCCAAATGTCGCCTTCATAGCTTCGACATTTGGAAAGGTGTATTGAGTGTAACTTGGTGAGACTCTGTTGAGAGGCATAGCTCAAATAGCATTATATTTATTTCACAATATGCACCAACTGACTTGGAAAAAACCCCGCAGGTCCATATGTAATCAAAGAAAGATGTCCCGAAATATATGTAGAACGAGTATTCTAAAACTTTGACATATGTACATTATCTCAATCACAAATCTGATTACATAGAACCCTGTGAGGGGTTTTTCTGATGTATACTATGAAAGAAGGATATGTTGTTTCTGTTGAGCTACGCACCAACTCGGCTAAAATAGTACACAATTCTTCAAGTTCGCACGCATGAATCTCAATGACGATAAGCGCTTTTGGGCCCAGGGTCTTGTTCATCTGGCTCACTAATCCTTTAGCTTACTAAAAGGTAGAAGAATCCTCTTTGTAATGCAAAGAAACTGGTATTGCTCAGCGAGCGTACAATATATAAGCCCACAACTTTGCAGCATACTTACGTGCCAGCTTTCTCTTCCCATCTCTATTTCCACCATCCTCTATTACAACGCCATGTCCACTGAGACTACATCTGCTACTTTCACACCTGGAATAATGATCTTCGTGCTAACAACTGTTGATCCTTCCAAAGTCGACGAGTTCTTAAAACACCTCTGGGATGTCTATAAACCAGTCTCTGCCGAACCCGAGTGTTCGTTCTTCGAAGTGAATGTGAAGAGGGAGACGGGGGAGATTAGAATGACGGAGAGGTGGCATTGTACAGTGGATTGGTTTGAGAGGGTCAGTTTCATTCCATTCTAACGTGCAGCTTTTGACAAGAGGGATTCTCAGGTACAAATGAAGAAAGAATATTATGAGCCATACTTGAAAGCGACTACACCGTTGTGGAAAAAGCCTCGTAAGTAGCATACCATCAACTACTTTCTTTGATGTGGATTGATTGTCCTGGCATAGGTGTTATCGACATATTCGAGTGCCTCGCTCCCGAGTGGACCACTGTCAAACCTTTGGAGTCGGTCACTTATTCAACCTAGTGGAGGAACATGGTCTATATTTTACTCTTCAGTATTCATCGAACCTCCAATTTTGTAACCGGCATAGAGAAAGATGCGGAATGCCGTAATTTTCGGTGCGGGTGCGGTGATTTCTGGTGCGGGTGCAGCTGGCTGAGGTGCGGGTGTAGGTCTACTTGAAAATTAGTTAAATTACTAATTATTGGAAATAATACTTATAGTATTTGCATGATTACTTATGACAGAATCAAGGAAATCAAGTAGTTTGATAAGGCCAAAGATATATATTAATGATTATATCTTACTTTCTTAGATGATTTTATGAACTTCTGAGCTGAACCAGCAATAATTATTTATTGAGTAGTACTTACAATAGGCAAATTATACAATTTTTTACATGCAGAAAATTAGAAGATTTCTCAAGCTCATTCTTCCAGAACACTTATGGAAGTCTTCAATTATTATGATTCTGACACTTCTAATCTTGAAATTGATATACCAAAACCAACTTCAGGAGACATTCCACTTATATACTAGCATACAATAGAATATCTTGATAGCTTAATAATAAAATTCCTCTACAAGATATTCAAGTTAAATTATTCCCAGTCTACAGTAGGACAACTTGTAAGCCAATTGCACCTCACAATGTTTTATCTTTTGATGCAGATAATTGATTTTTTTTTTAATGATAGGCACATTCAGTATAACAGAAAGCACCAGATCAGTATGTGGTGGGAGAAAACAATTATGCTGCAGAAGGAGAAATTTCTATAGAATAGACAGCAGCACATAAATCATATGGATTCTATATCAAATTCATAATAATGATGCTATTGATGGTGGGATTTCAAATAAAATATAGAGCTTTGCAAAAAATTACCAGGCCTATTTTAGCTCAAGATTCATGTAGTTTGTATACATGAAAGACTAGTCATACAAATTATGAGATTTATAAAACCTCTAAGCCTTGTATGAAAAGTGGTCAAAATGATTAACTGTTAGCTTAGTTACGAGGCCGACTGAAAGGAGGAATCGTCCTTACATGAAACTTTTAACCCGAGTCCGTCACCGGTGTGGTCCAGTTTGAACCGGAAGCTTTTGACTTCCTCGGCCCGGTAACAGTTGATGGGTTCGGCCTCGTACCTGCCACGCTTGCGGTGGCCCACTCCACTTCACCATGCTTGTAGCATCCTTTTTGCACTAAGATAGCATCTTGGCTGAACTATTTTCTTATGCACAGTGGCACCTGATGCCGCTAATGTCCAGTACTTAGGATTTGAGAACAAGTTATAGAAGCTACAAAAGGATCACCATAAGAAATTTATCCATCATTTATTCCTATATAAAAATGAGTAATAATGAATTCATTGGCAATTGGATTACAGTTTTAATCCTCCCTTTATTATATACTATATGTTCATGACATTGTCCCCAGGCTAAGCTGATAAAGTACCGTGTATATAATATATGTTGAGTATATACAGGTTTCTGCAATCAGTACCAGTTAACAAAAATTCCTACATACACATGGTACTGAGCAATGCACAATGTTAATACACAGTGCTGTTCTAATGTTCACATTTATATATATTTTGGAAGAACTTATAAGATTACCAGTTCTGACTACTTAAAATATTATTTCATTCAGCTTGAATGACTCTTGCTAGCTGTAAAAGGTGACAATCATAATATTAAAATATATTATGTATATCACAATGTAGTATATAACAAGGGAGAATAACTATAATAAAGAATAGTCATGCGTGCCCGCACTGGGATAAGCACAGCCACTATACTACTGTTATTCAGCCGTGGGAAACCGCACCAGTGCTCAGTGCGGGTGCTGGGTCAAGTGGTGTAGGTGCGGTGATTGGTGGTGCGGATACGGGCCGTGTTTGGTGCGGGTGTGGGAATTGCTGGTGCGGGTGCGGAGTTAAGTGGTGCGGGTGCGGGTGACAAGGGTTCGGGTTCAAACCCTGGTGGTGCGGGTGTTGAATGAAGTGGTGCGGGTGTAGGTTAGCATAATTACTAGTTGTGCAGGAAACTTGGGTAATAATTTTTGTACAAATTGAACAGCATAAATTACCAGAAAAAATATGCCCGCACCCACACTTTCTGCCCACACCCGCACTTTTTGCCCGCACCTGCACCAAAAATCCACATCCGCATCTTTCTCATCCCCCGTTCGAGATTTGATTTGGATTTGATTTGAACATTCAGATTGCAGTTCATAATGAAACAGTATAAGTTGTGCAATATTTACTATGAGGTCCTATAGACACAAAATCGTCAAAACTTGTTTCTGAATTTCTGAATCTTTCTTAGAGTCTCTGGTATAATATCAGAAACTGATGGTCTCGTCCAGTAATCTGCATAGACCATGACTGAGATGGCAGCTGATGCATATATTACACGGCCCAGCTGGGTTAAGGCAAGCTGAGCATCAAGGTACGAGAGTGAGCTCAGCATATCTCAACGGTATTATGCGGGATTTTTGAGAGCTAGGTGAACCGTCATTTGCGAAGCTTTTTACACAACGACGTGCTTTACCTAAGTACAAATCCAAGATCGCAAACAATCAAACTGTCGTTGATTCGTCTGATTGAGTAGCAAATTGGATTGAGAGAATTGTGCTCAACTCCCATTCACGGATAGCCCCCCTTCTCATGCGCCGGAATACGTACTACACACTGAGATGTTTGAGAAAACTATATAAGGGGGAACGGCTACCAGATGGAAAGGGACAGGGAAGGTTGGATTGACAAGCATAAATACTATGACGATACTCAGTAGTAGGGTCATCCTGAATATTGAAGTCATTCTATGAGTTTCAGTTAAACTATTGATTCGACTACGAACTTACATATAATATAGCTGCCTATTACGAATCTTCCGTTATCTACTATCTTATCTATACAAAGGCCTACCCTAAATTACATGAGTAGTACATGCTGTAGACACAAGGCAGACACTATAAGTACTTGTCCCTCTAGAATAGTTACTTTAGCTTTGCAATATCGAATCCTTCTTTCTGTCTACATCACCTTAGTGCTTCGTCTTAAAGTTCTCTGACACTGCCCATCTCTCAGCAACGCTTTTGTAAAAGGAGGAAGATGCTCCCCAGTGAAAAAGTTTTTCATTTGAGACCACAATATTCTTGACAATCCAAGCCACTTTGTCCGGCCCTGTGCTGTCTCCAAGTGATGTTGGATCTGATATCAAAAGAATCGGAACAGATTCAAATCCTTGGCACTTAAGTACTTACAAGCTGTGGAAGCCGTGCCTATGGCATGGGTGATTTGCTCTGCTCATCACAATCCACAGCTTGAAGGGGGATTTGCCCCTATGTTGGCACTACGCGCCTCCTTTCTAACAAATATTGATACCATAGATAGGAGGGAGAGTGAATTAGAATTATGAAAATACTTATACATAAGTATAGTGATGTCCTTGGTAAACTTAGGATTTAATAGTCTGACAATTCTCATTTTTTGTGATTATGATTATTTGCATTTGATAGCTCTCACCTTCAGGAAATAGAATCTTTATTCTTTGAGCAGGGGGTACACCATGAAAATGCAACATGCAAATTGTCTACTGTGAGTAAACCCATGGCTAAACTAAGATAATGTTTCACATATTTTAGTTGATATTGCAAAAGCTACCCAACAGGAAAGTATCCTCTCAGTACTGATAACTTTTATGTCAATTTTTGGAAAAACAACTGTTTGCCCATGAAAGTTACCCCAATTATATGATTCTCTAAAACTTGTGGAGTAGCTTTTGGGAGTATTGCATTACTGCTTTTAAGAAATTTCTGTTTGCAGGTCAATAGAGATGTATTCAACATATTTCTAAATTTTAAATGCAAAAAACTTACATTTGAAGAACATTCATAACACAAATAAGAGTGCAAATTGGAAAAGTTGCAAACAAATCATGCACTGCACTCAGACTTTTTTGAATGATAAACATGCAGGGTGTGGCATGGCAACTCTTCAGAATGAATTTCTTCAAAATGTCTTGTGTATGGTTGATCTAGTCTGTAAATGGGAGCTATTGCTTCAAGTAGTCAGTTTCCCAAGGAACACCTAACCAAAGCAGAAAATTGGAAAAAGCTTCCTGAACCATTATGCAATGGCTTAAGTAAAGCTTAAACATACATGCAAAGTTCATTTGATAGACACTGGCAGAGATTGCAATAAATATTTGGAGTTTGAAAATGCAACTGGCTGGCAAATCTTCTTATGCAGGAAAGTTCTCACTGAGGATGGGATCAAGGTTTTATAAAGAAGTGTTGAATTTAGGACTGCTAAAAACTTACATTTGAAGAAGGTAATGAAGTATGAAAGTGAAGATTGGAAACCATGCACCAAATCACACATACTCATGTTCTAATGTACCATTCAATTTGCTTGTCATGCATCATGCATCAAGAATTCGCGAAAAAAAATTTGGACATGATGGCCAAGAGGCAATTTTTCCAATCCATCACTTGCAAAGGGGGTAGATTTTCTGGTTTCTCACGTACCGCGCTGCAGTTTTAAATTTTGTTCCTTTGGTCACGGTCACTATGGGGCGGTGAATGAAACACACTGGCATACTACAATAAAGTTTCGGAGTTTGAAATGTAGCCGGATGACAAGGTCCTTGTTTATCTAAATTATGACTAATTGTACTGTGAGAAAAACCCATGTTTCAAAGTATAGGATCGTTAACCCTCGCTGCGCGGGGTGGTCCCCGACTCTCTGTAGCACAACTTAAGTTTAACAAAAGCAAGCCCAGTACACTACAAATCAGCAGGGTATTCTATTCCATAGTCCTTCAAAACCGCCAATTGCTCCAAAAACGGTTCCATTCCGGCACTCAACAATTTACTAACCCCAACTCATTTGTTGATATTTTCAGGCCGACAAGGCTTTCGAGCGGAGGAATATAATTAGGGCTGTCAAAAAAACTCCACTTTTGAATTGATCCTTACATAAGCTCATACCGTGGGAATTACACCGAGCCCAACCCCAAATATCCCTTTTCTCTTTCTAAAGAACTAACTTAAAGTAAGTTTCTTTATGAGAGTCGGGAATAGCTAGTAGTGCATTCAACTCATTTGTTGCTAAGATTTTTCTGCGAAGATATGTTAATACATCTGTGATCTCTGCCCGAATCCATAACTAACCAGATTAATTGTGTATTCTTCATCCGTTTCAGTCTGAATCACCCTCGTCATCTCAATTGCAATGGCATAATCCTGTTATCTTCTATTTAGAGGCTGTAACATAAGACAAAATGGGCAGCACCTGAACATATCTTCTTTCTCCGCCACTTCCTATAACAGAATCGTTACTAATTTCGATGGCATCCTGCTTTTCGTCATGACGCAATCTGTGCCTTGAATTTAAACTGTCTGACGTCAATTAAAATGGCCGCTTAAAACTCGAATATTCAACATACGCAGCCAATAAGGAATTGGAGAACACTAGCTCTTCTGTCACTGTACCGTATATCAACGACAATTTTGAATACATACGTCGAGGCAAGATCGTATACAGTCCAAACCAGACAACTGTAACGAATTTACTTATTTCTCGGACTTGAAGCAATTTGAAGCCTACAATTTTCTGATTTCACAAGGAACTGTGAATAGTAAATAGTTAATAATAGTGCATATTCAAGTATAATAAAGAGAACTATACAGCAACAATCATAGCAACTGCTGTTGTACTGTAATTGTTGCCAAGTTGCTAAATACTGAGCCACAAAAAATGCCACACAACATACCTGGTGATGAGACCAGTTTCTGTAGAGCATTTTACTAGATTATAGATCTTGATCTTATCAGACTTACCAACTGTCCATAAAATCAATTTATCCAAGACTCGAATAGTGCTAATCCAATTTCAAAAATTATAGCCATTCGAAAAAAAAGACTATTTGTTCGCTCACGATTTCATGGCACGTTTTCGTTGCTTCCAAAGTTCATATGTCATGAGAACTGTGATCATAATATCCGTAATAGCACCTATTAAAAGGCAAACTGTTAGGAAGTGTGCAAAAGAACCGAATTGGTAATCATACCAGTCACCCAAACCTTGGGATAACAAAATTAATACTTCAGATGAACACACTAAGAAGAGAATTTCGAAATTTCTACCAGGATAGCAAGCCATCGTCTTTTTGTTGAGAACTCGTCCAAACTGGGGCTGACAATGATCAGGGCTGCTACCAACATGTTTCCGATAAATCTGATTAACGAAAGAAGTGTTAGGAAACCAGCAGCAACGTGTCTTTTTGAAGCTTTCCAAAGCTTGAATGTTGAAGTTAACAATTAATATCGGGGAACAGGAAAAAGTTCCTACGCGATATGTAAAGAATGACTGAACAATCAATGGCACTGTTGAACTGAAAAAAACTCCAATATCTAAAGCTAGTGGGAGTTTGACGAAAGTGTTTTGGTTTCCAAAATTCGTCACAGTCATATTATAAACAGACAATAGTAAGCAAAGCTGATGAGCAGTCTCCAGTATCCTGAGCGTGCTCAGACTGGATAATTTTCAATATTCATGAATAGCATACCACGTTCCAGTAACCTGATGTACCCAAAAATTGATTTGTTGTTGAATGTTAAGAAGTATGGTGTACTTTACCGTCAGTTTCAGAAAATTTCTGTCTTCGGAAAAATGCTGAAAATATAGATACACCTATTTCCCACTGGTGAACTAATTGCTTTAAACAAGAAACGATTTGACATACTTGTACAGTAGCAATGCCATAGAGTATTGAGCTGATTGTGAAGCCAACGATCAAGGGTCCCAAAGTTGGGCCAACAGAAGGTTGTGATTCGATCATATAGAGGAAGAAACAAGATGAGAGGGTTAGTGTCGTATATATCTAATGCAAGTAGCTGGTATATATATTTTTTCCTGATATCATTGCCGTTTTGTGATATTGTAATGCTGTGGGATTTCGTCTTCCAGTTGTGGTATATTAGAGGAGCAGAACACCGTAATTTCCGGTGCGGGTGCGGGAATTTTGATGCGAGATCCGAGAATTTTGATGCGGGTACGGGAATTTTGATGCGGGTGCGGGAATTCAGGTGTTGGGAATCTCAATGTGGTGCCGTCGGCTTTAGTGTGGGTACAAGGCTTCATGAAAAATAGAGAGAGTAGATTAGGGTGTCTCATATATTGTTTAGACTATAGCAACCTGATGATGTACATTTTAAATAAATTAGATAGCTCTAGATTCAATATTGAAGACATCTTTAAAATTATGGCTTCACTTTGTGATGTTGTGTTTGCCCATTGCAAAATTAAATATTTAAATATTGAAATTTCTTTTTTGGGTTGGTTGTTGATATTCATTGTGGCCGAAGCGACCAGCGACGGCCCGTACCCTTGTCATCTTTATGATTATGACTTTAGTGATTTTGTAATATTACTTGATCCCAGTTAAAGACTTAAAGTGCAATGTGCATTCAATGCTTCATATCTTCAAGGTTATAGCTCACTCTGTGATGCTGGGTTTGTCCGTTGCAAAATTAAATAATTAAGTGTTGAGTTCCATTTTTATGCTCTCCAAACTGAACATAACTCCGCCGCAAATTTTTTCTTTTTAGCCGGGACGTTAGTTCGTTCTGCTCATATAATTTAGACTCATTCAATACCTTATTTCCATCATAAACCGCCATCTCTATGCCATTTTTATCTGCAAGTTTATGATACCGTAGTATTCTTGCTACAATTTGGTTCATCAGGGTTGATATACCTTAGTCTACTTAGTTAGGCACAAATGAATATCCTCTTGTAGACACTGTAAACAAAAAATAAGAACTCCTGTTTTCATTGACAAAAGTTTTTGCTCCATTTTCACTTCAACTGACCTTCCCTTTTCCACATTACGAGGCCGGAGTTTACGGAGGTCTCGTCCTTACTAAACTCGAACTCGCTGGCAGAGTTTTGTGCGCAAACCCATTTGGAAGGTTGCTGACATAAGTGCGTCATCTCATCACCTCGGCTTGACTTCGGCATCAATTCATACAGTTTACGGCCCGGATTCGAGGCCTCGTACCCGCCACGCAAAGCGATCCATTCATTGGCATATTTTGGCATACTCCCAAAAAAGGTATTACTTCATTCGGACATTCAATAAGTTATGAGGACTAACGAGACACTGTAACAGTCCGTGATGATCTTGAGCACATTCACATTATACCAATACATTATTGCATCCATAGTCCCTATTAATTTCCCCATATGGGGAAATATGTTGAATCTGTAAAGTGACTTGGGTGTCAGGATTGTCCATGTGTTATGACAAATTATGTGCACTCGAGGGCAAATTGCATTGGGATGAATTATTGTGAATTATCTACAAAGAATAGTGACAACTGAATAAAAGGGTGAAAGGAGGCCTTGTATCCTGCATGAGAGGTATTTGTATCTCTCTCCAGCAAGATAATGGTTATGATTATTCTGGTCAATCTACATTACAGCTGGTAGATATGTAATATAAATAACATTTATTTGAAATCAATAAAGAATATTGCGGCCTTTTAAATTGAAAATAAATGATACAAGTATATTCACAAATCTGCAGAGGGTTGCTATTCAGTTACCTGCTGAGCATTTCATTGCAATAATATTATGCAGTGCTGTCCTGAACCTGTCTATTTATTGGGGTGAATTGAAGGCTTCAATATTGAATGCAAGCATTTCATCAGGTATTAGAGTGTCATTGGAAATTTTTGCTACTCTGTGTGCAGTAAACAGTAGGTATTTATTCTTCACATGCTAGGGACTGACCTCACATATCCCTATTCAATGTCGAGGATCTGCATCTGCATACCTCTTGCATTGCACACTTGACACTTTAGATATAACGATGTTACATTCGCAATATTTGTTATAACCAGAGGTCACAAGTGTTATAATACCAAGATCAGTTACAACCAGATCATAGCTGGACTGTAATGAATCACAGCCATTGTAACCTAGGTACAGCCTAGCTATAATCTGGTAATAATCCAACTCTAACCCCTATTGGTATTATGACACTTTTAACCTTGAGTTATAACCGGTTCTTTGAGTAACCTGGTTATAATCAAAGCACCAAATATGTGGCGACTCGCCACTTGCCAAATAAGTTAATTATTGAAAGTATGGGAAAATGGCCGAGCCTCGGCTGCACAGCTGGCAATTACCATCCGTGGAAATTGGCTTTAGTCCAATTGAAATGGGGCAGTGAAAACGGGAAGGTCGTATGTTTGAAAACGGCGGATGATATTGTAAAAAAGGAAGCGTATCATCGAAAACGGGTTGATATATTGTACAGATGGGACAGTCATACCGACTAGTGTATCCGTCCATGTTAACTGCAAATGTCCCTGACCATCGTTCGATGACCATGCAAAGAATCGAGTCCCATTATCCATGACCCAATCCAGTTCACTCGGGCTCTCAGCTATATTCGTTTTTCTCTGTCCAAGTTCCCCTCCTCTTCGCTGCGAATCGGAAACTAGCTGATGGGTCTTTGGAAGATAACCAAGCAACTAGTTCCCTCGCCGGACTTCATTTATGAGCTCTGATTGCAGCTCGTTACCTCGTCGGATTTCATCTATGAGCTCCTGAAGGACGAGGCCTGGTGGCTATTAGACTCCTCCGTGTTCAATGTCTCGGTATTTTGGTGACAATTTTACATACAGGCCCTTCTGAAGCATAAAACCGCACATCGCTTGAGTCAGTGATCGTCCCATTTCATCCCTATGCTACGCTGCACAGCTACTGGATGTCTTTCCTTAAACACAGTAAATCAAGGAGATGAGTGAATGAATTTCAGAAGTTGGTCCTGAGATGAATCTCTGTTTCCGAAGAGCCCATAATCGCGAGGTTTTGATCAAGCCAGCTTCAAGGTCCGGTTTTTCTTGATTACGAGGCCGAATTTATGAGGTCTCATCTTACTTATCCGAGAATCACTGGGGTGGCTGTGTCGTACTATGAGCTATCTCCTTTTGGCATCCGGATAACCTTCTACCGACCGAGCCTTTATGAGGCCAAATTTATAGTTTAACCCCATTTGGTAAGTAATTGTACATCGGCAATTGCATTTCAATGCCGAACTCTGGCCTCGTATCTGCCACGCGTAGCGATGGCCACTTCTTTATCCTACCCTGCTCTGTACTGGTCAGAGTTATCAGAGAGCAGATCAAAAGATATTGACCAAACTCTGGATCCATTGGTAGACTCTTACTCTCGATCATCTATAAAAGAAGTGGGCCATCGCTTGCGCGTGGCAAGTACGAGGCCGCTTCAAGTTTATGTTTCTGCCGAAATGTCAGTGCCGTGAGCTTCTCCGGTAAGATAGCCGGATGCCTAAAGGGGATAGCATCTAGTATGGCACAGCCACCGCTTGTAGACTGGGATAAGTAAGGACGATTCCTCATAAATTCGGCCTCGTAATTTCGACCACTGCTAAAAATGTATAGCTCGATTTATACAGACGGGTTCTGTGTCGCATACACAGCGTTCTGGTCAAGTCCTGGTGCATTCAGCGTCAGCAAGGCAACATTTGGAAAGTCCAAGGAGCTTGATGAATTACGAGGCCGAGTTTACGAAGGTCTCGTCTTTACTAAACTTGCGCCTGCTGGGCTTCCAAGGATATCTCCATTTAGCATTATCCCCATTTATCCAGCACGGCATTAGCTTAGAATCCGCCGGCATGATATTAATGAGCAGCAAACCATGTTAACTGAGTGAAGGTTGAGCAACCCTCACCTTAGGGTATGTTCGTTGTATGGTGCGATATGATGATGTGGATGAGTTGTAGAACTCGAGTTATGGATGTGTGAATGAACTGGTTAAGTTCTGAGATGATTGAAACTTGTTCTTATGTTGCTATTCTACTACAGTATTTATACTCTACTAGTCTAGCTACGTCATGTACATAGGGTGTAGGGTATGATGTCAAAATGACAACATAAGGGAGCCTATGTGAATGTATGATATCACAAGTGATATCATGGTGGAGACGTTGTGAAGTATCAGTCAGCAGACTGTATACTATGACATCGTCATACATGTGTCTGTACTAAATATACTAAGTAGAATGTTCTAGTACTACGGTAATTAAGTACATGAGTCCAAGCTATTAATGCTATTGGACCGGATCGTATCCGTATAATATGAGTAATATCTACGTATTTTACTAAGCTATTTCTATATACCGAGTTCTACGGGAATCGGAGTATTACGAATACTAATTGTCTAAGTGAGCGCTTGACTAGGCGCTTATCTAATCTACTAATCTAATCTATGATAAGATTGGCCATGCATATGAAGCTTCTAGAGCGTCACTTCAACACTCCCCCTCGCTTTGAAGCGTAGGTATGTAAAGTGTTTAATAAAATCGAATACCAAGTTCATTTCTAAATTGAATGAATTTAACCCAACCAAGACTTTTTGTTAAAATATCAGCTCGGTTTTCATTTCCAGGCGTAAAGTTAAAATGAATCTTGTTTTCTTCTGTCCATTGTCGTACTGCATGAAAGCGTACGTCAATGTGCTTGGATCTTGATTCTATAACAGAATTCTTTGCTAAAAATATAGCGCCCTGATTATCTCCAACAATTGGAATTGAAGAGAGTTCCATTCCTAATTCAGCGAAGACATTTTTTAGTCCTAAGAACGCCTTGGCTGTTTCAGAGAAACTAACATATTCCGCTTCTGTGGATGATAACGCTACAGATTTTTGTAGCCTTGAACTCCAGTAGATAGATGCTTTGGCTAGTTCAAAGACGAAGCCCCATTGCGATCTTCTATTGTTTTTATCTGAAGCCCAATCGCTGTCACAAAATGCAATTAAGCCAGAACCTTTTAATCCATCATAAATGATTTCATATTTCTTGTTATCAAGATGTTCTTGGCTAGGATTTGCAGAATGTTGTGATAGTTTTATAACAGCGAAACAGATATCAGGTCGTGTTCCAAGCATTAGATACAGAAGTGATCCAATGACTTGTTGAAATTTTGACCGAAGCTCTTTAGTAGCTTGTTTGGTGTTGGTCGTAGGTAACCATCCTTGTGGTAAAGGAGTTTTACTTGGTTTCGAGTTTTGCATGTTAAAGCGATTAATGATTTTTTCCAGGTAAGATTGTTGATCGATTTTGATTATTCTTTTCTTTCGATCTCGTTGAATTTTCATTCCTAGAAATTCTGTGGGTTCTCCTAGATCTGTTGTTTCGTATTTTTGCATGAATTGTTTTCTTTTCATGTCTAGGAGAGATCTGTTGTTTGAAAACCATAACGCATCGTCGACATAGATTATCGCGATGATGATAGATGACTTTTCTATAAGATAATATACACCGCCATCAGATTCGAGTTTGGTAAATCCTAGTGACTTCATGTAATTAGAACATTCAGTCCACCATTCTCGAGATGCTTGTTTTAATCCATAAATGGCTTTGTGTAACCTCCAAACTTTGCTCTTGTCTTTTGCAAACATTTTTGGTGCTTGCATATATATGTCTTCTTTTAGCGTGCCATATAAAAAAGCGCTTTTGACGTCAAGTGCGAGAATATCCCAATTCTCTATGGCTGCAAGTGCTAATAAAAGACGGACTGTTTCGAAGCGCACTACTGGACTAAAAATATTATTGTAGTCCAGACCTTCAACTTGAGAGAATCCTTTTGCCACGATTCTAGCTCGTTTTTTGCCCGTGGATTTAATATTATAAACCCATCTATGACGGACAGCTTTTCTTCCAGGTGGCAAATTAACTTCTTCATATACATTGTGATGTAGAAGTTGATTGTGTTCATATTTCATTGCTTCTATCCATTCCTTTTTGATTTGTTCTGGGGCATCATCGAAATTTCTTTCGGAAGTCCATGAGTGAACAAAATCATTATCGTCCCATCGTTTAGGATTATTCATGTGTTTGAGATGGTCATCTCTATCTTTATCAGCAATGAGAGCGATTGGTAGGAAGGCTGCTGCTGCGATTAAAATTCTTTGTAAGCCAACTCCCCCTTCTTGAGCATATCGGTGTAATTTAGATTCATCGAAATGTTCGAGAATGGTTTTGTCATGAACAAAGGCTAAAGAAGCTGTTTCTTCTTCGGCTTGACTTTGTTCCGGTGGTTCCATACTTTCGTCATTATGAGGTTGATCAGGAATATCGAAAATACCAGCAGGTAAAGGAGGGTTTCCTTCTGTATACTGATGTGGAGGTAGATTCGATTCAAGATCTCTCCGTTGTTCCTCTTGTTCATAGGCCAATGAAGGTTGATTCCTTCCTTGTCCCCAATCTTGCCTTGGTTCATACTGAAAGGGATGACGAAGTGCATGAGGCAAACGTCTTTCAGGATGTACTGAAGCAGGTGATTGATTAGGTTCAATTAATTTAGGTCTATTGTATGGAACTTTTGTAGCGCGTGGAAGTCTTCTGGACCATTGAAAATCGGGATCTTTTAACTTCCATGACGTATTAGTATGTCGCGGAGGATTTATTCTTCGGCTTTCTTGCCATTTTGAAGTCCACGTTGCCGGTTCGAAGGACATCCTTGGATTATTAAAGTATAATGGAGGTCCGACTGGAAATGGTGCAGGTTGATCTTCTGGATCATGTGGATTCAAAGGCTGATAATCATCAGGTAAATCTGATGCAGCGGATGGTGTAGCAGGTTCTGGAGTTTCTCTTGGAGTCCTTTGTCGTCTGATAGGCATGTCAGGTAAAGGAGAGAATACTCTAGGAGTAGGGGCACGAGGTGAAGGCAGTCCCCTTAATCGTTCTATAATGGAAGATGAAGTAGTAGCGGGTGTTCCAGGTGATGAATGTCTAGTTCCTGATGGTCCTGCAATTGGAGTATGATCTCGATATTCACCAGGCATATACGGTGGGTAATCTGGATCAATGACCGGTTGGTTATTAATATCGGTATCATCAAAGAGATCGTATTCAAAAGGATCATAATCCTCAGATAACTGATCAGAATACTCTAGATCATTATTTTGGTAATCGTTATTCTCTTTGTTCGATTGATCTCCAGGGCCTAAAGTGGGCGATCTAGAATTCCAATGTGGAGTTCTAGGTGGATCGTCAGAAGGGCTAGGTTCCCTATAACTAGATGGATCATGTGATCCTCCTCCCCCATAATCATGATGATCATCGTCATCATGAGGGTCATGTGGTCCATGTGGAGGTTCATCAAAGTGAACATGTCTCGTTCTGGAGCGTGTTCTGCTCGTGATTGGTTCGGATAAATCGAACCCTGTTCCTGGATCAGGAGGGATAATTTGTGATGCTACTTCTTCGTGTCTTGAAGGATTTAAGACAGTTTGGTAAGGATTTGTTGAGTCTACGATTTGACCTTGTAATCGTGGAAAGACATGTTCAATGAATAAAGCTTGGTCTGATCGGAAAAGTTTATTTTCCTTAGTCATAAACAGCCATGCTTTTGAATCATTGACATAACCAATGAACGTCATTGCTTCCGATTTTGGTGATGCTTTGTTTTTCCTAATTTCATGAGGAATCCAAACATAAGCTAAACACCCCCAGGTTCGTAAATAACGATAATCTGGTGTTTTATTTGGTCGGAATAGTTCACGTGGTGTTTTAAATTTTAATCTAGCAATGGGTGTACGAGCCATTAGATGAGCAGCAGTTGTCACAGTGAATTCCCACCAGGAAGGTGGTGCTCCAGCGTGGTGACGCATTGTTTCAGACTTTTCATTTAAAGTTCTGATTGCTCATTCGGCTCTACCATTTTGCTGATGTATGTAAGGAGCAGAAGTTTGTCTTTTTATTCCTTTCTTTTCTAGATATTCTAGAAATCTCTTAGATGAAAGTTCTCCCCCTAAATCGAAACGCACGGCTAAAACTGTTTCGCCGGTTTGGTTTTCGATGAATGTAACAAAGTTTATAAATTTGTCACAAGCTTCGTCTTTTGTTTTTAACAATATGACGAAAGGGTGAGATGAATGATCATCTAATAAGACTAGAGCGTAATTATAATGATGATACGATCTTACAGGATATGACTTTAAGTCTCCATGTAAGAGTTCAAGTATCTTCGAAGCTCTTTTTTCTGATAAAGGATGAGGTTTCTGTGCCATTTTACCCAGAGCACATCCTCGACAAACTTCAGGTTTCTTTGGTACTATAAAGTTACCAATACCTGTTCCTTTTAGATGTCTAATCACTTCAGGCGATGCATGTGCAAGCCTGTTGTGCCACACATAGTAATCTTGTTTGGACAACGATATATTTAAAGCTTTAGCTGGATCAATTATGCTTGACTCCAACCAATACATCGTGTCTCCCTGGTGCATAGGATAAAGCGAGCACAGGAGTTTGTTACTATGTCGGTCATGAAATTGGATTAATCCCAAGGTGCCAACAACATCGGCTCCATCTTGGAGTAAAACACCTTGAGATAATAAGCGGTAAGTTGCATCTGGTGCATAATAGACCGGATGCAGTTTAAGATTTTCTGTGACCCCTTCTTCATTCGTATGTTGAATGAAGACGGTACCTATTCCAGTAACTCGTGCTGTGGAATTTTTATCAGCCGTTAATAAGGTAATTGGAGTGTCTAGATCTTTGTAGGCAGCGAAGTCAGACATTTCAAATGTATAATGTCCAGAAGCTCCTGAATCTAGTATCCAAAAAGCACCTTTTGGTCTAATAAAATCGCAGAGATCATTAAAAATTGGAGAAGGATTATGTTCGGTATGCATGCAAATAACTTTATCGAAACGATATATATTAAAACCAGGCACAATAGGGCTAGCCTGTGAAATAGGCTGTTGCCGCGATACAAGAGCAGTACAAGTTAAATAAGAAAGTTTATTATTACTTGCGTTCCCATCTCCGATCTTACCTTTGTTGGTTTTGATGAGATCTGTAGTAGAAACAATCTTATGCTCTTGTGAGTATTGGTCTGATTCTAAGTTATTTACATACCAGTCAATTCTTCCAATTCGTATGAATCTTCCACAGGACCAAGGAGATGATCGAGTCCATCTTCTACTTCAGCGTATTCGTTCCAAGATTCAGGAACCCTCTTTGGTCTAAAGAGGCGTTTCTGTTCCGACGGACCGGTAGGACGACAAGAGCCAGAAAGTGATTCTTGGGCAATTCGTTCCTCATTTTTTTGGAACTCTTCCCAAGCGCCTTCACCGTTGATCTTGTCAACTGTGAGAGCCCAGAGTTTATTAGTCTTATCAAAAGACTTTTGCCTTTCGGCAGCTCTGGCTTTCTGAGCATTTCTCTTGAAAGTCCTCCGTTTCTTTTCGTTGTCCTTGGTTTTATCTTCCAGGACCACAAAAGTGTCGTCGTCGCTGTAGTGGTGTTCAGGCAGTGTTTCCACCGCATCGGTGTAAGTTTTGGGAACATCTGATTTAGTAGAAGAGCACTCGCTGAGTGCTTGCTCGATCTCCTCGTTTATTTCCTTGATAGCAGTAGTGACAGCAGGATCAACCTTGTAAGAAGGTTGCTGCCAGTTGAACGGAACCCATTCCCGTTTATGATCGATTGGAGTAAATTTAGGTGGCTCCACTGCCGAGCCATCCTCGTTGGTAGGGAAGAATTCTCCCGGCATAATAGGAGGAGTAGGGACGGGTTGACATTTCCTTGCAGCCATGTAGGCGCAGTGGAAGTAGTCAGAGTATGGTTGCCTAATCCAGTAGGCAAATCGGTCACAGAAGAGACCGTCGTCCCATCTCATGCATTCCTCTTTATCTGCGGTCATCGGCCCATAGTAGACTCCGTTGTATTTTCCAACCCATTCTGGGTCAGAACGGAAGGGCTCGTCATCCCACTCATCATGCGTGTAGCCGCTTGGAGGTGGTGATGGCGTGAACCATGCAGATGCCGGTACTTGAGGTCCCCAAGTTTGTGGATCCTCAAAGTTTGGTTTAACTTCTCCCTTTTCAACTAAGTCCGCAATTTTTGCATGCTCCAAATCAATCATGTAGTCTTCGAAGCTAATATTTAAGCCTTCGAAGACAGCTTCCACGTAATCCCAGAATTCATCAGTGCAGCGCATTTCCTCGATCTGCTCTTTAGAGTAGTGTTTGATTTTCCAGTATGCCTTCCAGAGGTGACTGGGATCAATATGGTCGAGGTTGACAGTGAATGGTTCCCATTCTTGATAAGCGTTGATGGGATAAAATTCATATTCTGTCTTTTGAGCTGCACGAAGAGATTTAGTCCTGAAGCGTACTGGGCCAACCCACTCAGAAATGTAGTGGAGTTTGGTGGCTAGGTCATTGTATTGTTCAAGACCTTTCCATTCCCAGTTGTTTTCGATGATTTTGGCGTCAATACCAAAAGCTCCAGGCCAAGAATTTCTGGATCGTTCACATGACCTTTTCCATTCCGGGACGTAGCTGTTGTCATGATCAATCATGTCATCAGCATTGGAGACACAGTCTCCCCAGTCAGGTGCGGGCGTTTCGCAAAGAGGATAGCCCCAGGATTCATTTGTATCCTGAACTGGTTCGTCATCTTCGGAATTTACAAGTTCGCCAGTAATTGGTCGAAGAACTTGTCCGGAAGTCATATTAGATCCAATCTCTTCTTCTTCTGATTCGGATTCTGAGGAAGTTTCGGATGGAGTTTTGACGATAAGATTGCCGAGTTCTTTGTCGTCAGAGTCGACGTATTCAATGTCGGCATCGTCAAAGAAACCACTCCGTTCGGGTTCGGGTTTAGGTTCGGAACTTTCAGAGGGTTCAGATTGTTCAGGAATTTCTTCTAGAAATCCTGGTACAATTACCCTATCCTGTCCATTGTCATTTCGAATGGCAGCTGTTAGTGCCATGTTTCGAAATTTCTCCACAAAGCTGCTACGTTCTCTTTTCATTTGTCTCTGCTGTCTCAGCAGGAAAGTGTTCCTGCGAATAAGAGCTTGGTTATATGCCATTTGCTCTTGTAAATTTGAGACATACTTCTCGTCTTCTGTCATTCCAATGTAGTCCTCTTCAGGGACTAAATGGAGATGATCGTCCTCCCAGATTCCATTTGGATATCTAACACAACAAGGCAACATGCCTTGATGAATTTCTGCATTAAAAATGAATGAATTATATTCAACATACTCTTCGTATGAGCCTAAGTGATGACGATGAATCCATTCGCCAAAGCGATTTTGCCAGTAAACCGTTTTAATACGGTACAATCCAGTGTATGGATCAAAGGCAGGATGGATTTTTGGGTCATGATGAACCCAGTCAAAATAGGCGTCACGAGTATATTGAATATTTTGCCATTCATCCAAGTTACATCCAAGGTAATTGTAATCAGCAATACCATTGGGTGGTGTAACGGGATAAGCAGAATTTTGTGGTGTTTCCAAATGTGGTGATTCCGGTGGCGTGATGTAACAGCCAGAGAAATCAAGAGGAGGGGGTGAATCCGGAAGTGTCGGATTCGATGGATGAGACGAGTCGGTAAATGCAGTGGATTGAGAGAGAACGTGCAATTTGGAGAATTGGATCAGGGATAGGATTAAGGCCTTGGTTAGCGAATTGCAGTCGTACGGGAAGTGGATCAGGCTCACCATCTGTGTCCTGTCCATTAATGGAAGGTTCTGGGCTTGGTGCCCTAGAGCCATCCTGAGACTTGTCGGTCCTGTCGTCAACGAGCTGGGACCAGTCTTCCCGTGCAACAAAGGCCATTCCTCTGAAAACGTCTGGAGCTTGGTTAGCTCCGTCTTGTTCCATACCTGCTACTGCTGCCTTATGCTGCTTCTTCTGATTCTTCTTCCCCTTTCCCTTGCCTTTTCCTTTTCCTTTACCCTTGGTCAGACCAGCCCCCTGTTGACCTTGGTATCCACCTTGTTTGGAGTTATTATTACCAGACCCGCCGGATCCCTTGTTCTGGCCCTGACCAGAAGTGCCTTCAGGGAACTTGCCCTTGGGAGGCGACTTCTTCTGGTTGTTGAAATTAGGGGGTTGACCAGAATAGGTATTGCCAAGTTTGCCTGAGATTTTGGCCATGTTGGCCTTAGGCTGGTCGACCTTAACCCGTTTAGGATTAAGTGCCGTCCACTTGTCAATAATGAGATTCTTGATCTCGGCGAGTTTCAGGGTCGATTGATCCTGTTTAGTAGTAATAATAGTTTTCATAGTTCCCCAGACGCCAGTCTCAGGAACACCCTTCAACAATTGGAAGACCTGTTGTACCTCTGTGAATTTCTGGTCATAGAGGTCACATCTGTTAACGAGGTTTTCGAAGGCCTCGAACTGTGGAAGTGGGTCTTTCGTAATGTTGAGAGTAAAGTTGTGGAATTGGTCATAAAGGTTGACTTGTCCTGGCACACATTCTTTGCCAAAATCGTCTTTGATCTTTTTCCAGAAAAGATAGGCTGTGACGCTAGTTTTGGCGGCAACATTGTTGTCACCAGTAAGGTTTGACATGTTGGTAAAGAACTTCATCAAATTGAGATGAAGATTGGTGGGAAGGCGAAGACCGATATCACCAATGACAGAGTCATCGGTGTCGTCCCAATCGTCCTGTTTTTCTTGATCTGGGAGATAGGTGATGTAATCACCGTTGGCGTCGGTAATGGGAGACCCATTTTGCATGAAGATACGAATGGTCATTCGTTGATCGTCAGGATCAAGAACAGGAAGGAGTTCAGGGGCATTTTCGGCATCAGAAGGATTGAGTTCAGCGAGGTAATATTCGTTGGATAGGTAAGAAACTTATTCGTGAGTTAAAATCGTTCTCTATTAGGAGAACAGATTACTAACCTGTTAAAGGACGCTTGGCCTTTCCATTGATGTACCTAATTCGTTTGGTACTCTTGAGGTAGTTTTCAAATGCATTTTCCCATTCCTTGAAGTTGTTACTGTTAAGGACTGGGACAAGCTTTTCGAGTGAAGATTTGTTTGAAGACATCTGGAAAGAGAGTGGGGAGTCAGTTTTGACTACCACTCACAAGCTATGGTCCATCCGAATAAGCTTCGATTATGGTCACATGTCGCACACCAGTTTTGTAAGTGTATGAGCATGTGGGTTTACTATATGGTATGATATTTCCATCCATTTTTCCATCTCCTGTCGGGTCAATAACCCACCCGACCAGGCCAGTAGTTAGACAGATAAGGGCCCAATGCCTGATGAAGGCTAGGCACACTATATCTATCTTGATGTATAGTATGTTGTCGATAGTATTGTAAACATTGGCATAAATCAACTATGTGTCAATTGAAAGTCCTTCGTAAGGTTAGGGATGGCTCTTCACTTGGGAGTTTATATATATAGTGTGCACAATCTTGAAGACAGATCTATCACAGGCGAAGCCGTCTTAAATGAATTATAAGAGACCTGCTCAGACCAACCCTTTTTGGATCGTCAGGCCTCAGATCAAGCAGATACCATTTTGTCATCATAGCTGATCTTTTATAATTCATCTCTAACTTCGTTTAATTAACTATCCTGTCTCTATATAGCAGGACCTGTGACTGGATGGGTGCACGATTTGGTCACTATGCGGCGATTAGCCATGATGATCCAGAATCGCGGTTCATCCCGAACTGGGTAGGTAACGCCATTACTACCGTCAGCGCATCACTTGTCATGTCAATCCAGGGCTGACCCTACCCGTTAGGCAGGTGACTCGTGAATTTTGCGTTAAAGCAACCCATCGTTACTCTATTGCATAGATCTATGAATGTTGTGCAAGCGCACCACTAAGCCAGGGGTATAGGGATGCGGGATTGGTTACCCTGCTGCAGAGCCTGTGCTGGTACGAAGCAGTGTCTTGTAGCCAACTAGATCCGAAGATAGAGATAAAGGCATTGCTCTAACTTAGAATACGTGAGGATATTTTGGGCAAACCAATCCTCCGAGGTAAAACCTCGTTGCATTCTAGGGTGCAACTATTACATAACTATAGACCCAAATGACCCTTATTCCTTACTACTAAGACGTAGAAGGGACTTAGGACACATAGGGGAATACTATCTAACTACTGTTGTGCTTGGGAAGCGCCATTCTTGACCGTAATACTTGTGACAGGTGCGAGAGTGTCTCCGTTTATAAGCGGAGCTCTGCGCCACCTTAAAGGAACCGACATCGAAGTCGAGAATCCCCAAGCGTACGTGATCCAAAGGGATCAAATCAAGAAGCCCGAATGCAGCCCAGAGTGCATGTACTTCACTCTAGACCACACAACCCCGATATATTTTGGGGCTGCGTTTGAAAGAGAATGGAATAGGAGAAATACCATGACCATATAATAGCCTTCTCGCCCACAATACTCCAAATACAAGTGCTGGTGGTCTAGGTTGCGACAATCCCGCTTGGTAATCCAAGTACTCATCGTATCATGAGCACCCGGCACCGTCGATCGCGAAATGCTAGCGAGTGGAACCTTCTGGTCGATAGTCGTTTTGACGGACTATGAGTCCCCAGAGCGAGTTGGTGGAGGGAAGAGGGAATGATTGGTCCTCAATACATCCGCTCTCGTTGTAACAGGGGTGTCGACTCTCTCTGCCAGTAGATGTGGAGAAAGAGGTTGTCGATGTAACACTTGAGGTGTCCCTGTTGTAGACTCGATAGGGGCGAAGGAACCAGCGACCGTTGTCGAAGCCATTCGGGGCCCATAACCTAATGAGCAGCAAACCATGTTAACTGAGTGAAGGTTGAGCAACCCTCACCTTAGGGTATGTTCGTTGTATGGTGCGATATGATGATGTGGATGAGTTGTAGAACTTGAGTTATGGATGTGTGAATGAACTGGTTAAGTTCTGAGATGATTGAAACTTGTTCTTATGTTGCTATTCTACTACAGTATTTATACTCTACTAGTCTAGCTACGTCACGTACATAGGGTGTAGGGTATGATGTCAAAATGACAACATAAGGGAGCCTATGTGAATGTATGATATCACAAGTGATATCATGGTGGAGACGTTGTGAAGTATCAGTCAGCAGACTGTATACTATGACATCGTCATACATGTGTCTGTACTAAATATACTAAGTAGAATGTTCTAGTACTACGGTAATTAAGTACATGAGTCCAAGCTATTAATGCTATTGGACCGGATCGTATCCGTATAATATGAGTAATATCTACGTATTTTACTAAGCTATTTCTATATACCGAGTTCTACGGGAATCGGAGTATTACGAATACTAATTGTCTAAGTGAGCGCTTGACTAGGCGCTTATCTAATCTACTAATCTAATCTATGATAAGATTGGCCATGCATATGAAGCTTCTAGAGCGTCACTTCAACAGATATTACCTCACGCGGCTTACAGCCGCCAAACTTTGTTTACGACCTATGACTTAACGGCCTCGTATTTGCCACGCGCAGCGATGGCCCACTTCCTTTTATGACTATACAAAAATGTTTACTTGTTGTCTAGCAATTGTAAACAGAGAACTTGAGTATGTGGGCCAGCAGAGGTCTGCTGGCATTAACGAGTCCTAAATTTACAGTAAAGCTATAGAACTAGAGCAGTGACAAAAAATAGACTCATTAGGCACAGAATTGAAAATTTTAATAATTATTCTTCTATCTAATTTCACTGTCTCATTTACAGGTTGAGTGTTGAACATATTGCCCAGGAATTTGGTAGGGTTAAAACTTTTCTGGAATCCATTTACCAATGCTTCTCTTAGATACAGCAACTAAATGTATACCTTTCAAAACTCACATTTGACCTCTTTAATGAACAATAGACTCCTTAAAGCCATTCAGTCTCAATTTGTGTCAGAACCTTCTGAAGCATTCTGAATAGTAGCATCTTAGATATTCAAGTATCATAAAAATCATGAGTAAAAATAACTGGATGCAATATTTTCAATATCAAGTTACATGAAGAAAATTTAGAATTAAAACAATTCAAATGAAACTTCTTAGTTGCTTCTCTAACTACTTGTGAGTCCTAAATTGTGATTGATCAATTAATGATAATTTTCACATGTCAGAGTTTCAAGTTTCAAGTATTAATTTGAAGTTTCTGGATTTCCAAACTGTGTTATAAAGGATCATAAACTACCATAAAAAGAATCAGTATTACATTGAAACTACTACACTGTTATGACAAATTGCTTTGGTCCTTTGTTGAATAGAGATGAAAATGGGTTACACAATAAATTTATAATTACAATATTTAGCTTCAGTCAGATTTTGAGCTCAAGCTCTTCCAAAGCATTGAAGTTATGATCTAAAAAACTCAATACTGAAGCCCATTGGTCTTTTACAGAGATAAATGGAGTTCATAATTTCTGAGAACCACAAGATGCTTAAATTCCTCTGAAAATTCAACATAAAAATAAACATATACAATGCAATGTATAACATAGGACAGCTATAAACATGAATTAAGCCTATAAAAGATGTTTGCATTAAAGGGGATTGAAAATAGTTGGCATAAAAATAAGAGAAGTGCACATATTTGGAGCTCCAAAACTTGAAGTAAGTAGAGGGATGTGCGCGGACAGGTTGTGAGCAAATGCCAATAGCGTGAGAAACAAATAATTCATAACAACTGCTTAAACACGCCGCCCATCTCAAGGGCAATAGGATTTGCCGGTAAATTGCCGGTTATTCGGTTAAACAATATTCCCGGATTACCGGATGGCCAAATAAACCATCACATTCACTTAATCACGCCATGGGGTTTCAATAAAGAACGATTCCTCAATTACATTTCGGACTCGTAATCAAAAACTGCACTACTTGTAGAGTCTTGCTTTGTATGCTTAAGCACGAATTCCATGTTCGTAGACAATCATGCTATCATTGACTAATTTGACTCGTTTAATTGAGTGCCAGCAAACTGAATTGGAATTGAGGAAGGAAACCCAACACTCGGACCCATTGAGAGCCATTCCATACAATTGCAACACTCATGTTTAACAACATTGGTGTCATCAAGAACACCTTTACTCAGTTTGAACAATACCAAGCCGAAACAACCAATGCCCTTACTCAAATCACCTCAACTCTCTCTGATATTCAAGTTCAACTTCAAGATGTACAAATGAAGTCCGATCCTCCTCCCCCTAGAGTTACTATGCCACCTCCTAAGCCAAACATGCCACCTAAACCTCCTTTTGCCCAATCCTCTCAGAAACCCCCTACATTTACTCCTCCAACTGCATTCAAAGGAAAGGCTTTCGAAGTAGAGATTTTTATTAAACTCGGTTGAAGATGCTGTTGAATTGTTGGGTTACATGCTTCCGACGGCGAGACAGAAATGTATTTATATGTCTACGCTTTTGGCAGATGGTCCACCAAAACTGTGGTATTGTACCATATGTCTTTCTGAACCTCATCTTCTCGATTCATTTACTGACTTTATTTCTCGTTTTAAAGAACACTTTGGCAACTCTAATCTAGCTTACAACACCAACAACAAACTCAAGAAACTTGTTCAAACTGGTTCTGCTGCTGCCTATGCCTCTCAATTTTCGGAATTACTCGTCCATGTTAATTGGACTGAGGAAACCAAAATTGATATGTTCTACAACGGGCTAGAGGCATCTACCAAGGACCTCATCTCAAACACCAAGTGTGAGAACCGTCCCAAGAAGTATGTCGACTACACCAAATTCACAATTGACTGCGATAACCATGTTCATGAACGTGAACAAGAGCACAAGGACAATTCCAAGCGTTCTGTTGGCAATGGTTCTTCAAGTTCACTTCCCAAATCTGGCAAATCCACTACCACTTCTAGTTCTACATCTGACTCTTCCTCAAATTCCCTTCCTCAAGGCGAACCTATGCAAATCGATGCTACGAAAAATTCAAAACCTCAAGGCAAGCTTACCAACACTGAACAGAAACATCGGATAGATAATGGGTTATGCTTGTATTGCAGTAAATACAGTAAAACCACAGACACTTGTCCAAACTGTTCTCCACAGGCAATTAAACGCATGGAAGAACATAAGGCTAACTCTACCAAGACTTCTCCCTCTGCAGGAAAAGTCTAACCGGTAACTCTACTCGTACCTCAGGGTCTCTGGTTGGTGACAAGGTACACCCTTCTTCGACTTCAATTTTGAAGCCGGTACCCAGGTTTGAAAGAACCACAGATGGCTCATGGCATCCTATTTTTCTACTTGCTCCCACTTATATTTTTTCTGCTTCTCTTTTTTCTTCTAATCACTTTGTCATTGCCATTTCTCTTTCTTTTCTGAATTGTTCCCCAATTCACACTCATGCACTTATTGATTCCAGTGCAACTACTTCATGTATCTCTGATTCATTTGCCACTCGGCATTCTCTCTCTTGTGCTCTCAAGGACACACCAGTACCCGTTTTGGCAGTTGATGACCGTCCTATTGCTTCTGGTCTCATCACCCAGGAAGTCATTTCACAGATTTGTGTTGGATCACACAACGAAGTTATACCTCTTTCCACAGGGTATAACGCCAAAATGCCCCGATGGGGAATTCTTATGAAATTCTCAGGATTTCAAAGAATATCCCCCGAATTCACAACAAATGCGCCATCGGGAAATTCAGTGTTTTGGCTCCAAATACCCTATGAATTTCCTTAGAATATGATGAGAATGTCACCAGAATGCACCATGAATGCGCGAGGGGTCTAATACTGAGAATTTACAAGAATTTACAAGAATGTGCATAGCTATAGTATACCAGGTCCACCTAGCCCTGGACCACATAAAACATCGTGCTTGCCTGAAAGAATACATTCTTTATTTCCAAGATACTGTGCACAGTGATAATTAGAAGCTACTCAATAAGACACAAATAATAGCTAAGGATCCTAGGTGTTTTGGTGTAACGTGAGTGCAGCAGACATTGTTCGATGTTTATCACGAAGCTCGAGCCCTGCAAGTACCACTTGTGAGTATGACAGTATGAAATAAAATGATTGGGACCTTACCTCATACCTCTGCTACCAAAATAAACAACAGCATTAGATACCTGATTATAACCTGCATAGAGATAGATGTGCTATGGGATGGTAGAATGAGAAGGCTCGTTAGAAGATATAAAGGATAGTAGCAAAGACATACCAAAAAGGATGATGAGCCTGATAGCGCTGTACAGAGAAGATCAACGGTAAGCTGTTGGATCTGACGATTCCACTATTTGACTTACTGTTGTTCCAGCCTTTCCTCGAAAAATCTCTTCTCTACTGCACGGTCAGTCATTGATTGTCAGGACTTAGAACATTTCTTCATTTAGTCGAGTATCTAGTGTAAGGACCTGGAAAGACAGAATGATGAAGACGGATGTGCTGGCAACTTGATGCCCAACATGGTTGGTGGTGGTTGTCAGTCAAGAAGATTAGAGTCACATGGATGCTCCCCACAATTATTCCACTAAGTCCACGAAATAGAGTTTGGTGCATTCTTGGGATATTCTGATTACAGTGCAAAGAACTGTGAGCCTGGCAAATTCTTGTCTCATGCTCGCGAATTCTGGTAAACTCTCAGAATGTCATGAAATCTCCCAAAAGGTCCTGGGAATACCCCCTTGTGCATTCTGCCATTTTACGCTGTGTTCCACTGTTTCTGTTTCATATCCTGTTATTCTAGGGTTAGATTGGTTGCTCCATCATAATCCTTCTATTGATTGGCAGGCTAATTCTTTATCCCTTTGTTGTTGTGGTTTGAATCCACTTTCTCCTTCGACCATGTATGCTAAAGGCTTTGGTCTTATGCAAAAACAGTCTCTCTCTACATTTTGTGTTGGTCTAGGCTTTGGTCTAATCACGACATCCATCTCTTCCTTAAATTGTCATACTTCCTCTGTTGAATCTTTTAATTATATTTCATCTAGTGATTCCTTTTGTTTGAAAGTACCTATGTGTACAACTGATACGGATGAATCTAATACTCATTCAAGTCTCAAAACTCATTCTTTCCTTGCCACATTTGTACATCACAACGGCTATGGAAATTCTTGCTCCTCTACTTTTGTCTTGTCTGATTCCAATAGCATTGTTCCTGATATTCCAGACATCAAGATTTTAAATTCTAGATGTTTCTTCAGACAAGCTAAAGGCTGTCAAGTTGCTTATTTACGTTACTATGACCATAACTCCCCTCACTTCATAAACTCCTTTTCCCCGTTCAATCAACATACTCCTCCTACTGACACTCCTCCTATATCTCACAACCCTCTTTCCAATCCTGACAAAGATTTAACTTCACATGTGCCCATTCACTATTGCAACTGGATGGATTCTGTATTCAAAATCTCTGATTTCAATAAATTACCTGAACATTGACCCTATGACATTGAGATTGACCTTGAAGACGGAAAAACACCTCCATTCTCTTGCATGTACCGACTTACCGAACAGGAAAGGCAGGCCACAGCTGAGTACGTTCACAACAATCTCTGTTGCGGACATATCCATTCCTCCTCCTCTTCCACTGGTGCCCCTGTTCTCTTCATTTGCAAAAAGACAGGAAAAATCTGTCTTTGCGTGGATTATCGGGGTCTCAACGTTATCACTTGGAAAAACTGTTTCCCTCTCCCTTTGGTTGACAACCTGATTGACCATGTACATGGTTGCTCTGTTTTTTCAATCATAGACCTCAAATCCGCTTATGCACACCTTCAAATATGTGAAGGTGATGAGTGGAAAACCACATTTTGTACTCATCTTGGATTGTTTGAGCACCTGGTTGTGCCTGGTCTTACAAACGCTCCCGCTGCTTGGCAGGCTTTTATTCAAGATGTCCTTTCAGATCTCCTCGATGTCATTTGTGTTGTCTATCTAGATGACATTCTTATATTCTCTCGTTTGCTCGAAGAGCACCATGCTCATGTTGGTATGGTTCTAGATCGTCTTCAAAATGCCTCTTTATATGATAACCCTTGAAGATGTGAGTTTGACAAGTCTGAAGTTGAATTCCTGGGTTATGTTATTGGCTCTGAAGGTATCAAAATGAACCTGAAAAAGCTCTCAACTATTGTAGATTGGCCTGAACCAAAAAATCTAAAGGAACTTCAATCATTCCTTGGTTTCACTAATTTCTACCGACGCTTTATTTCCAACTACTCCCAAGTTGCTCTCACTCTCACCTCTCTCACTCGTAAATCCACTCCATTCCATTTTTCCGATTCCGCATGCTCCTCATTTCTCCAACTCAAACACCTCTTTACTACCGCTCCTGTGCTTGCTCATTTCAACCCTTCATTTCCTATCACTCTATCCACAGATGCCTCCGACTTTGCACTTTCCTCTGTTTTTCAACAACCCAATTCCTCTGGTAAACTACACCCCATTGCTTTCTTTTCTCAAAAACTCTCCCCTTCTGCAATCAACTATGACATTCACGACAAAGAACTGCTTGCAATCATTGAGTCATTCAAAGAATTTCGTCATTGGCTTTCTGGTTCCCCCTCTCCCATTTGTGTTATTTGCAATCATAAAAATCTCAAATACTTCATGCACCCTCAAATCCTCAATTGCAGACAAGTGTGTTGGGCTATGTTTTTGTCCGAATTTGACTTTCAATTTCATTGGACACCCAGACACCTTAACATGGCTGACGCACCTTCCAGACGAGCAGATTACATCCCGCAAAAGGAGGATGATGTCAAGGCCATTCAGCTGCGTACCATTTTTTCTACTTATTGCACATATCCTCTTTTCAATAACAAATCTATTACTTACTCCGATTTCATTGATTCTATAATCTATTCATTCTTTTTCTACTATCACTTTGGACAATTCTCACTTACTTGATCAATTTCTCACTGCATATAGGGAAGACCGTGATTGGCGAATGGCTATAGCTAGTGGGGATCCTTCCTTCCAGGTACACAACAACCTCGTCTTTCACAACAACCATCTCTATGTCCCTCCATCACTCCGTTGCACCATTCTCAAATCTAGACATGACAACGTCATTTCTGGACATCCTGGTCATACACGCACCATGAAACTTGTCTCTCGAGATTACTCATGGCCTGGTATGACTACCTACATCCGTCATTATGTTGACACTTGCAATGTCTGCCCTCGAATCAAAAATCCCCGTCATAAACCCTTTGGTCTACTTCAACCTCTTTCCATTCCCAAATGACCTTGGCAAGCAATCACCATGGATTTCATTGTAAAGTTACCCAAACCTCATGGTTACGACTCTATTCTAGTCGTTTGCGATCGCCTCACTCATGCTGCGCATTTCATTCCTTGCCGAGAATTCATGTCGGCCTCTGAACTTGCGTGGTTATTCCTTGATCACATATTTCAACTTCACGGGTTGCCAAACTCCATCATTTTGGACAGAGGTACTCTCTTTGTTTCCAATTTTTGGAAAGCTCTCCTGAGTCCTTGGCCATTTATCTATTGACAGAAAGACTTTGACTGTGTACCACACTCAGACAGACAGACTTACAGAACGTACCAACCAAACTCTCGAGACATACTTATGTGCCTATATTTCCTATTAACAAGATGACTGGATCGACTATCTACCCCTAGCCGAATTTGCCTTCAACAACCACGAGAACTCCTCCACAAAACACACTCCTTTCTTTGCTAATTTAGGTTACCATCCCACTTTTGAACCCACTCTCACTACTTTATCCACTGCTCCCACTGCCGATGATCTTGTTAAATGACTCTCTCATATACATTCCGAGCTCAAAACTGAACTGGCTCATGCTCAAGAGTATCAAGTGAAATACTATGATAAATTCTGCTCTCCACATCCTCAATTCAAACCAGGTCAATTGGTTTGGTTACTCCATCATAACATTTGCTCTACTCGCCCCTCCGATAAACTCAATCATTGCCGCATTGACCCTTTTCCCATTCTCGAACCTGTACACAATTGTATGCTGTCCAGACTGCACAAAAAATAAGAGCTCCCGTTTTCATTAAAGTTGCCCCCGTTTTCATTGACCGTGACCCGTTTTCATCAACAAAAATCTTTGCCCCATTTTCACTTTGACTGACCTCCCCGTTTTCATTTAACGGCACACATCGGCATGTTCTGGCATACCCCAAAAAAGGTATTACTGCCTTATTTGGACAATATTATGAATCGGATAAGTAATGACTAACGGGACACCATAACAGTCCGCAATGATCCTGTGCACATCCACTGAGCTGTTTGGCTTCCCTCTGGATGCATTGAAGAGCTTTTGATTAGAAAAGTGCTTTACCTATATATGTATAAATTACATTGAAATTCAAGTGTGTAATTTATCATGAGACTGGATTAAAATGGCACCTGCCTTCCTAGAGAATCTCTGGCATGATATTATATCATGCTATTTCACAGGGCTGAAGATAAATTTTATATGCATATGAAAGATTTCATTCATAAAATAAATGATAGGATATCCTTTACATTGTTCAAAAGGAGAACATGCTATTTTTGTCCCCTTTCAGCCCAGGAAGGTATTGTACAATACACTACTGCAAATCCACAGTCCCCCTAATCATCCTAATTTCTATTAAATGATCAGATGCACAACTGCCTCATTTTTCAGTAACATTTGAGATGGCAGAGCATAAAGTTTCATACAAACTCACGTGACCTATTAGTCTGCAATTGATCATAATGGGAATACTGAAGGAATGTTTTCTTGCACTTCATTTTTCCCTCACAAAGCCATTGAGACCAGAATGAAAACACATCTCTCTTGTAGAAAAATGCAACAATTTTTACCAAGCTCATGCATGTAATTTAGCAATGTTGAAGTTGCTAACTCATCTTCCCACACTGTTTTTGATTTCCACCTTTATAATATGTTGAAGTTTGAAAGGTTTTTGGTCTAATTTCAGGTTATTTGGGAGTTGAGATGTACTTTTTATTGCTTACTTGGCAGTTTGTATGAACATGGTCTCAACAGCTAAAAATGATAATTAGTTTTGCTATATGAGAAAATATGTTAAACCTGTAAAGTGATTTGGGTGCCAGGAATGTCCATGTTTATTTGAAACTATTAAAAAATATCACAGCCTTCCAAATTGAAAATAAATGGTACAAGTCTATTCATGAATCTGCAGAGAATTGTTATTTGGTTGTCTGCTCAGCATTTCATTGCAATAAATATTATGCAGTGCTGTCCTGAACCTGTCTATTTACTGGTGTGGAAGGGCTAGCTGACGCACTGGTGGCTAGCCCCTCCCATGCTTCTTTCCTTTCTAGGCTGCAAAGATCACCTCCGAGGCGCATTCACCGATCCTACACTTCTATCGACTTCTCCCCGGTACTGAAAGTACCGGGAACACTAAGCCGCCGATTTCCAGGTCCAAGCAAACGTTTCCTTATCTCGTACATTTCATTCACATTCCAACTTTCCTTTCAATCATACAAAAGCAACATAAAAACATAGTATACCGTACGTTTCTCTACGTTTTCTGTCTTCTCGTTGTTCCATCACTTTCTTGGTACGCTATTCTCACTCTCTTACCTCTCTAAAAATATCCGAGTACTTATCTCGCGACGCTTCTCTTCGGTTCCATATTTAGTAATTAACTACCCATTCTTTTATCTCCTTTCTTCAACTTACTTACGAATGGACGACGGCAGAGTGATGGGGAACGTGATCCTCCTCGCTGTAGTATGCTGTTCCGAGTGCACCTTGAGCAAGCGCAAGGGCTTGGGGCACCCTCTTCCTCGTCGAACGCACTCAGCAGGACTGACAACGGGAACCGGATCCGAACCCGAATCAATTCATTATTGGGAGTACCCCAACGGTCGTTAGTAGCTTCTTTCATTTACTTACTTTTAGTAGTCTGTCACGTTTTGCTAGTTTGTAACGTCAGGGCGCATCCCCAGAAATCCAGTCCTCTCTTGACTCGCATCCACCATCTTCTAACTTGAGTTTTCGAGCCTTGCAAACAAAATACCGAGTCGTCCAACGACGACAGAGCCGCTGAGTATTGATATCTACATTTCATTCACACACGTACTCTATTCTTCGAGTCTAACCGACTCTGATCAAACTCTATTGGTAAACAGCGTCGTGGCTGTAGACACACGCAAACCTAGTTTACCATTTCGTCTCCTTCGATTCCCTCGACCTCTTCTTCTCAATCCTCTTTAGGATCTTCTCTTTCTTCTACAGTGGCTGCCCCAGAGAGGCAAGAGGTTTTCCGAGAGAATAGAAACTTCCGTTTATATCAAATCTTTCATATAGTCTTTGTATTGAACTCTATTCTCCGCAGGGTACGTACTAGACGAGCTTCCAACATGACGACTCAAGCCGTTACATTCATCCAACCGATGCCAATCCCTGGTGCCCACAACGCCCCCGTCTTCAACGGCAAGAACGCCAAGCTTTTCCTCAATACGATCGAGCGCCATGGTCAAGCGGCCGGTATTACAGACAAGAACGAATTGGTAGATTATATCTATCACTACTTGTCCGACGAAGTTCAAGAAACAATTCGTTATGATCCCCACATGGATACCGAGGTGGAAGGTAGGACTTGGGACAAGGCTAAGGCGGCTTTTCTAGCCATATTTCAGATCTCCGAGACTATTCCTGACTTTACCCTCGATGATCTGAGGGAGTTTGTAGCCCAGCAAGCTCAACAAGGACCTTACTCGGACAAAACACAAATCGAAGATTATCTTAAGGCTTTTACGAAGATCTCCAACGTTCTTTTAAAGCGTAAGCTTATCATTCAAGAACAGGCTAACTACTATTTTGTCACAGGGATTCCGACCGAATGGAAGGAGTGGTTCATCCGTGAGTGCCCAGAAGATAAACGAGAAGCTGACTCCGCTCCCACTATAGCCGAGAGCATAGCTATTTTGAAACGTAAGTTTGACACTAAGCGTCTTACTTACGAGTGGTGGAATTCGCAGAAAACCCCTATACCCAAAACTGTACGTTTTGAGGAGCCTCGACATACGTCGAGAGCGACAAATCCTGCTTCGGCTCCTGCTACCTCTACGTCGTCTGTACCTGGAAACGCTGTCTCGTCGGGGACCTCGCAAGGTTTACCGCAGTCTTCAATCGACATCTTGATGGAGCAAATGCGACAACTTAATCTCCACCTCTTACAACAAACGCAACACATGGCTCAACAGTCTTCCCAACCGGCAAACTCTGCGGCTACTTCGTCTATGCCTCCTAGCGCAAACGACGCAATGAACCGTGCTAGGAACCTTGCTAACATGCTTCGGTCTTGTATGATTTGTGGAGATACGGGAACGCATCCTCTTCATCCGTCGAAATGTCCATTCACTCAAGAGCTGATTGTGCTGGGCCTTATTACTTTCAACCCGGATAGTAATCGGTACGTATTGCCTAACGGAAAAGATCTACCTAGGGTTCCCTATGGCTGGAAAGGAGGACTGAACACGTTCTTGAAGCAGACAGCGTCAAACGGAAGTAACTCCGAGTCGAAAGGAAAAGGGAGAGAGACGACAAATGCTAATCAAACCAGGGACATGCCACCTCACATGGTCTCCTCGTCTTCTACGGGCTGGGACCTCAACAATCTATCGCTCTCATTGGGAGACGAGTTCGTTATCAATGGGACTACCTTTGCCGTTTCTGCTCTTGGATCTGAACGTACTGTGGAACCAGCCTTGCGTTCAGGAAAGGATACAAGTCGCTTCAACCCTTTAGGGGATCGGTCGTCAAAGTCAAAACCTCAAGATAATTCAACGAAGAGTCCTACCGAACCATCTTTGAAGCAAGCAACTGTACCGACGTCCAAGCCGACAGATACAGGTTCGAAAAGCGTACCTTCGACTGTTGGTCCTTCAAAGGCGAGTTTACCTCAACCGACGAATCCGATCAACCGGTCCGACGGATGGAAAGCTTCTCTACCTTCGCAAAACAAAGCCAAAGGAGACGTACCTATGAAAGACGGAACGAAGACTACTCCGGGCACAAGTTATCACTTTACCTCTCAGATTCAAGAACGGACCGATGCAGTAAGAGTGTTCGAAACGGCCTTGGGGACACAAATCACTCTGCCGTTAGATCAGGTAATAGGAGTAAGTCCCATATTACAAAAGATGTTTGGAGAGATCACTCGGACACGCCGAGAATATGGGAAGAGGGAATCCGAGCTACAACGCGCTAACGGCGCTGAATACGATGCTTGTGAAGCTGGAACGTGTGATCACGGACCAGAAGAAGGGATCAGGATGGATTACGAGGTGATCGAGTCGCCTGAAGTGCAGAGGGAGAACGAAGTTTTGTTAGGCAAAGTGCTAGTGGGAGAGTGTAACGACACTGCTTTGGTCGAAGACGAAGAAAAGAAGTACTTTGCGATGGCATGTGGGTTTGTGGACGTTACGATTAACGGAAAGAAGTTTAGGGCGTTGGTGGACACTGGTGCTGAGCTGAACGTGATGTCGGTTGACTTACCGGAAGAAGCCAGATTACCGTTGGACTTCGAAGGTACCGCATGGTCCCTAAAGGGGGTTAATGGTCCTTCAGAACAGTTGCGAGGTGTCATCAAGGACGCACCTATAATGATCGGAGGACACGAGTTTGAGCACCATTTCTTCGTTTCAAGGAATAGGATGGCGAAACAGGACATGATTCTTGGAGGACCTTTTTGTCAGTGGTACGCAGCGAGGATACAATATTCGAGGTATCAAGGAGTGAAGTTGTGGTTATGGAAAGATGGAGAAGAAATGACGAGGCCTACGATTTGTGTTCGTATCATCGATCCGAAGGATCCGAGGCATACGAAGGTTATAGAGTGTGGAAGGCATCCGGGACCTCCTCCCAAATGTTCCCATCCAGTTCGTTCGGGTCGAGCAGCGAGAGTAGAGGAGGTAGAAGATGAGGAGTATTTTTAAATCGGGAGTCGGGTATGGTCTTCCACGCGACCCCCGTTTCGTATGAGATACCAACAGTTGGAAGATCCCTCGAAGCCCTACTAGGTAACGAGGCATATGATGATTTTGATTTCTTGAAAGGAGCGATACCTCCACCTCATTTTGATAATTTCTTGAGAGAGTACGCCAGGGCTACTGGGAAAAACTCTAACTTTCCTTCAGGATCAGGAAGCCCATGGGTTCAAAGAGCTTTTCCTACTGACTACCACATAGGAAGTATTACACAACCAAAGCGATCCAGGTACAAGCCCGTTCATCGCAAATACAGACCAGTACCTACGTACATGCCGGATCCGGTAGCCCAACAATTCAAACCTATTCCTCCACCGATCCCTCTCGTCTTCCCTAAGAAACCTCAACCCTGGAGAACTCTACCTTTCGGGAACCGCGTAACACTTGAACAAATGGAGATGATGTTGGGGAACATCGAGCCTGGTATATTGAATGCGGAAGAAATTGACCTACTTTGTTGGATAGTTCACAAACGGGAGAACGCTTTTGCTTTCGAGTTCGCCAAGAAAGGTTTCTTCAGTCGGGAATACTACCCTGACTATGAGATCCCCGTCATAGAACACACTCCTTGGCAACGGCCGCCTATACGGATCCCTAACGCGATTATCGACGAGGTAAAACGGGAGATTTCTACACAAGAACAAGCTGGCCGATTCGAACCTACAGTTTCAAGTTACCGTTCAGCCATGTTCGCTGTCGCCAAGAAGAAAGGAGTCCGCCTCGTTATCAATCTTGAACCCCTCAACGCAGTTACTATACAAGATTCATCGCTCCCTCCTAATGTCAATGATTTTGCCGAGGACTTTATTGGTCATTCAATGTACGGACTCTTCGATTTGTTCTCGGGATTCGATGCAAGATGGGTAGACAAGAAGTCTCGACCTCTTCAAGCTTTTCACTCTCCACTCGGAGCGAAACAACAATGTACCATGGTAATGGGCTTCACTAATGCCGTACAAGAATTCACGAGGTGCGTAAACCATGCGTTGATACAGGTACAACAAATAGCAAGGGCTTTCATCGATGACAACGGATGCAAGGGAGCAAAGTCCCGTTACAACGACGAAGTAGCAGAAGGATACGAACAAGCTCGCAGGTTTGTAGTGGAGTATTTCGGGAATCTTGACCTTTTACTAGCGGCTTTGATCTTGGTGGGGGTGACCGCATCGGGAATGAAAGCGATTCTTGCAGCCATTCGTCTCAAATTGGTAGGAAGCGTGGTATCTCTGGAAGGATGGAGCATGGCGGAGGAAATAGTCAAGAAGATTTTGACCTGGTTACCGCCGTCTACAGTATCAGAGGTACGCGGATTCTTGGGAACAGTCGGAGTAGGGAGGAGGTGGATAAAAGGGTTCGCCATAATAGCTAAGCCGTTGACCCAACTGCTCTCTGTTACTGATGCCGATTTCTTTTTATCGACGGAGGCATTAGAAGCGATCGAAGAACTCAAGCATCGAGCATCAACAGCTCCGGTATTGATCAAAATAGACTATGCGACAGCGGTTAAGGTAGGGAAAGTGCGAGAAACTGACGAGAATCTTGTTATTGTAGGAGTAGACGCCTCTTGGATAGGGGCCGGTTGGATTCTATATCAATACCTCGACAAGAAGAAGCGACCGGCATTGTATGGGTCATGCACGTTCAACAAAACGGAAAACAAGTATAGTCAACCGAAATTAGAAGTGTATGGTGTCTATCGAGCATTCAAGGAGCTTCGGCATCGTATATGGGGACTTCACTTCCGACTCGATCACGATGCTATTTCACTAGCAAAGATGCTACGAGAGCCAGACGACGTTCCGAATGCTCCGCTTCTTAGATGGGTCACATACATCAAGCTTTTCAATTTCGAGACCCATCATGTTCCTGCGACGTCTCACCAAGCCGAAGATGGTCTATCGAGAAGGAGGAGGGCATCCGGAGAAGAGATCGAGACGGATGAGCAACAAGAAAAGTTTCTGGAAGCTTTTTTGGACACGGTGTATGGCGATAAGGCTCTCAGGCCGAAGCACGCGAATTGGCAAACTTCAGCTGAGTATTTATTTGAATCCCTTTTTGTTCGCTATTCTACTCTATATGACGTCGTTTGGAACGCCAATGCGGCGGTACCTATGACCGAACCTTCTGGATCTATACTCATCGAAAACCACTTATACGACTCAGATCCCAATTTTTCTTTCTTTTCTCATGTTTCTCTTGCTGGTACTGGCGTAGATGGCTCAAGGCCGTTGTCAGATTTCTTGGTGCGATCCTCCAAATCGGAGAAGGTCTACGAGTGTCTCTTAGGAGACGAAGTTTGTACGTTGGCAGTTACCGAGTATCACTCTTTTGTCGAACCGATGGAAGTATCTGTGATTAAGGTTCCTGAGGAAGACGATGGAGTATTTTGGCAAGAGTTGAGGGAGTTCTTTGGCAGAGTAGTTCCTGGACGTTATTTGTTGGACAAACAGAAGATATGTTTTTGCAAGAAAGCATTGCGGTTCTTTCTACATGGGGACAAGCTTTGGTTAGCTCCGAAGAAGAAGTCGGGGAAGCTTCCTAGACTGGTGGTGGAAGATACAGAGAAAAGGAACGAATTGTTGGCTCAAGGCCATAATGAAGTGGGGCACCGAGGAAGAGATGCTACTTACCGTTTGCTTTCAGACAGATTTTATTGGCCGAACATGTACGAAGCTGTTTCCTATTTCATACGATCCTGTATCGAGTGTCAAAGGGCGATTCAACCGCTTCCTGTCATTCCTTATAACGTATCTTGGCAGTCTCCACTGCTACGACACTTCACGTTGGACTGCATTCATATGCCTCCGGGCGTAGGAGGTATGAACTACATTATTCAAGCGTTGGAACCGAATATTCTCTGGCCAGAGGCCAAAGCGATCAAGTCTCTAAAAGCGGTTACAGTTGCGAAATTCATCTATACGGAGTTGGTTTGCCGGTTCGCATGCATACCCGTTATTTCGATGGACGGTGGTTCAGAGTTCAAGGCCGAGGTCCGACAATTACTAGCGACGCTGTATAATTGCAACATGATCATCTCGACCGCTTATCACCCACAAGGTAATGGAGCTAACGAACGGGCTCACCAACCTCTTGTAGATGCTATATTCAAAGCTTGCGGAGACAAAAGAGGACGATGGCCCGAGTATCTTCCTACTGCTCTCTTCGCTATAAGGATAACAGTTTCTAGGTTGACAGGCTATGCCCCATATTATCTACTCTACGGTGTTCATCCAGTACTTTCTTTTGACGTTACTGACCATACTTGGCAAACTCTAGATTGGGATCGTGTTCATACCCACGTTGACCTGTTAGCTATACGGATTTTGCAGCTTCAAAGGCAGGACCCCGACTTACGAAAGTCTTACGAGCAGATTCGGAAATCTAGACAACGAGCGATAGACGACATGCAAAGTAAGAATGGCGGGAGGTTCGATTTTCATCATTTCGAAGTAGGAATGTACGTCTGGTTGAGAGAGTCGCAGTTGGATGAGATAAAAGGTGGTAAGGGGCTTCCGACATACTCTGGGCCTTATATTATACACGAGAAGAGGGATACTGGTTCATATATCCTTAGAGAACTGAGTGGAGCCGTCCTTCCAGGTCACGTCAACGCTCAAAGGCTTAGACTCTTTTATTTCCGTCCTCATCACCAAACCTTGCGTGCAGCTATCCCTTCTAGACCGCATGTTCAAACCCCGAAAGTACAGGAACTCGATTGGGACTTTCGTTCGGCTTCAAAACGGATTCAAGAACGACAACGGGCGTTTCAAGGAGCAGAAGCTGATACCAATTCCTTTCGTGCGTTCTATGCTACTTGCTCATTTCCTTGATTCTTTTCCTCGCAACTATCTTCTTCTTGCCACTTCATACACAGTCAGCTTCTCTTGTGGATTTCCGTCCTCGTGGCGACATTCAGCATGTGGCATAATCGACTTCTATCTCTTTTTATGTTACAATCCCGCCGTATATTCTCTATACTATTTATATCCCTTCAAAGACCGTTCATCTTCGTTCGTTTCGTTTCCCGCCTTTGTCGCTTGGACCATGCATCCGTTTGCTTTCTGTACACCTGTTCATTCCACTGAATCGCTAGATTTTGCCGAGACCAATTGGAAGATCCAGCAATTATGACTACAGCTCCCCTCGGAAAAGGATACGTCCGCCGCACCGCTTGATGGGTTTTCTTATGACGATGAGCTTGAATTTTACTATTATTGCGTTATTAAGTCTTCCTTTCTCATTTTTGACAGTCCTCCTTTGAGCACTGGACGCCAAATAGTTGACCAGTACGTGCCCCTTGCTAGTCTAACTTGAAATGTAGATCGTACTGGATATCACCCGACCAATGAACTCCGTATCAATAATCCTGCCTATCACCCACCTTCTGAACGCCACTTCTATCGTTGGGACCCGACGGCGTACAAGACCAGAGTACACTTTGCGCCTATTCACTCTTACGAAAAAGTCGAATTAGCGGAGGTCTTCACTTACGAAGTTGGAATGACAGTGGACTTGGGAGATGGCGAACGAGTAGTTCCAGTGGTGTTAAAGGTATATCGAACGGATCCTCTTTTGACATGGGGAGAGATTAGGGATGGACTGTACGGTGTTGGACCTCCATTGCGTTATGCGGTCAGAGCCAAAGGGGTCATGTCTGGTGAGTCGTTTCAGTCTATTGTTCGCCGTTTTCGTCTTCTCCGTCGTCCTGGGCATGCGGGGTACCCTTGGATAGTGGACATTGGGTCCAAGAAGAAGGTGTTGCATGATCACCCAGATGACTTAGAGAGTGTTTTGCTCGACGAAAAGAACGACGCTTGGTTCGTAATGGCTGGAAATAATCGTTGGGTTGATGAGGACGCGTATGTGGATATTGCCTTGTCTAAGGTCAGAAATTGGTTTGTGGATTCCGAGGCTCGCATCAGAGGAATGTATTGTAGGGTGTTCGTTCCTCGTGCTGGGAAAAAGGTATATATTGGGGAGAGAAGGAGGAATGCGTTGTCCCTGAGAGCTACTGACCTTACTAGCTACCTTCAATTGGCGTTTGGTCCTGTTCTGGGCTAAATCGTGCGAGGACGCACTCGAACTTTCCTTCACTGTGGAAGGGCTAGCTGACGCACTGGTGGCTAGCCCCTCCCATGCTTCTTTCCTTTCTAGGCTGCAAAGATCACCTCCGAGGCGCATTCACCGATCCTACACTTCTATCGACTTCTCCCCGGTACTGAAAGTACCGGGAACACTAAGCCGCCGATTTCCAGGTCCAAGCAAACGTTTCCTTATCTCGTACATTTCATTCACATTCCAACTTTCCTTTCAATCATACAAAAGCAACATAAAAACATAGTATACCGTACGTTTCTCTATGTTTTCTGTCTTCTCGTTGTTCCATCACTTTCTTGGTACGCTATTCTCACTCTCTTACCTCTCTAAAAATATCCGAGTACTTATCTCGCGACGCTTCTCTTCGGTTCCATATTTAGTAATTAACTACCCATTCTTTTATCTCCTTTCTTCAACTTACTTACGAATGGACGACGGCAGAGTGATGGGGAACGTGATCCTCCTCGCTGTAGTACGCTGTTCCGAGTGCACCTTGAGCAAGCGCAAGGGCTTGGGGCACCCTCTTCCTCGTCGAACGCACTCAGCAGGACTGACAACAGGAACCGGATCCGAACCCGAATCAATTCATTATTGGGAGTACCCCAACGGTCGTTAGTAGCTTCTTTCATTTACTTACTTTTAGTAGTCTGTCACGTTTTGCTAGTTTGTAACGTCAGGGCGCATCCCCAGAAATCCAGTCCTCTCTTGACTCGCATCCACCATCTTCTAACTTGAGTTTTCGAGCCTTGCAAACAAAATACCGAGTCGTCCAACGACGACAGAGCCGCTGAGTATTGATATCTACATTTCATTCACACACGTACGCTATTCTTCGAGTCTAACCGACTCTGATCAAACTCTATTGGTAAACAGCGTCGTGGCTGTAGACACACGCAAACCTAGTTTACCATTTCGTCTCCTTCGATTCCCTCGACCTCTTCTTCTCAATCCTCTTTAGGATCTTCTCTTTCTTCTACACTGGGATGAATTTTCTGATTTAATATTGGGTATTATCAATAGTGCAGGCATTCTATCAGGTATTGGTGTCATTGGATATCTGCAGATGCAGAAAAATATTGGCATTTATACTTACAGCTTGTTTCTTCACATACTAGGGACTGACTCACATATTCCCTCTATCCAATTATAGCTGGATTATAGCCAATGTTGGATATAACCTATAACCCTAACACTACATGAATTATAACCATATCAATCTGATTATAATCCACCTGTAATTCTTATTACGAGGCCGGAGTTTACTAAGGACTTGTCCTTACTAAACCTGAGTTCACTGCTGAACTCCATGTGCAAACCCATTTAATATCATAATCTTATTTGAGTACTTTCGGTAACCTCCCGTGTCATTATAACAATTTCCGGCCTGGTATCTACCACGTGGAGCGATGGCCCACTTCCCCTTCATTGGTATTACTTGTGACCTTGAGTTATAACCAGTTTTTTAGATGCAACCTGGTTATAAATAAAGCACCGGGGGGCACACCACTCGCAACTGAATACTTGATTATTAAAAGTCGTGGGAACACAGCAAGCCTCGGCTGCAGTCAGCTGGCTATTACCACCCGTGGGAATTGGCTTTAGTCCAATTGAAACGGGGCCATTCAGTGAAAACGGGAAGGTCATGTTTGAAAATGGGAAGTTAATATGTTTGAAAACAGGGGATAATTTTGAATGAAAATGGGGAGCATATCATTGAAAACGGGTTGATTTTTTGTGCAGATGGAACAGCATACAATTGTGCCTACTTACTTCAACTTCCTTCATATCTTTCTCATTTATATCCAGTTTTTAATATTTTTTTATTAGAACCTGTTGAATTGGCACTTCTATAGATGCCATCAACGCATTGCCACATTTATGTGGCAACACATCTTCTATCAGATCATTCTGATAGAACAGTTGTAGTATGTAGAATAGCCACATACACCCAGTACATATTGATACGGACAGCCTTATGCTGATAATCATATGATACTTATTGTAGTTACTTAGTATAAATACCCCAGTAGTTATCCTGTAACTCTAGCACTCTTAACAGAGATACTTCTATCGTCTTATCGCCTCAGCTCTTACTCTCAATCCCCAGGTAGGTTAAGGAGGCTGCTGCCTTGCTGCCTACACAGGCCTTTCTTGCATACCTGTAATTCCACAGAACCTTATAATGACCCTTCTGATTTTCATCCCCATTCTGATCCTATTCCTCTCACACTACCCGACGACTCTCCCATTATTCATAAAATCCTCGACGTTCAAAAGATAGGTCACCGTTATGATTATTTATGTCACTTCAAAGATTCTCCTACCGATAACGATTCATGGCTTTCTTTATTCAAAATTCCTTCTACTTATAACCATCTGATTGAATGCTTCCATCAAACACATCCACGAGCCCCACATCCTTACGAACTCGATTTAGATAAGACTTACGATACTTCTTCCATTTCTGACCCTATCACTTCTCCTTTTGGTCATTCCTCTATTCCAGATTATACAAGTCATGCTCCCTCTCCTAAACAAAATCCTGTTAATCCTCTCACAAACTACGCTTCTCCCACTCATTATATCACTTGTACTGGTCGTTCCGTTAAACCCAAACAACGGGATGACACCAAGATTTTTTTCTAGTTCTTTGAAGGGATAATGTAACGATCGCCTCGTAGTTACTTCTTATTTCCTTTCATTTCTTACTTGTTTTATAACTACTTCTTATTTCGTACTTACACTTCTTGCCGCTCATTATGACAAGTTTTACTTACGATACAAGTTTTATAGTTCTTGCAAGTTTTATGATTATGATATTCACCACCAGCAAAACATCCATAAAATCATACACGTTGGAATATCCTGACTTGCATTAGTATTGCCCATGACGCTGTGCGGACCATTGTATTAGTGTTATGATGCATCGTGGACAGATACATAACCTGAAATGCAGTATGATGCAAGATAGAAATTATGATAGGTCACAGCAAATATAACGGAAATTGGCATATGTGACGCATTTTTAGAATATATAACAGTTATACGATGTTGATATGACGGGATTTTGAAAATCTAATCGCAGGTATTGCATTTTAGAAAATATAATGCATCTTTGATGCAGTTTAGGATTATATGATGGTTATGCAGCTCAAATTGGGATATTTAACACTTGAAAACCAGTTATATTATTTGATTTCCATTATATTTGCTGTAACCTATCATAATTTCCACCTTGCATCACATTGCATTTCAGGTTATGTATCTGTCCACGATGCATCATAACACTAATACAATGGTCCGCACAGCGTCATGGGCAATACTAATGCAAGTCAGGATATTCCAATGTGGTATGATTTTACAGATGTTTTGCTGGTGACACTACTACTTATACTATTCTATTGTATTGTAGTAACTAGTCGAATCAACTCTCTATTCTGTCCATAATCCTTTCTATTAGTCGTTGGACTTAAGGGCGTTCCGAACCCTTACAGTATTTGACAAAGCTATATAAGGGGGAAGAACCATGAGATGGAAAGGATCAGGTAAGGTTGAGTAGACCACCATGAATACTATAACGATACTCAGTAGCAGAATTATCCTAAAATATTAAAAAAATTTTGAGTTCCATTTCAATTGTTGGTTTGTCTATGAACTCACATATAATATAGCCACCCGTCTAACGCTTTTGTAAAAGGAGGAAGATGCTCCCCAGTGAAAAATTTTTTGGTTTGAGACCGCAATGTCTTTGACGATCCTAGCCTATTCGTTTAGACCCGTGCTGTTTCTGAGTGATGTCGAATTTGATATTGAAAGAATTGGAACAGACGGAAAGATATCGCAACATAAATAGCTGTATCATAAGTTAGCATCGCAAAAGAAGCGATAACATAGTATTCCAAGCGTAAGTTGGCATAAGCACAGTGGTAACTCATCAGGAAAAAATAATCCAAAACCAAGTCTATGTAGTGACAGTAGCCGAAGTAGCGCTTTAAGCGAGACGTTCCAATTCATTCTATCAGGAATTTAGTAGCCATATCAAGCGATATGTAGCAGCTACATATCTCTCGTAGCAATTATAGTAACGTTCCGCATTTTTTCCTGATGACTGATGCCAGCAATCCCATCTTTCAGGAAATCAGATGAAGATGTAAGATAGAGAATGCCGGATCAATCAATGAGAGGAATACTGTCTATGTTTTGGAGTGCCTGTAAGCAGACCACAAAAGGAGGGGGAATTGAGGAAGCAAAATAAGTCATTGCTTCTCTCTCTGAGCTTAGGCTGAGCATCAAACAATGCATCTGCTAACCGGTTGAGTAAAGCATGAAAAGATTCTTTATAATTTGGTTCAACTTTGATATCCAGAAGGCCTTGGAGGCAATGAATCCTATCTTCGTGTTTGATCATCCTCCTCCCTCTAGTCCAAGACATTTGAGTCAACAAATTGAATTCTAGAATAGACACTTTACCCAAGAGGATAGGTGAAGACACTCTCATTATACACCAGGAATTCTGCAGCATGTTAGATGCAATGCTCCCTCAAGTCAAAATATTCTCACCATGGGCATGAAACTCCATACTGTCTTGGATAAAATGATATGTTTACTCAAGTCAAGATATTCTCACAATGTGCATGAAAAATTCTGCAGTGTCTAGGACGATATGTTTGCTCAAGTCAAAATATTCTCACAATGGTCATGGCATTCCTCAGCATCTTGAACAATACATTTACTCAAGTGAAATTATTCTCACAATGAGTAAGTAATTCCGCAGTGTCATAGATGCGTCACAATTAAATGCTTCAAGCACAAGAACTGTTCCCACAATGGACCAACAATTGCATAGCATCCTGGACAACGCAATTACACACATAACATGCAAGTACACTCCGAGTTTTATTCCCACACTTTGCATACCGTCTACACATCTTCCTAGACAATACACACATGGTGTGCACATCTGGTCTGCAGTTTTTTTCCCACATTATGCACACCATACGCACATCTTCCTAAACAATACAAACATAGTGTGCACATCTGGTCCGAAGACTCCTCAAGTATTCTCACTCTGTATCTTCCAGGACAATATACCATCAATATGCACATCTGCCCCGAGTTTTTTTCCCACAGTCTGCCCAAATGCACACAGCCTGTTCCCAAATACCCTGCCTCCAAAATACCCTGCTCAACACAATCTCCAGAATACCCTGCCCAACACAATCTCCAAAATATCCTGCTCACCAGTCTCCAAAATACCCTGCACAGTCCAGCTATCTTTCAACCCCAAAATACCCTTAAAAGAACCAATAACCCTAAGAAAATATTTTGAAAATTTCAATTCTGACCACCCCTTGATTTTGTCAGGTAAAACACAAAATTTGGCAATAAATAGTATTGCAATAAACCTTTAAAACCTTGTTCTCAACATAATTTGCTTATCCCTTACAAACATGCAGTGACACAATGGCATAACACATGCCTACAAATTACCTTCTCTATGTCCAATAATATTATTGGGGAGAAGTCCAAATTACCAACACATCAGACTGCAATATGATTTTGAAGTGGTGTTCATTTATTGGAAGCTCTGAAGGTTTTGACCATTTTCAAGAATTCAGACAAGTTGAACAAAAGTTGAGTTCATGTTGAATTTTGGGTGAATATAACCTAGTCAATTACATATTACCAAGTGACATTTCACAATACTATATTATCTATTGTGATATCCTCTATAATAACAATTTTATTCAAGTAGTTTACCTACAGTATAAGTACCAACTAAATATAAGGCATACTAAATAAGAATACAAGAACAGTAAGTACAAATTAACTATTCATCCAGATATGGTAAGCATATTCTAACATTACTTAGCACCCTGTAAGATTAGCCTCAAGAACAAAAATCTGGCCCTTGAATTGAGGCAGTGAATTCCTCTTGGATGCAGTGAGGTGCTATATGCAACACTTTAATCAATTATGTATCAAGTCAAGGTATACTCAGCTTTAACTCAAGGGACACTCAAGGTATCTCAAGAGACACTAAGGATATCCTGAAATATGCTTAGAGCACATCTTGAGTAGTATCAGTTCACATAGAAGTAACTTTAGTGCGTAAAATACATGAATGAAGGGGGTATGCCATTACTGGTGCCCTGGTATTGTATAGTGTGATGTAATTATACATCATTGATATATGGTTATATACAATGTATTTACTCATGATACCCTTAAAAGGAAACTCAAGGGACACCCAAGGTGCGTGAAGGTGGGGTACCTTGGGGGGTCCCTTGAATTCCTATATGCCAAACCGGAGCAGGTAACGGAATGAACTGGTGTGGAACAGTGATGTGGGGGTCAGCGACAAGTCACTTAAAGGGCCTCGTAACTCACTGATAGGCTACTAACATTTGCACGGCACTGATGGGAAATACCAGTCCAATTCGACAAATCTGAAAACACGTTTGTGATTTGAACTTGATCATCCCGAGAACAGTACACATGGCTCGCCAAAAGAGCGCCTTAATTTTAAAGATATGGGTGATCCGCATTTGAATCCTGCTCCTTCAAATCCCTGACCCCATGATGAATTATCGATTAAGTTCGGCACACATGGCTCGCAATCGTAAAAAGAGCGCCTTGATATGGATGGTCCGCGTTTGAATCGTGCTCCTTTGAGTCCCTGACTTATCCATAATAGATTATCGATTAAGTTCCACTCAATTAGGGTCCCTTGTTCATGAATCGCAGTAATATAAGTGGCTCCGACTCTCTTCCTTTTTTCCTGAGTCTTCTTTGACTACCCGTTCCTACCATGTCTTCCCAACTCGAGGCTGGCAACGCATACGAGAAGCGCATGACGAAGCAAGTCCTTTGGAAGCTGGACGCACATATCCTGCCTCCGCTGGCTTTGGTATGATATTCGTCTCTTCCTTGTGCTCAATATTTTCTTTATCAATGACCCCTCGCAGTTGTGGCTAGCCAACTTCAGCGACCGTATTAATATCGGGAATGCCAGGATCGCTGGACTCGAGCGTGATATTCACCTACATGGCAATCAGTTCAATACCATCCTTGCGGGTAAGTTCACCACTGATGTTCGCTCACCCGCTCCATCTAAATCTTTGTCGCAGTTTTCTACATTTCGTAAGCCGGAGCGAACGCGGCGTATACCTGTCTATTTTACTTTAACTCCAGATACATCCTGGTCGAAATGCCTTCTAATTGGGTCCTCAAGCGCATAGGAGCAAATGTAAGTTCGAAATGACAGGACTAGTTTGTGCTTTCTGATGGCTCGAACAGCGATGGCTCCCACTCATTACCTGGTATGCTGTCACTTATTCTTCTTAAGTCTCCGCTGGTCGACTGACAATCAATATGCAGTGCCTGGGGGGTTGTTACCACTCTCACTTGCTTGGTCCACAATTATTCAGGATTGATTGCTATCAGAATCTTTCTGGGCGCGTGCGAAGGCGGTTTACTTCCCGGCATGGTAGGAGTTCCCCGTCTGCAGCTATATTTGATGTTTTCTGACATGCGATTAAGGTATTGTACCTGAGCACTATCTACAAACGACACGAGTTGCAGCTGAGGTAAGTCCAACATACCGTTTCGTACCCACTAATACGGTAGTGTTGAGTGTGTCACGGTGCACAGAGTCGGGATATTTTGGGCATCTGGTAAAACTTATCCCCGTATCTTGAAGGTAATGGAACTATAATAATTCTTTCTAGTCTCCCTTTCCGGCGCTTTCGGAGGTACTTTTGTCGCTCAAAAATCTTTGCTTAATGGATGAGTGACGATTTATCTTCCTGCAGGTCTACTAGCCACCGCAATTCTGAAAATGAATGGTGTCGCATCGTTGGCCGGCTGGCGTTGGATATTTGTGCTGGAAGGGATTGCCACCGTCATTTTCAGTATCATAGCTGCCATCTTTCTGCCGGCCAGCATCTCGACTGCATCTTTTCTCACTGATGAAGAGAAGGAATTTGCCTGTGAGCCTCGCTTTTTGCATCATGATAACCATCCCCAATTCTCTTCTGTATTTGATAGTACATAGGCTCAGAGCAGATGCTTTGTCGACCACTTTCAGTGCTACCCCAGTCAGTCATTCCGCCCGTGACTCACCTGTTTCCGACGAGAAGGGAGAAGATTCTAGGCTTGGAAAGGCCGAGAATCCAGAGCCCGATGCTGTAAACTACGAAGATGAGGCTTTTGAATGGAGAGAAGTTCGTAGAGGTGAGCTAAGCCTAGTATCGTTGTAAATCTGGAACGTACTTATTCATTCCGATCAGGTATATTTGATGTCCAGACGTGGTTGACTGGATTTGCATTCCTTGCCTTCATTATCGGTCCATATTCATATTCCCTTTTCCTGTGAGTTCTCGCTCGATCTTCTCTCCTAAATTGACATGACCTTTTCAGCCCTACTATTGTCGCTGGATTGGGATATGAAGGAAACCAAGCCCAACTGCACACAGGTAAGTTCGGACAAATTATGAAAAAAAAACGGTGGCTGAATAGCTTACCGCAGTACCTCCTTACGTGCCTGCTGTCGTTCTCACCGGTATGAGATGGGACCGTTCTTCTCGTGCACAAATTTGCTAAGATTTGTCCAAAAATAGTCTTTGTGGCGTTCCTAAGTGACCGACTCAAATGGAGAGGTCCATTTGTCCTGATCTGCTCGTCTATAGCCATTGCCGGTAAGTAGCAGCACCAACAAACTAGGCCACAGACCTCTGAAACCAATTGTACAGGTTATATCGTCGCTCTGACTGCCAAAACAGATACTGGTAGATATGCAGCCGTTTTTCTCATGGCTGCTGGCGTGTAAGTGCAATATCAAATTATATTTAGCCGCTTTACTGACCTATACATATAGGTTCCCTTGCGGACCTTCCATTTTGTGAGCTTATCGAAAGTCTTCTATTCGAAATCTGATTCTGTTCCAGATCCATTCTACCCAATAATAGCAGTGGCCACTACAAGAGAGCGACAGCTACTGCTCTCCAGGTTGCCATCGCGAATTGCGGGTAAGGTGTTAGGTTTGTTTTGATCAACATGATATGAATTGTGCGCTTGCAGCGGTTTTATTGCAACATTTGCTTATACCCAAGGTCAGTGGGTTGTCATTGCATTGTATGCAAATAATGAACATATCTTAGACCAAGCTCCAAGATACATTAGAGGCCACAGTCTTGTTTTGGCTTTCCAAATATTAGCTTGGCTCCTGATTGCTGCAAATATGTAAGTTTTGTAAGGGAACCACTATCCTTTCCTTCTTATCTGATGATGCGTTAAACTAGAACATATTGCTCATGGGAAAACAAAGCTCGGGCTGAAGGGCTTCGGAAAGGAAATATCGCAAAGTATCAAGCCTTATGGGATGAGGGAAAGACGCGTGCGCCGATAGGTAAATCGACTTTTCATACGTACTGATAGATTTTGACGTTACTTTCTTTTCACAGGGGATCGTCACCCAGACTTCCGCTTTACACTCTGAAAGAAAATAAAAGTCGTCCATTCAATGAGTTACAAAAAGATATGGTCATTGCCTTCGGCATGACAAGACGAGTGCAGGCCAGCGAATATTTGTATTAAGCGCTCAGGCCGAGTCGAAAGACTATCAAACATTGTTATACCAGCAGCGTCAAATGAAGTCATTTTGGCATAGCCACACTCAGTGAGCCCACGACAAGTAAGGGCGAGAACCTTCGTTAAAACTCCGTCCCCATAACTGTAGGAGCTAAAGAAGAGATCAATTAAAATTTTTTTCAGAAGTTAAGGCAAACCCCGGTTTCCGAAGAGCAGCTTAATCGTCGATCAGCTTCCTGATCTTGCGTATTGGTCGGAGCTCATATCAAGAGATACTGCTCAATCTCTTGATTCATTCCTAGTCTCTCTCTCAATCGTTCATTCCGACCGCAGCTAAAATATTCAAATGTTGCTGGGCCCAACGGTAATTCCTGACAAATATTGGAGAAAAGGATGGGCAATTTGGACTCGCGCAAGTAACGGAGCAAGTAGGTAATACTCTATACACGCAATCAAGTATAGCTGACCGAATACAGCCGCAGGCAACCGGAAATGGCACCAATTTTTTACATTGCTTTACCTTGGTGCATTCCACAAGTCTAGCCATTTGGCATCATAGGACAGTCAATTGTATACAACGCAGTAAAGCGATCAAGACGATATGTGTTTACTATGAGGTGTATATACGAGTAATAAAAAGCTATCACATCATACAAAAAACAGAGGTAAAAACGGATACATGAAGGAAAACAATGAGCAAATGGACAACGAAGATAGGTGCCTTCTCTATCAACACTCCAGGTTAGTTTGAAGACAGAAAATGTAATCCAGATGGTAGTGTGAATAACATTCTATTTAATGGCTATGAAGCATAGTAGGAGTTAAAGAGTAGATCAAGAAGATGAGTGAAAGAATTTTGATCCTGAGGTGATTTCCTGTTTCCGAGGAGCCCTTAATCGCGAAAGTTTTGATCAAGCCAGCTTCAAGCTCCGGCTTTTCTTGACCTTACCCTTGCTCTGTACTGGTCAGAGTTATCCGAGGGTAGATCAAGAGATACTGAGCAAACTCTGGATCCATTGGTAGACTTACTCTCGATCATCTATTTCGACCGCAACTAAAAAAGTATAGCTCGATTTTTACATATGGGGTCCGTGCCGCATACACAGCATCCTAATGCATTCAGCCTCAGCAAGGCAATGTTTGGAAAGTCCAAGGAACTCTGTTTCATTAAAGATGAATGACTATACAAAAATGTTTACTTGATGTCTAGCAATTGTAAATAGAGAATCAAAGACTGCACTACTCACAGAGTCTTGCTTTGTATACTTAAGTAAAATTCCAAGTTCGTAGACAATCATGTCATCGTCGACTCATTTGACTCGTTTGATTGAGAGGCAAACTGAATTGGAATTGAGGGAAATGTGCTCAATTCCATCTCACGGATAGCCCCCCTTCTCACGCGCCGGAATACATAGCACGCTGAGATGTTTGACAAAACTATATAAGGGGGAAGAACCATGAGATGGAAAGGGACAGGGAAGGTTGGGTTGACCAGCATAGATACTATAACGATACTCAGTAGCAGAGTTATCCTAAAAAATTTGAGTTCCATTTCAATTGTTTTAGTCCACGAGCTCACATATAATATAGCTGCCCATCTCTCAATAACGCTTTTGTAAAAGGGGGAAGATGCTCCCCAGTGAAAAAGTTTTTGGTTTGAGACCGCAATGCCTTTGATGATAGCCTATTCTTTTGGACCGGTGCTGTCTCTGAGTGATGTTGAATCTGATATTGAAAGAATCGGAACAGACGGAAAGATATCGCAACATAAATAGCTGTATCATAGGTTAGCATCGCCAAAGAAGCGATAACATGGTATTCCAAGTGTAAATTGGCATAAGCGCAGTGGTAAGTGATGCCAGCAATCCCATCTTTCAGGAACTCAGAGGAAGATACACCATCCATAAACACTGCATGTAAAATAGAGAGTGCCGCAGTGACGATCCAGAGGATCGTGAGGCAAATCTTCGTGAAGAGACTATCGTTAAATATTGCATGGGCCCGGAGAAGACACAGGAGTGAAACTGTGATTGTGGAAAGACATGATAATGAGCCGACTATCTGCCTCTCGCGTTGGCAGTCACCGAGATCTGCTACTGTTTCAAGGACCAGCAGTTAAATGCCATGGCTTCAGGCTTCGGATCTTATGCCATAATCCAAACCTTTACTCACCTAGATATATAATTTGAGCAGTTGCGTATATCAGTGTGAAACATCTGAATCGGGATATAAGACTTCTTGGTTCCATTTTTCAATCATGTTTTGACTTTACCTTGCAGCAAAGTAAACGAGGTCAGCTCTACGCATCCTTTGGCCATGATATACGATTTCAAGCTCGTCCGATATGTTGGTGAGAATGTTCCAAAAAATGACCTGTTTCCGTGAATTTTAGAATTCATACTGGTATTGGGATAAAGAGGAAAATAAATTCTACCGTGAATGTGCCTAACATCACAGAAGTGTTGATACGTTCTGTAGCGAGGTAGTCTATGGAGTCTGAAGTGGTCGGTTTTGGAGTAGCCATCAAGCTACTAACTCAAATAAGTTATACTAGATATATACCCTTCAGAAAGAGAAGCATGCGACATAGTCGGGGGCTGATTTCTTGCGACCGAAACCAAACCTGATACTTGCTTTGGAGCCGGAGAATATGGTATCACTGGGTAGCCGTAGACACCGCATCGCCGGAACTAATTGATGGCCCGTTGTCCCAATTCGAGGTTATAGATGACGAAAACAAGCTGCTCAAAAATTGCTGAACATACAGCAATTTGAAGTTTCTCAAGAAATTTAGTATGACATTACAAGCCATCCATGAGCTTGAATGTTGATCAGTAGGTTCCGGTTTGAACGTGATTAATAACACCTCTTATACAGCACCGCAGGAGATGAAATAACTCAGACGTGTGAATGAGTCATAAAAGAATATGGCTATTGCCTTCGGGCCGAGGCCGCCGACTTGAACATTGCTATACCACTCACGACAATTAAGCCAAGGACGAGCCTTCGGTAAAGCTCCGGCCTCGTAATTGTAGGAGAGGATCAAGTAGAAAATTCTCAGAAGACGAACCTCTGTTTCCGAAGAGCAAGGGTTTCGATCAAGCCAGCTTCCTGATCCTACGTTACTGGTCAGAGCTCATCTCAAGAGATACTGCTCAATCCCTTGATCCTTTCCTAGATTTCCTCTCAATCGTTCATTCTGTCTGCGACAAAGGTATGTATAGTTGCCGGGTCCAACGGTACTTGGTGAGAAGTATTGTAGACTCGCGGAGCAAATAGTTGACCATAATACAGTCACAGCAACCGGAAAAGCGAGTGGGACGAGCAAACTTTTGCATCGCTTTACTTTGAGCCACTTGACACCATAGGACAGTCAATTGTATACAACATAAAGCGATCAAGACGATATGTGCTTACTATGAGGTGTATATACGAATAATAAAAAGCTATCACATACAGAAAGACAACGCAGGCAAGGAACAGAGAAAGGTAAAACGGAAACATGGAGGAAAACGATGAGCAAATGGACAGCGGAAATAGGGAGATACACAAGGATTTATGAGTACATAGTATGGAGACCAAGAAAGCTTTGGATATATGTAGTACAACATTAAAGCATACTATTAACAAAGAACTTGGTGTCAGCAAATTTTATTTGCAAGTCCAAAGGGACTTACGAATAAGAGTGTAAGAACATCAGAAACTCTAGGGAATCAGAAAAGAAAAGAATTAGTACAGACATAGAAAAGATTGAAAAGGAACGAGTCAAGAGAAAAGAGCGACACCGCAACAATTCATTATTTTTTTTTTTTTACTTTGTCTGCTTCCGACGATTCTTCCCGGCAGTACCAAGCATCATCGCACTAGAAGCTCCTTGCTTCAGCTGCACCAACTCGGAGGCAATCTTTGCCCTGCTGTACTTGACAACTTCTTCGCATCTCTCGGAATGCTCGTCCCAGGAATGTTTGAAGATGTCATTGAACGAAGGGGAAGTTGTAGGGAATGTTTGGGGTTTTTTCATGGTTTCTTGGGAGTGCGCGCTGTCAAGGATAGTCAGCGTACGACTTGATTAAGCAAACGGAATACTCACCGACACTCCCGACATACATACTCTCCACCAACAGTATCATATAACAAATCAATATGCCTAAAGGAAAGTTTTTGTTCTTGTGCTCCATTTGCATTGGCATTGGTGGTATCACTCGACTCTGTTGTCGTAGCAGAAGCAGCATCCGATCCAGCCGCCGTTTTATCACGTTCGCGTTCTCGTTCTCGATACGCTGCAGCAGCAGTAGCAGACAGGAAAGGAGCATAACCACTTCTGCTCGGTGGGGAATTAGCTTGCGCTGACACGGCAGATGATTGAGGTTGGTAGTAGGGTTTGACGCCTGACGGTGGAGGATTCTGGTTCAGAGTATCGGGAAGACGATAATGGTTTTGGTTGTAGGAGGGGAAACCCGAACGATAGCCAACACTGGGAGAATTTGGAATGGTCGAGGGAGGAGGGCGTTCAGAGTAATCTGTTCCATTGGACTGAGGACGACCGTGACCGTTTGTTATACGAGAACTCGAAGGCAGATCTACTCTACTACCATCACCCGGTAGAGATATTGAACCGCCAAATCTCGGTACTTTTCGATTCGGTCCTGGGCTAGACCTGTTGTCGTTATCGTTGCCGTGGGATCGTGTACTCGGTGATACGATCTCTCCTTCCTCTTCATGACCTTCCCTTCTTGCTTCACGCTCATCTGTCTCTCCCTCCTCTTTATCTGCCTCTCGTCTACCTTCAAACGCGGCCCGACTTCTTTTCCTGCTCTCAGCGTCGACGTCACCACTCGTAGCACCATTAATCCGCGCAGATGTAGACGCAAATGCAGGAGGGGGATAAGCACCGTTTGCACTTGTGCCGTTGATACTTCTTGTCATGAACGGAGGACCATCCTCATTTCTCCCTATCTGCTGGTGCTCAATCCTTTGTCTCTTTAAAGGCCTGGTCAAATCACCGTCTTCACCACCCTGTTGCAAAGGCAGTGTAGCCGATACTGATGTCGACGAAGATAACGGAGGCGAATGCTGTGGCCGAGAAGATAAAGGAGGAGACGCTCGTGATGGTAAAGAAAGTGGTGCAGGAACGGACCTTTGGCCGGGTCTAGACACAGGATGCAATGACGGAGACGATGTTGGTTCATGAGAACGCGACGTGAGAGGAGGAGTCGGTAATGGGGACGGTTGAGCTTGAGAAGGTGAGCCTGAATTTAGAGGCGGGGGTACGGGAGCTGGTGATTCAGAAATAGGAATGACTTCGCGGGGAATATTACTTGTCAAAGGTCGCTCTAGATTCCTAGCAGGACCAGCATTTGACGGAGAACCAGACCTCGACTCGGCACCGTGTCCTGCATCAGTAGTAGGAGAAGAAACATCCTGCATCGACGAATTAGTAATAAACAAAGACAGAAAAAAAAAACAAGACGCACCTCTCCCAGTCTCTCCTTTAACCCCCTCATCTGCTCCCTTCAACACCTTCACCTCTCCCTCCTTCAAACCCCTAAGCTCCTCCTGTAACCTCCCAACCTCTTCCTCAGCTCTCCTCTTTGCCTCCTCAGCCCTCTCCTTAAGTTTCTTCTCCCTCTTACTCTCACCAATCCAAATCTCCTTCCTCACTCTCTCCTTCTCCGCTCGTTCCTCCGCATCCTCATGAGCTTCCTTGGACGTCTTTAGCTGCCCCTGAACGAGCAAGAGTTCCTGCTGAGTATTCTCGAGTTGAGCACCAAGACGCTGGATTTCTTCGTGGAACATGGGGATAGGTTGACCCATTAGAGGCTGGGCCATACCACCATAACTTCCATTATCCATTTGTAAACTCGCCATTGGGGGTACGGGTACGGGTACAGGCCCCGGCCCCGACGACGACGACGGTAAAGGCGGTCTAGCCTCCAACTGTCTCCTCAACGCCGAATTCAGCTGTCTCTCCATCTCAAGCTCTCTAGTCACCTGTTCCAACCTCTGCTGCCTCTCCGAACTCGCGCTCGAACCAGAACCCGAAGAAAACCCATCATGCTCTCGCAACACCAAACTCTGCTGCTGTTGTTGTATAACCTTCTGCAGCTCCAACTCGCGTTGAGAAAACGACCGTTCAGAGTCTTCTTTTTCTCTCTGCAACCTCGCGTATTTTTCTGCCCAGGCCGAGGCTGATGCTGATTCGGGGTCGTCACTAGCGTCCTTTTCTTTTTCCTTTTCTTTTTCCTTGACAAGGTTGATTAGATCCTTTTCGACACTATGAAGAGCCGTTATCCACGCTGTCTCTAAAGCCTTTTGAGCGTGGCCTAAAACAGTACTGGACACCTGATTCGCGAAATGGGAGGGGGTTTTGGGTACTGATATCGGGAGCGAGAGGTTCGGATTCACATGATGCGACGAAGACGAAGACAAAGCTACACCAGATCCAGAAGGAGTAGGAGGAGGAGGCTGCATCTTTGGCGAAGGCATCACTCCGAACCCTGACCCTCCCACAATCTGCGCATGAGGATGTGGATGAGTATGAGAGTGAGTATGTGGATGCGGATGAGGATGCGGATGTGGATGTATAACCCCAGGCGAAGACCCAGAAGCACCCCCAGAAATCCTAGCAACCCCATCTGCTCTAACCTGCATCTGCATCTGCATCTGTACTTGAGAACCTGGAACACCAGGTCCAGGGAGAGAATGGTGCATTTTGGGCGTGTTGGAAGTTGAACGAGGTCTGTTTGAGCCTATTGCACCGACTCCGACTCCGGGGATTATACCGGCTGCGGCGACAGAGGTGGGTACGGCTCGTACTAGAGCTGGAGAGGACGTTCCTGGTCTATGAACCTGTTGAGGAAATTGGTGTGGATGTTGCATCGGTATTGGGACGGAACTAGAGGATGCAGCTGCGACGACGGCGGAAGAAGAAGACGAAGAAGCCCTGGGCGGAGAATACGCCATGACTTGTTGCCCTTGGTGACTCTGCGAATGATGATGGTTATGATGAGTAGAAGGTATCTGGTGGTGTCCGTGAACCTGGACGGGCTGCTGAGGATGATTATGCGTAGGCGTCGTAGGAGGATACACGTTTTGTTGCTGTTGCGACTGGGAATATCTCTGATTTCGAGCTTGGATTTGTTGCATCTGCTGAACCTGCAGCTGTACTTGGGGATATACACCCGGCTGTTGAGTCTGACCACTGCTACTGCTACCGCCACTAGCGATGAGCACTTGTCCATGAGAAACAACTGGATACGTATTCCCAGAAGCATTGGCGTGAACTTGAGGATGTGACCTCGTCGTCGAATTTGGATGCACCATTTGCTGCTGCATCCTTCCCTGTCCGTAAGCGTGCGGTGCGTGCGTCGGAGTCTGAGGAGGAAACGTATCCAACGACCCAGGAGTCGAAGGAGTTGGAACTAGAATAACCGACTCTCTCCTCTGAGGCTGAGTTTGAACCAGAGTCTGGTGCTGTTGTGGTTGTTGCTGTTGCTGCTGCTGTTGTTGGTGATGATGATGATGATAGTACTGAACCGGACTCTGGTTCTGGTTCTGATTCTGGTTCTGCACGTGTAACGTCAAAGGTTGGTGGGATTGGTGGGCATGCTGGGAAACGGGACCGGGACCTTGACCTCCATGTTGCCCGTGACCATGTTGACCATGCGTGTTACCATGCTGCTGAGACGAGGCATGCTGCGTGTGCTGCTGGGGTTGATTTTGGAGGTGGAGATGAGATTGGTGGGGGTGTGGAGGTTGTTGGTGGTACTAAGTTGACGCGGTAAGAAAAAAAGAAGCGTTAATGGAATGATATACTCACCTCTTTCCTCTGATTTGTATACCCAACTGGCGGAGGAACTTCCATTATCGCATCGTCATCTTCTTCCTCAACTATCGTTTGAGCTTGAGCCACCTGGTCTATATCGACATCCATGGGCGCTGAAATAGGCGCCAAAGCAGACGCGGAATCAGGCGCTCGACCAGAAAACGCTGGTGAACCAGAGCCCAGACCCGGTCCTGAACCCAACCCCGAACCACCAGAGAAAGACGAAGAAGTAGCAGACCCAGGAATTTGTACAGACAGCTTTTCCCTCTCCTTCTGTCTCTGACCTTGCCTCGGCCCCAACATGATCGCACTTGGTGGAACCGTCGTTGTCGTCGTATCAACTGGGATTCGAACTTCGGAGTCGTAGTCCTGGTCCTGATCCTGGTCTTGGTCTTGCTCGGTCCCAGTCACTTCCGGCGCTGCTTCTACTTCCTCAACACCGAGTCCCTCGCCCTCCTCTTCTTCTTCTTCCTCTTCTTCCTCTTCTATCTCACGCCGCAAACCCACCGGCATCGGCATCTCACCACCTGGTTCACGTGGTATACCCATATCCATATCCGTATCCGTATTCCGGCTTCCACCAACGGGTGCAGAATCAGAATCATCTAACCCTATACGCTCACCAGAATCTTCTACATGTCGTTCAAACTGAGCCCGAGTCTCCGTTTGTTGTGACTGTGAATGCGAGTGTGATCGTGAATGTGATCGTGATAGTGACTGGGACAGGGACTGAGACCCCAAATCTGATCGTGTCTGTGCTTGAGACGGAGACGGAGATGAAGCGGCTTCTTCCAAACCCAAACCTAAACCAGACGTAGGAATGGGAATAGGCTTTGGTGCGGCTTGAGAACTGGAGGATTGAATAGCGGTATTCTGTATAATTGACGACGTGCCAACATCAACAATACTATTGTCGACAGGGACAGGGTGAATAGACGTTGGTGGTGGTGCCGTAAGGGAAGACTGCGAGTTCTTCTGATGGTAAGCATCGTCTTTCTGATTCTGATGTGTTTGTGGTGGCGTAGAGGAAGAGTGTGTTATTGTTTGGGGAAAGGTTCTCACTGCCACTGCCGCAGGTATAAGCGCTGAACCTGAGCCTGTAGAAATGGGTGTGGTAGGAGATGCTCCTGACGCTGATATAGAAGCAGAGGCGGATACTGCAGAGAGAGGTGAGATGGGTGAGGGAGCAGAGGCGGGAGGAGCGAGTATGGGTGGTAGCGTGACTAGAGCCGATGTCGGTGAAGTTGGTTTTGACGTTGAAATGGGAGAATTGGCAGCAGATAGAGGTCTAGGTGCTGCTATCGTCTGACGGGAAGAGGAAGGACGAGCAAGTACGACATCTCGTTCTTGACTTTCAGGAGCGAGCATAGGTGGTATTGAAGACGGTGGACGGGGAGATTTAGAAGGAAGAGGAAAAGTTGATCGATGGTGCTGGTAGGAGTAGGAATGGTGGTGGCCTGGACGACGCAAGTCTCTATCTCTGTCCCGTCCACGATCGCGGTCTCGTTCCCAGTCGCGAGGGTCATCCCTGTACCTCTCATGCCTCGACGCAGGAGGATGCAAGTGTGACATGACCTGTGTAGCAGGTGCAGAATGGACATTTTTTCCATGAGCATGTTCATACTCGTGCGTAACGGCATGGTCAGCGGTGTGTCGTCGATAAAAATGAGGATGGGGTGATTCTTGGTTTATGGGAGACGTAAGGGGGCTATGGGCAGAAGGCTGAGGTTGAGCTAGAGCTTGAGATGGCCGTCTGCGGTCTCTGTCTCTTTCTCTGTCTCGTTCCCGATCACGGTCATAGTCACGGTCGCGGTCGCGTTCTCTGTCAGAGTCCAAGGGAGCGTAGCTGTAGTGGAGATGGGAGGATGAGGACGAGTGATTGGAGTCGCGAGATGAAGGGCGCTGTAATAATAAGTTAGAAATACGACTAGAAAGACTAGCACGAGGCGTACCTGTCTCGAGTAGGAGGAAGCAGACGAAGAAGGCCTCGGAGGAAGAAAACTAGGTTTATCAAAGCTGCTCCTTCTACCACTTTCCAACGGACTTTCTGGGTGCTTGGCGGCGAGAATTGAAGATGGAAATTTTTGCTAGAAAAAAAAAAGTGAGATGAAATAAAGACAAAACGGGAATGGAACGGACTGGTTTGGTGAATGGATACGAGCCTCCAGGAGAAGACGAGGCATCACTGCGACTCGGGGAGTGTCTCCGGGAGATACTGTCCGCCATGGGTTCTGAAAGAATAGTAGCGAGCCTAGGCAAACTGGCATTTCTCGAGTGTGCACTCATGTGGGACTGGGAGAGTGAAGAAGAGGGTCTGGGTGGTAGCTGGGACATGGTTGAGATGGATTATTCATATAGAACCCCTATTTCAGGTAGAAACAAGAGACAGAGGACAAGACGCACAAGTCCAGATGGCCGTTGGTGTATGAAAAGGTGTCAATACTGATATTCCCACGCGTTCTCTGTCGCCGTCCTTTGGTCACACGTGCATGTCGCGTGCTCTCCATCGTCACCGCAACCTTTGTGTTGTCGCCCGCTTAGCTCAGTGGTAGAGCGCGCCACTCGTAATGGTGAGGTCGGTTGTTCAATCCAGCCAGTGGGCACTCCAATCCAACTTATTGTCTTTTTCTCCCGTTGTCAACCTGTGTTTTACACTGCGTATTCTAGCCAGCTCATACGACACCTCCCAACAATCAACTCTGATACCAAAGCTTCTTCAGCCTGAGCAGACTGATGATCATACATAGGAGCTGAACGGATATTAAAATTTGCGAGACCACGAACCTGAATGTGGATAAACTCCACAGCTTTACAGAACAACAGCGACACTAAATGAGCAAGCACACTGCGCCAAACGTTCCCATCAACATCCATCTGCTCATCACCTCAGAACTTTTCGCAGAGCATATGCCACGAAACCATAGGCAATACTGATCACTTGTAAATCTCCGTCTCTATGCAGCCTTGTACACCTATAAAGGGTGATTTTCACTTCCACTTTCCTCAGAGCCGGTCTCTCCCATCTATTTCTTACCACCAGTTTTCCTATATTCTACCGATGTACCACCTCCTGCAGCTGTTACTCTTAGTCTCAACATGTAGTGTCTATGCTGCACCTATGACTCTGGACAACAGGTCTCTCTCAACCTCCACGTCTGAGACTCAAACAAACCCACCAGCGGAGACTGCATCAGAAGACCAGTTGTCCTCAAGTAAACCTAAAGCACCCACAGGGTAAGCCAAGATGTTGACTGTTCCACATATGATGTGAATTCGCAATTGTCTCTGAAGAAAATCTCGGGATTTCCCTTACTTGGTGATCAGTCCCAGTACAGACCGAAGTCCGCAAGGAGATGGTATCCAGGATCGAGTAATATGGGTGAGTTTTTCTCGCCATCTGCCAGCTCACAATCATTTGTATTTATATATATATATAGGCTCCGAAAAAGAAGCAATATGTTATCTATATGAAAATTGGCGATAGTAGCTGGAATGATGAGACTAAAGAGGTGAAAGATAGTAGTGAAGATGGAGATGATGATGATGACACAAGCAATGATCCACCAGAATCTGACAACACAAAGGGACAGTCTAGTGATCCAAAGGGTGAAGATAGTAATCCAAAGGGTGAAGATAGTAATCCAAAGGGAGAAACCAATAATCCAAAGGGGAAGAAGCCTGGTAATTCAAAAAGCAGCTCAGCCAAGAATCCTAGTAATGAAGGCGGCACAACTAAGGCAAAGAAAAACAAGGCTGGCCCGAAAAAGCGACAAGCGTCGAAGTCTAAACGCTCAAAAGTCTATTTTACGCACAATCCTGCAATGATGTAAGTAGATTCCGTCACTATTAATGTTTGCTGCTGACTCTTTTACGTACCAAGTTATACAGCAAGCGAAGAAACATTCGGACTTGAACACAATCCTAATCCCGATAAGAGACCTGGAAAAAAGTTGCAAAAAGAAGTGTTTGAAGGTTATACAACAGAAGGTTCTTCAAGTTCCGGTGCCGGACCCAAAATATTCCAGGTCCCAGGACAAGCAAAAGGCAAGTAAATGTTAGTATCGTCATAGAAGCCACAGTGATAACTTGACAATTTCAGATGCAGTAACCGAATGGTATGAGCTGCGGCTTGGAGGAAAACAGAAAGAAGCTATTAATTGTGCCCGGTATATTCGGGAAAGTCTGTGGGAAAGTTTCACCAAAACGGACTTTAGCGAAGAAAAGGGAGGAGAATGGAATAAGTGGGTAAATATTGCAAAGGAAACACTCAAAACTGTAAATTCTGAAACTGGAAAATGCCCTGCAAGCAAGGCTCAAAAGGCCTCAAGATAATAAGTCAAGTATGTATGATGTTTCAGAGTAGACAACTAAGTGGAAATTTAAATTATATTGGAGGGTATACATAAGTAGTTCATATCTTTAAAATTATGTGATGTTGTGTTTGCCTTTGCAAAATTAAATAATTAAATATCGAAATCTCTTTTCTGGATTGACTGTTGATATTCATTGTGGCCGTCGCTGGTCGCTCCGGCCCGCCCTCTTGTAATAAATATAAGTGCGACAAATACGTGCCAGTTAAGTTTAGCTCAGTTACGACTCATCCGCCTGTCTAAACAATCCCGGTCCTTTTGAGCATTTGAAATGATTCAAGGACTGATTATACTCAAGTTCTCAGTGGAAATCTGTCCGAATCTTGGAATATCTTAGCAGGTATACCTCATTTAAATTGTTCGAGACTCATGTAGAATATAAAAGGAGATTTCATGAATCTACGACTACCAAGTTGGTTCCGCCATGAATTGGATTACAAAAGAGGTCGATCAGACGTTGGGTACTTTAGTAGCGCACTCGGGATGGGCAAGCTTCGTTTTTCATTTTTCATTTTTGAATACGCGATCCGCCAGTCGGTTATTGTTGTACGTAACTTTGCTCTCCTTAATTGTTTCACCGTAACATCAAATGTAGTCAATTTACCCGGTTAACCAGTGGTCGGAGAATAGACATATTGTTCTTCTAGGTAGTTAGTTAGTGTAATTTCAAGCTTAAGGCTCCATTTATTTGGCTTGAATGTATACTCGGGGTCATGAAAAGTAACAGACCCTATATTTTTTACTGTATCTAGGGATTGAGTGCATATTTCTGCCTCAAACAAGTTATAGAATCAAGATATAGATCATCTCTGAGTTTTCTCTACCTAAAGTGAGATCCTCCAAAGTGACCTCCTTCCATAACAGGCAATTTTCAAAAAATGTGTTTTCTAACTCAACAACTAATTTTTTTGATCACTCTATTAGCACCAGCTGAAAGAGAAGCATTGGAAAATGGGAGGGTTGGAACTGACCCCATGTCAATGGCATTTTTTTGAGAAAGATATTTGCAAAAGAAACCTTGAGTTTGCATACAGGAAAACTCAATCAGTCTAGTCAGTATGTTTTAATTGTTTTAATTAGCCTAGATATTCAGAAATTGAACTTTCCCATTGCTCTAAAGTTCAGATCAGTAAAAGTGGTATTTACATGATGCAAGCACTGTTATAGAGGATGATAAAATTGAGTTTGCACACAGGAAAACTCAATGAGTCTATTCAGTACATCTTATTAATTATATCCTTTCATATCTGTCCCGATTTTTTACATTTGTGATTAAATGGTGTCTAAGGCATTTCCATTTTACAATGCAGCCATGGAGCAGATCTTGCCATTGCAGAATTCCTATGAGCACTTGAAGTTGTGGAGACTCATGGAAATGCTTCCCATGCATCAAGAGTGAATCAGAATACCTTCCATGATCTAGACTTGATTAACAATTGGGAGAATGATGAGCCAACCACTAACAGAAACATTTGGTCTATCATTTGATTATTGGACAAGATGCAAGCAAAGCAATCTAGCAAATGGAGTAGAACTAATGCACATCCTACTCATAGCAACAATAAACTAAAGTACATGCTGAATACATTTGCACATTTTGTTTATCAATACAGCCAGAATACAGTGGTTCTCATAATTGCCAATGTTATAATAGCACTTTGCAACCCAATTGCTACAGCCTACCACAAAACTTTGACTACAAATGCAAAAAATCAGGACAAAGATATCATGATACAAAAGGATATAATTAATTAAAACAATTGAAAAATGCTGAATAAAAATGCTAGCATCCTTCATAACAGTACTTGCATCATTTACAATACTACTTTTACTGATCAGAACTTCAGCAATGGCAAGTTTGATTTCTGAATACCCAGGCTAATTAAAACAATTAAAACATACTGAATAGACTCGTTTTCCTGTGTGTAAACTCAATGTCAGAATTTCTGAATATCCAGGTGAAATGAAGTCTGATGTAAGGTGCCCACCTGGTGATGAATGCACTAATTAATATTCAAATTAGGAGAAGACACCTCAAAATTGAAACTGAAAAAACCTACTGTTGAGACGAGAAGCCTTTGATACTGCTGTACCTAAGCCATTGACCTCAAGACAAAGTGAGGAGCTTTGCACCCAAAATGTTCCTCAAACTAATCAGAAGTTCAATGTTTCAACATGCAATACCTTTTGAAAGAATACATACCTCCTGGACCATCAACATACCTTCAAGCCAAATAGATGGAGCCTTGGGCTTGAATTCACATTAGTTAATTACCCAGAAGAGCAATACATCTATTCTCCGACCACTGGTTAACCGGGTAAATTGACTACATTTGATGCTACGGTGAAACAATTAAGGAGAGCAAAGTTACGTACAACAATAACCGACTGGCGGATCGCGTATTCAAAAACGAAAACGAAAAACGAAGCTTGCCCATCCCGAGTGCGCTAACTTTAGGCGAAAAGTTTCTTTTTTCTCATGCAAAGCAACTATTAAAATGGTACATCTTCCATAACATCTTTTCACACTGCGCAGCTCGTAGCATCCATCAGGTTCCATTTATAGGGCGTTGCATAATTGTTCGGAATGCTTTCTCCCAAGATTTCCGCTTAGGTTAGGTATCCCTGAAGAAAACTGACTATTTGAAGCAATATTTCCCATTTACAGACTGGATCGACCATACGCGAGAATTTTTGAGGAAATTGTATTCCGAACAATTATGCAATACTAGCCACTTTTGATCGATGAAACTTATGATATGAACAGCCACTATCAGATGAAACTGCTCCAAAGACCTCATTCATTTGTTCGAGGTTGGAGTCGCTACAATAAGCATTAAATGTTGATTCTCGTAAGTAACCCCTTGAATGAGAGTCACTGGCAAGTGCGTAATAGTAGAGTATATTTCTATGCGCAGATATGAGTTATCAGATAGCACTTATCGGCAGCAAAAATGCGGTCAAGTGCAGAGAATTGTTTCAGCTTATTCAAACTAGTACTATTCTTTAGAAAACGTAAACGGAATTATTGTGAAGATGTACAGGAAATGGAAAGATTACCGACAGTCTGATGAGATTGTAGATTGATGTTCAAGTTCCAACAACTTGTCCAAATGGGATTTAACCACAAATTTTGATACGGGTGTGAGTAGCTCGTTGATACTCGCTTTGTACCGCAGTTTTGATATAGCTTGCGCAGAACCACGAGTTATTTGGTTTACGAATCATACGTAACTATTACCAGTACGATTCCCTGTTCTTTTCCACTTGTCACATAGTACCCCTCTCCTAACTAGAATGTTAAAAAGCGATGGGCAGCAAAAACTTGGTTTACAAACTTTCTATGGGAGATTCAGCACATGATCCATTGGCGCTAAGTTTAAAAGAATGTCACGTAGATATTATTGTCTGCTGACGTTTTCGAAGGCGTCAGAAGGGATACATGATGCATGACTGATTGATTTGGGCCGCATGTTTGTAGGTCAGGAATGAGAAACCTGGCTCAAAAATAACGATGGTGGTGGGTATGGAAGTGGTACAGAAAATAGACAAGACACCCAGTAAGAACTGAGGATCGTTGCAAATTTCACTTCCTACAAAGACAAATGTACTAGGGGAATAGACCGTATCTGCTACGCGGATATTTGAATGCTCCACAATGAAATTTGGGAGCGGAGCTAATGATAAACGGGTGGAGACATAATGAAAAATGGATGCGACATAGTGTGACTGACATGACAGTAGCACTGTAGGTACTCATCCGAGATCAAGGTTTTATACTTTACTGGCCCTGGTGAACAAGAGCTTTCAACGAGGAGGAAAAGTTGGGGTGTTTAGGGGCTCGAGCTCGACGTGTAATTCTCGGGCTTGTCTGTCACGCCGGTGACAATGCTACCTCCACTTGAAGATTTTTGGTGCGGAGCTTAACGAATTTTGTATCTCCACTTAGTGAAATACAAACGCCAAAAATTTGCGTAGCAGATACGGTCTAATAAGGCCAACGGTAGCTACAAAATTGACGCTCATTAAGGGCCGGTCCAGTTCCAAGCTTATCGTGCGTCATAACGTGTGAATCCAAAGACTGGTTCTTTCGCTTCCAGCTAGTTTATGCCCGCTCAACGTCTCACCAACATGACTCAGTGGAAAGATACCCCATCCCCATCCCAATCTGCTTCGCCTTTTTCTACCCCCCTTTCAAGTTCGGAGTCCACGTCCTCTTGGCCTTGGTTCCCCCAAACAATCAAGATTCTCGCAGGAAAACTCTTCGACCCACTTACGCTTGAGTTCCTTACTTCACAATGCATTACCGTGTGCAAAACATCCGGAATAATATTGGATGTTAAAGAGTACTCTCCAGAAGATTTGGAGCAAATATCTCGGTCGGGTGACGAAGTGGTGGATCTTGGACATCTAACAGTCTTGCCTGGTTTTGTTGACGCACACGTGCACAGTGAGTCTCGAAACTGATACTTAGACTGACAGAGTTCAATTTTATTTATAAGTGTTCCTTCATTCATACGGAGAAACATCTTGGGATGATCAGCTCACTAAAGAAAGTCTTGTCGAGAGAACAATTCGTGCTACCGTTCACGCGAAAAAGACGCTCATGGCTGGGTTTACTACTGTTAGGTGGGCGCTAAAGTACCTGTTCGTTTTGCTTTTGAATTGAACTGGTCCATTTAGAGACCTAGGGACTGAAGGAGCTGAGGATGCAGACATTTCATTACGGAAATGTCTTTCTGGACCCGATCCATTAATTCCTGGTCCAAGGTACTTTTGTGCCAATCGAGCTATTGTAGCTACTGGAAGCTATGGTAAGATGACTCTAATCTTCCAATCGTATTCATCCCGTTTCGTTTCCCAGGACCTCGAAGCGTTATCCACATGAATAGAGAAGGAATAGAAGGGATTACAGGTGCTGAAGCAGCAGACGGCGTCGATGGATGCATTGCTGCTGTTCGACGACAGATTGGCGCTGGAGCAGACTGGATAAAGGTGAATTTAATCAATATTATTACGTGTATCATTGCATTGAAGAAGCATTACTATAGATCTATGCAGGTAAGTCAGCATTCATCCGTTTGCATTCTTTAACAGTCTATCTCACTAATCAAACACCTGATTCCCAGAATATCGCTTTCGCTCGCGCACATCTCCCGTCTCTCCACGTACGGCCTCTCAATCAATCCCTACATTCAATCACAACGAGCTCCGCGCCATGATTGACACCGCACACGCATGCGGTGTCAAAATCGCAGCTCACTCATCCTTGACATCTTTTCGAACCCTGCTAGATCTCGGTGTCGATTCAATCGAACACGGGTCTCAATCTCCCCTAGCCAAGCCTGGTAAACCTCCTACTGATACAGATCTCCGAGACTTGATGCGAGAATTTGCTTGGAGATCAAACAAGACGATCTGGGTTCCAACGCTTTCGGTTCTTTACAAGATGGTACAGTTTACGGGTGGTAAGGATCCGTATGTGAATTCAACTTGGTTGGAGGCACAGAGGCTGTTTAGAGCCGCGCTTGATGCTGGAATGGAGAACATTGCTTGTGGAGGGGACACGGGTGCTTTCGCTCATGGGGAGAATGCGCTCGAGCTAAAGTTGATGGTTAGACTTGGGGCGAAGTGGAAGAAAGTTTTGAGATGGGCGACCTTGGGTGGTTGGGAACTTGTTAGACCGATGAATTGGGAAGAATATAAGGATGGTGTCGGTAACGATGCGAGTCGTCTTGGAGATAATGAGCTCAAATTTGGAAGGGTTACGCGAGGATGGGCGGCCGACATTGTGGGATTGGAGGGTGATATTGAGAAAGACTTTGAGGGTACTATTGATCGAGTGAACTTTGTGATGAAAATGGGAAAAGTGTACAAGCTTGATGGACGAGAAGTTGTTTAGGAAACGTATGTAAACGCGGGATGTCTATTACATCAATAGGACTTTACAATGGATATCGACTTTTTACAATGCATTGTGATACATATTAACCCGGGACAGTCCAAACTTTAAAATTCGTGTTGTCTTCCTTTCGGGCAACATGTTCGACCCACAGGCATGGTCCTGGGTCATCCCCTCCATCTTGTTCACTGCAAAGGCCGTGATTATAAACAAAACGATAGACGATACCTACGGTGATGGTGGCGGCAATTTTGTCAATTACCTCCCAGAAGGCGCATGGAACGTCGGAGGATGCAGCGAATGTTCCGCACAACCTGAAATGAGCCGTCTATATGCATGATGAAGATGTAAGATGAGTTTCGCACGCTCTAGACTCTCACTTTATAATCTTTCACCTTGAGTTCTCGCCAGACCCTGGTCATAACAATTCCCCAAATCAAGTCTTGACTGCGACTGCGATTTTCAATGGTGGGGTTACTCATCACAATGTGACTGTCGAATCTCAATATTAAATTGCCTACAGGATCGGCAGTATATGTTTTCTGCGTGCTTGCCAGGAATGCTAGCTCACCGCGAGCTTTGAACGGCAATACCGACATGTCATTCTACATTGATGACGTGTTAGTGGGTACTGGTAAAATATGGTGACTCGCCAGATCCTTACGAATATGAAGTGCCTGTATACGTGAACAAAACTCTCCCTCCCGGTCAGCACAAATTTACATTAGCCAACGGGCACATGGACGGAACAGAGTCGTTGGTATTGCTGGATAAAATCATCTATTCGTGCGTTAATATCCGATACCGACCTTCTCAAAAATCAATTTCATCTTGTTGGTGAACAGCCATGATGATGGGATACCGGGGGTGGCTTTAACAGCGACGGGGGCCCCTCAGTGCCTGGTGGTCCTTCCGAAACAAAAAAGAATACTCCTTCAGGAATCCTTGCAGCTGCAATATCGCTTCCCATCTTCATATTGCTTCTCGGATTCGGGGTGTTCCTGTTCCTAAGACAGCGTGCAATAATAAAACAATCCAGACGGTTGTCATCTGGTACGCTAGACGGCCACCAGCAACACGCGTCTGAACGGGGTGGGGACAATGAAGACATTTTAGTTCGACCTTTCTTTGCTATTCACAATTCTACAGTGTCTGTTGTAGATGAACGGCCCGATAATGCTATGACTGGGGATCGATATTCGGAGGAGAGAACAGTATTAACTGCTTCCTATATTAGTATTTCACCTGTCCGATCGCTGGAAGGTGCCTCGAGTACTGAGTCTGTAATGGGCCCTCCACCTAGTTACTCCAGATGACTCGATATTTATGATAGAACAGTAGAACTAGAGCCATTGCCATGTCATAATTATAACTCTAAACACCTTCGATTTAACGCCAGATTCCAGAGTCAATAAGTCGACAGTGGTACCGCGATTAGCCACCGACCCCAAATGTTTAATAGTTGGACAGGTCGCTGCGGGAACACTTGATCGCAAACGGCAATATTATTGACTTCTCCCGCCGGAAGAATGATTATGGAGTTAATAAAAAGCCATAGGTTCAGTGACGGGGGGGCAGAGTTCGAAGTAACTGCAACGAGTAGCAATAGTGCCATTTGCATGTTGCCAATACTGAGTTCCAAGTCCGAACTGGTAAGTTAGCAGCGGGTAAATAAATTTGTGTCCCACTGCTACAAGAGTGAGCGGGTACTTGTTTCAAACTTCGAATGTTACCCGAAAATAATGCTGACATTCCAAAGTTCCACTGAGATCCGTCAGGATAAAAGCTTCCGATATCTTAATATCCAATCATGGACAAGGTATCCAGTTTTTGGGAGATTTTGATCTGATTGTAAGTTCTCATTTGATACGTACAACTACCCTTGTTTAAATTCGGATCCGTGGTGTACGAGGACCTTTCGTCCACCCCCCTAAAACACTTGTCTAGGCCTCATCTACCCTCGGTAAAAATATCGAAATCTATCTGGTCTGGAGATCAAGATTCACCTCAATCTGATCGCAGAGATTGTGGCGTTTTTCACACTCATGTTTTCATGATCTGCCATCCACGTTCTGAGTCCTCGTTCCCACTAGGTCCGTTTGGGTGTCTCACTCATTCGACTCGTTTGATAAGGAATAGATTTCTATACTGTCCACAACAATGGTAGCTTTTAATGAAATTGTGTACATGGGTCGTGGCTACAATTTTAATTGCCATTTATGCAGAGACGGACAAAACCAGAGGTTCACAGATCTACGCGATTCTCATTTGGAAGGTATTATGACGTGCGAATCTACCTCGTTGCCTACATGTGGCTGCTCATATCTGACAATCAATAAACGCTTAGGCATTCTAGATCCGTGAAACACAGCCGAATAACATGTTCACGCGGTGGATATTCTGTCTCTTCGGGAGGTACTCTATGATACACTTGCAAGACGAGTATCATCATCATGTCTATATTCGCAGAGCAGTGGTCGACTGATGGGTACCAAGAAACCAACGATTCATATGTAGGTAACAAGCGTGATTATAAAATACATTAAGCATAGGCTCCCGGTACACCAGTAAGTATCACTTTGGCGACTATGGGATGCAACTGTTCATCCGTTACATGTCCAGGCGTATTGTGGCTTCGTTTCATATGGATACCCAATCTCTGTTAGTAGCATTGGATTATCAGGAACGGTACACGATTAACGAGCTATGACATACCAGTACATCCCCGGTCTTTAATGCTCTCGGTGTCTTGTCGAGTCGTTCTTCATTGATATACGTTCCAAAAGGCGAATCTGTATCCACGATGAAAATCTATAGACAAAATGGGAGATCAGACCGAAGATGAGGCACTGTGAGGTACACCACGTACTTGGCCATTGGATGTCCATACTTGTGCATGATTCGCTCCCAGCGGAATCGGCGACACCAAAGATCCCGATGCAGAAACGATCTGACCGAAATATCCGTTTGTGGGGAGAGCTCTACGACTTGCCAATTGACCGTGGATTGGATGTACTTGTAGGCCCAATATCAGAGGAGGAAATCCGGGTCCAGGAGGAAAGATGTATTTTTCTTGGAAGGGAAAACTCCCTGTGGTGGCTTTGAGATTAATCATAGGCGGGGCAGGAATACTCATAGCGAAAGATGCGTGGCTAGATTCGTGGCGGATCCGATGGAGAACCTTTCCAAACAGGAGGTGTTATAACAGGATTGGGAAATGGCATTGCTGCTCTCGAAAGTGTAGATGGATCTCGGAGTCACGGAATCACAAAATGAGGCTGAAAGACTATATCGGTGATCGACTTTTCATAGCACTTCGCGGTCCGCTTTGTATTCATGAGAGTCTATCATTAGCAACTGGCACAGACTAGGTCTAAGACATGGGCGTAGAAGTTTATAAGTTGGCGAGATACACGCGTAATCTTACGTCTCTTGCATAAGAGCGGAGAGCTGGAAGGGTCGCGATTTATTCAGGCTGCACACGACTAACGTCATCCGGGACTACCACTGTGAAATCTGGGTTCTGGAACACACTGGCGAATATAGCATACCTAAACAAGGTTAGTTAGATACACGGAAACTATTCACAGGACAACTGGTAAGTTATCTACAATTCGACGACTCCCAAATGAACTTGAGTGGACACAACTGAGGTCCCCTCTTTCGCCGGAGTAATCTTGCTTTTGGAGTGGAGATAAAGGAACGATCGCGGTATTGGGGCTGTCGCAGAATACTAAAGAAGTATACCAACCAGCAAATACACGACTGGCGTAGGGATGACCTAGTCATCACCCGAAAGTTGAAACGTAGGCTGCAAAGATAGCTGACAACGTCGAGCTGAACTTGAAGCTTGAAGTGCGGTATGAAGGCGAAACAAGCTGGGTGCTCAATCGACCCCCGAAGAACATGACCACAGCGAGGATAAACATTATTAAGTCCATTAGTTCAGATAACAAAATAATAGGTAGAAATGACAAGTGCCTAATCTCAATGCTAATATACGCAGTACAAATTTGATCGTACTAGCTGGCGAGAGGTTATAATCCTATCAAACCTTGTATCAGCACGTATACTCAAGAATAACACAGGCCCACGCACCAATTCAGAATATAAGTAACGTGGAAAGTCCCACAGCACACACAACGCCAAATATATTCACATTTTGTGCAAAACCGGCATTATTATCGTCACCATCCCCCGTCATAGATCCATCCGCACTTCCTTGAGCACCATCAGCTCTGATATTAGCCGGCAAGCTTTCTACGTTGCTAATTGGTTGGGTTTCAATGTTTCCTGAGCCTACGATAACAAATGTCCCGTTGGAAGGTATTCCATTGACTACAACAAACACCATAGCTGGGCCTGGTTGGAAGATGTTGGGAATGGGAGGCATTTGTGAGACATGTAAGGTAATAGAGCTGTCCGAGTTGACCGTGTATGTTTTGTTGAGCTGCAAATAACGCTGACCCAAATTCATAGCATGAGTCGTCCAACCTGGACGAATAACCGAGACGTGGCTATTGTCGGCGGCATCATTGGCAGAACCGGAGTACGAGGAGGGAGGAATAGTGATATTAAATGAAGGACCACCGTATGAGAGAGTACCTGGGACACCACTAGGTGCAGGGCGAGTATGAGCCGAAAAGTATGATGGGTAGAAGACTTCAGCTTTGTAAGTGGTAGGGAAAGCAGTAGTGAGGTTGACATCGATATTCGGATTGCCTCCAGCAATCATGACTGAAGCATCGGGAAGTAAAATCGCCGAGGAGTGATACAAGCGAGCTAGGCTAGACGAGGAAAAACCAGAATTGGACCATCGGCTTCCAGAAGCCGCAGTGGGATCATATTCTGCAGGAGTACCAACAGGGCCAGAAGCCAGAGACATGCCGAATGGCATATCAGCAGATAATTCAGTCAAAAGCGTACGTGGGGCGTAACCCGCTGTACCATTGAGTCCACCGTTGACAACCAACAGCTTTCCGGTGGGAAGAATAATGAATTGTCCCATGGTACGCGCCTCGAGCATGTCGTCGTCTTTAGTGTAGGCAGGCTGGGAGCCGTCTTCGGGTTCGGGAGTGATACGGTGGCAGGCAGGGGAGGCAGGTTTTTCCCAGGTGTTGATGAAAGGCCAGGAGTAGTTACCCCACGCGTCGTTGTCCATATCATTTCCACCGCAGAAGAGGATAGTAGGAGTCCAGTTATTGTCGGGAGTAAGAGGAAGCATGGCGACGGCACCAGAGGCAGGATAGACACGGACGATACCATCAGGCATGTCAGGGAGAGGAGCCTCGACGTTGGTCTCTGGATCCCAGAGAACTGAAATCATATTGTCAAAAGACAAACATAGGAAAGAAATTTAACGCGTACTGCTCTTGAGGTAGGCCTGCAAAAACATCTTCCCGGACTTCATCAGGTAGGTATGGACGTAGGCATTGAGACCAGAAGTATCAAACATGAACTGCATCAATTGAGGCTCTTCCCCGGTGGGAGGGTACCACTCAAAGGTAGGCTCCGATGCATTACCCTCGAATCCTCTATCTGGCTCATCTGGCGATTGACGGTTAACGTAGCCTCCGTTAGCAAAACCACCAATAATAGCAATACGACCATCACCAAGAGGCTCGGCGGCAGAGTACCAGCGTTGTCGTTGCATGGAAAGTACTGACGGGTCGTCGAACCATTGGCATTCTGGTGAGCTCATGTCGTCTGCATTAGTGCAGGGATTGAGGATACGAATAGATTTTGTGCCATCAAAATCCTTGTACGTGTCATCGAAGTGAGCCGAAAACCCTCCAGGATTTAGCTCAGAACCCTTTTCGCCGCCAACCGTGATAGCACCGTTGCCTCCAAAAGTAACATAGGAACCATTAGGAAGATGCATACCAGAGGCACAAAAGACATTCGTCTTGATATCCATGACTGTTGCAGAATTAGATGCAATGTCCCTGGCGAATTGTGAGTAAACCGGTATGATTGGACTCGGAATAAGGACGCACCAAACTGAACCCCAAGCCGGATGACCGTTGATTTGCTCCGCATTACCCTCTGCCTTGTCGATAATGTACACCTTCTCATTGTTACCAATGAACATCTACGAAACCAAATCAATGAACAAGCCAATAAAGAGCATATGATTCAAGACACACCATCATCGCGCTAACCTTGGTGTCCCCTACTTCTACGATGGTGCCCCCAATCGCAGCTTTGGTAGGCCCAAACAGACCTGTAGCAAGTGTTAAAAGAATGAAAAAAACCGTAGTTTCGTGCATTGTCCTATTGTTAAGTAGTATATCCAACACAGAAGAAATGATTAAGGAATGAAGTCAAGTTTGGTTAAAACGGCGAGAAAGAGACGAGTAGAACAGAACAGGATCGTTTTAATCCTATCGACCACGCTGCATACAAATGGCATGGTTCGTGACTAGTAACTATACATTCAAAAAACAAAAATAGCCATTTTGTAGGCCTTTGATTAACACCGGAGCCAAACAAGCGTCATTAGCGATTTGAACGAATGACTGAGGCAAATAATGTGAGGAAATATTTGGGAACACCGACACGGATCCTCCGGAATGTTGAATTCACAGTGGTGCCAGAAACGGCACAGCCGGAGTCGCAAGGCTAAGCAAGAGCAAACGCGCAGTAGACAACGAGCTCAGCCAAGGAGACTGGGCATAAAACAGAAGTATAATGGTACCAGTACGCACTGTTGATACATTCTAAAATTATCGCATTAACAGAATCACTCCTCCGAATCTGAGTTCACCCCTTCCAGCTCCCGAGATCACCTTCCAGACAACGAGAACGTCGTAGACAGATTTAGCCGTAGTGATGACAGCATTTCATGAGAAAATCGGACCTTTGAGAAGCTCCAGTGCATGATCATCAGACTCATGACACATGGGTGACGGAGGATGAAAGGGAAAAAAATGACTTTGGAATTTCTGGTCGCGTTGTCTCTAGGTTGCGTAAAAATTTTACCGGTAATTTACTGAGTAAATCACTGGTAGATACGCGGCAGGTAGAATACAGAATTCATGTGATACATATTTGGAGACATCGGGGGCGAATGTGTATGAAAGAAGCCTGAAGGACGCGGGACAACAGAAATTTTTTGATGAAATAATACAGGTCACGTGTGGTTTTCTTACGATACACAGTTGGGGGAACTCACAGTACAGCATATGATTTGGTTTACTAAAGATACAAGTTATTTAGTTCTAAGTTTCGCTATTGAGTAAGAGCAACATGAGGAGCATATGATTATTGTAGATAAATTGGTACTACATTATTTAAAGCGTTTCATAACCACACAATGCTTATAATGAGAACTATTATGAAGGAATAGAACGAGAAACATTATGAATTCAATGGGGAAAATACTTTGGGACTTCTACTCTTTTCGTTAATAACAGCCTTCAGCACATAAACCTGCTCAAGCGAGAGCCCAGAGACATCTGAATATGCTTTAGGATGCTCATGAGTGCAATGCATAACCATAGTGTCGAGATTTGGACGCGCAGCATCCAAAGGTGCGAATGAGGTAGCAGATTCGTGTGTTTCGGATTCAATCCTGATCCTGACAGCAGTGCGTCAGAAGACTCGCTAGCAGCAAAAAGTCAAAGGCTTACTGTGATCCCGGTCTCGGACACAACCTACAGTAGATTCTGTCTTCTTCTTGGATGAACATTTTCCCTAAATCCTTCAGATTAAGTTTCGGAAAGTTTTCTATCGACTTTTGCCGTATCGGCGTCAAATTCGGGGCCGAAGACGGAGGTGTAGAGGAGATGGACGCAGATGTTTTACTTCGGAGAGAAGACCTTGATGATGTAGTGGGAGAATGCACTCTCCTACTGTCGGGAAACTTCCCGTTGTCGTGCGTCGTACTGGATTTGAAAGTGACCGCCAACGGAACGTCGACAGATTCGATATCCGAGTCAGATTCCAGATCCATGTCACATTCGCCCAAATTATCAGACCCAGATGGTGTTCCCGTACGGCCCGATGAAACTGGATGAACTTGCTGAACCCGAGGAGATGCAGGAGAGCTTGTACGGCGCTCATGATGATCAACAAGGGTCTCCCCTGACTCAGATTTGTCTGATTGACCGGGAGACTCTATACGACGACGTTTTGATTGTCTCCGGCGCAAATACTCCTCATGATTGTTCGGATCATGTGATATAACATCCGCGAGGGAGTGGGCGTTCCGAGGTCCAGCGTCGGGTTCTAGATGAATAGGAGAACATAAGTCGTGACAGGAGGGCGGGGAAGAGGATCGGCTGGATGTGGTAAAGAATAGACGACGACCCGAGATAGGTGGCGGTGGGGGAGATAAGGGTCGAGTTCCTTGGGGAAAATACGAATCAGATTCGAATGTCGGATATGAAAGCATCAGATCTTCCAGCTCATGGTCTTCTTCACATTGCGAGCGCGCGCATGGGGACGCCGGCTTGTCTGTAGATGAACCAGGGGTTGGGAGTGCCGAACATGCCTCTATGTCCGTGTCGCTTCTGTGTCGCTTTAGGTTTTGGCGGGAACGATCCTTTGGAGTAGCAGCGAGCCTCTGGTTCTCCAGTTCCGTAACGCGAAGTTGTTGGACCGCACAATCACGTTCTTGTTTGACGGCAAGCATCTGCTCCTTGAAAAGTTCCTTCTGTCTCCGTTCGTTATGAAGTACAGCGTAACAGGATGACTGGAACTGGGAGATATCTCTCAGGATTCGAAAATACGCTTGGTCAAGGAGGGAGTGAAGCGAAGACAAGTGAGAAGATTGAGTTGGTTCAAAGGTGGGCACAGGAGATGATGGAGCCAGACGAGCACGCTTATGATGTTGGTACGCATGCGCATAAGGATGTGGGTATTGTACCATCGCACGACGGCATCTTGCAGGCTGGGGCGCTCCAGGGACTGTCAAAGGAGGACAAGTGATTGCGTTAGGAGGACTCCCAGTTGAAGTGATGCAGGATTGTCGTTGTGGAGTTTGGAAATTTGTTGAAACGTTGGCGGGTGGAAGCTGGGGTGATGTTGTTGTGGAATTCGGCTGTGATATCCCTGGTGTGGAAGTCTGGTACGATAATGAGGGTAAGAAGACCTGAGAAAATAGTTACACCGTACCTGGGATGGTATGTGCGGGACAGACGAGATGTTGCTCGCGTTATGATTAATTCGCAACTAAAGAAATCATTAGTTAATGGTCCGGAAAACAAAAATGTTAGCGGAGAACCTGTCCAAAGTGAGGTTTCTTAGGGAGTGGATTGATGGCAGGCCTTGCACATGGTACAACTCTGATCCCGTTGTAACACAAAGTTGAAGGAAATGGCGGCTAAGTAGCAGATTAGGGCAAGTAAAGAGTGAGAATAAGAATAATCTTACGGTGATCGTTGAGCCACGCTCGTCTGAAGTTACCGTACCGTTATTCATTAAGATAAATAGTTAATGCCTGAAAAGCGAAGAAGAAAATAGGCGCAAAGGAGTTGACCAGCCTGTGGTCGTAGAGTCTGGGGTAGTTCCAAGCTGCAGCTCTTGGACCTACGCAATGGTGAGAAGAGCATTAAGAGCTTTCTGTCAGGATTCCGGAAGATCGTCTTTGACAATTAGCTGGTAGGACCTATCCCCTTCTGAGTCCCGCTAGAGGACTGCATAGAACAATAAGACAATAAGCATACATCCTAGTCATTTCATACAAAAGACAAACGTACTGCATCCAGCACGCATTTGGTGTGAAAGCAAGTAGAAAAGACAATAGTGGTAACACGTTTTGATCACGTTATCGTTTTTCCTCACACGATTTCGGAACTTGCCGATGACCATGAATTGGGCGAACAGAGTCATAACCATCCTTTTGTACTCTTCCTATAGACATTCAGAGCTATACGAAGAAGCTGATATTCAGCAAGAAAGAACAGGCAGTTACGAGATAAGATAAGATTCCCCTTAAACACATGTTTAGTTTACTTTTTCCTATGTGAGTAAAGTACAATATGAAAGAATGTGGGCCATCGCGAAGCGTGGCAGGTAACGAGGCTGAGCCCATCAGCTGTTACCGGGCCAAAGAAGTCAAAAGCTTCTGATCCAAACAGGGCCACATCGGTGACGGACTCAGGCTGAAAGTTTTATGTAAAGACGATTCCTCCTTTCAGTCGGCCTCGTAACTTAGGTGCTTGCACTGGCAAGGCTTGGATTTGGCCCAAACACAAATGTACATTCCATTAAATTCTGGCCATGTGTAAAGAAAGCACCCTGTACATTGTGCTTACCTACTTATATACAATGAAGTAGATTCACTAGAATATTGTAGAATGTTCATGTATATTGATGGTAGAACTATGGAGAAATAAGTAAAGAATTTGATGCCCAAGGCAGACCTGAAGCTGCATTTATAGTAAGGGGGATTGAGACTCAGAAAGGAAAACAACAAAAATACTCACAAATGGCCAAAACATAATCCATCACATCTGGAGGGCCATCATAAAGGGTCTTTGAGGGTACTTGAAGGAACTCATGTCAACTGCAAGGCACAAGAATGCTTGGACTTGATATGTAGTTGCCGTAGTATGGTGCGACTTTCTGGTGACTTGAACTTGAAAAAGGATTTGTGCTCTGTGTACTATTGGCATTTTTGAATTCATAACTCATTTTTACAATTGACAGTAAGCACATTGTTGAACTTAAATTTACCAATGCTCTGTTACAACCATTCCAGTTTTGATGAAGAAATCATCTCTTGATGTCAGTCTCTCTTGTCTTATTCCCACATCGGATCAGTCCTCGTGCAAGGTTTGTACCTGTTCTACAGATGCAGCTACACACTATGCCCACTGCAGAGAACTCATTTCAGCGATGATACAAATATACACTCAGTATAATGCCATGGCCACTCGACTGTATGCAGACCCATCAATCTCACCATTTTGATATCTGACCTTTGTCAATATGTTCAAATCCCTTGTCTCTCTTGTCTCTGGTGTGGCTGCCCAAGGTTCCAACCACATACTCCAAAGGTTCTTGAAAATTAATTTATTTTTCCTAGCCCAGAATCTTCAGTCTAACGGGGCATTCAATATCATTAATAGCCAGACTAGTTTTCTCCTGGACATATTCAATGCCTTTACCGGTGAGCTATTTCATTTTTCTTTCATAGCTCATGATATTCAAGTTAGGGTTAATGCTACTAATCCCTATCCACTTCGGTGATAGCTGAAGGGACTCAAGTATTTGTGCTCAACTATTTTTGCTAAATCATTTAACTGATGCTCTACCTGTTTCTTGCCAGATCATCTGCCAACCTCGAAATGGTCCACCCGGAACTGGGAATCAACAAGTAATTTTCTTTTCCCAGCTGTGGTGGTAACTTGACCAGAGTTTCCAACACCAATAACTTGTACCAGATCTTGTGTAATTTTTCAGGTGCAGGAGCCCTTGCTTATAATACTTCAGTGATGCTTTCGCTCTCCTGTTGCTGCTACATGTTTGTTGGATTTTTACTGATTCCCCAATATTTTATCAGAGCACTACCATCTTCGAGAGTGTTAATACTGCCATTGTTAATGCTACTCTGGTCTCTGTTAATCCTCCTGAATATATGTATGTTTCCTTTTCTTTTCATTTCTCGAGTACTATATTGCTATGTCATCTCAAAGCTTGATGCAGCCATATACCAATCCCCCCAAAGCAATTACTTGCCAGACTATCCCTACTGAGCCAGTGAGTATTTGACTGTCTTTATAAACCTTGACAATGAAGAATTCATCTCATGCTCTTGTTTTAGGCCCTCCTGACCAACCTCAATGGGACTAGTGGGGCTGTGACCCAGCGTTTCCAGTTTGTTACACCCTTCTAAGTTTTATTGATGAATGAATCAGATTTGTTGGAACGGTGTTTGACTTTCCCATGGATTAAAGGATAAATTTTATGTGATACTTCATTCTGTGTCAAAAAATGTTCAATATTACTGCCTTAATTGAAATTATTGAAAGTCTGTATTTAGTGTATCTTGAAATTGAGAATGCAAGAGCTGGAAGATCAAATCAGACTTTCCTCACCAGAGAGCAAAGAGGATGCAAAATGGTTATAGCATAGTATATGTATGAGAACTGTGCTCAAGATTGAAGTACAGAATGCCCATCATTGAAGGGACAGACAGACACAGGACACTTAAGTATGGAGTGAACTCCATCAGAGGTATATGATGAAAATGTGCACCATGTCTACAGAGACCTTCATTGGAGGTACACACAGAGATGGAGACCTTTATATACATAAAGTACAGAATGACCTCCATCAGAGGTATGTAATGAAATGAAAATGCATGCCATGTCTGCAGAGGCCTTCATTGAAGGTACACACAGACATGGGTACCTTTTTATACATAAAGGATACACCATGTCTGCAGAGACCTTCATTGGAGGTACAGACAGACATGGGTACCTTTGTATACATAAAGTACACACCATGTCTGCAGGGACCTTCATTGGAGGTACACACAAACATGGGCACCTTTGTATACATAAAGTACACACCATGTCTGCAGGGACCTTCATTGGAGGTACACACAGACATGGGCACCTTTGTATACATAAAGTACACACCATGTCTGCAGGGACCTTCATTGGAGGTACACACAAACATGGGCACCTTTGTATACATAAAGTACACACCATGTCTGCAGGGACCTTCATTGGAGGTACACACAGACATGGGCACCTTTGTATACATAAAGTACACACCATGTCTGCAGGGACCTTCATTGGAGGTACACACAGACATGGGCACCTTTGTATACTAGTATACACGTATGTAGTAAATGAAAAATAAAAAACTCGGACTTGAATACAAAAGTACAGTACAGTACTATAAGACACTTGTTAGGGTTAGGGTTAGGGTTAATGATATAGTACAAGTATAGTAACTGTACCCATGCCTTGTGTCTGCAGTGACCTCCATCAGAGGTACATATGGACACAGGACACTATGAGTATGTAATGAAAATGCGCACCATGTCTGCCGTGTCCTCCATCGGAGGTACGACAGGCGTGGGTACCACTGGTCACGTGACATGACTTTGTCCTCCACAGAGACATACTCACTGCAGTGACCGAACAGTATATGCTGGCCGTTTTTAGGAGACTTAAATCACCAGAATTTTATACAAGAAAAGTCAACAAAAAAAGAAGTTTCTTCCTAGGATTTGCAGCTTTGCTATTCAAAAATAATAGCTATAATATTTGGTGGAACAAATACCTAGGCCAAAACCGCGTGAAATTTACTTCTATCTAAAAATGGCTCGCAAATACCATTTGCCCACTGCAGTGACTGTTCAACACTTGTACTGAGAGAAGCATTGATTATTATAAGTAGCTCTATAAACATAATCTGTAATACTAAACTGCCTCTACAGATTGAGCTATAAAGCATCAAATTCTATGAAGTCTTTATGAAGTTATACTTAATTTAATGAAATTTCGGACGCAAATTGACTCATATTTCTTTAACGAGGGATCTTAATTATAACCCGAGTCCATATTCGTGTTCAGCTTGCCCGAAAACATATATATAGACATTTTGATCATAAAAATCGGACAACATTTCGATTTTATATAACTCGTACATCTTACAAGTCATCTTACAAGCCATAAACAGTCAGATGTTGTAGTTAACATTGATACCGCGATAGATATGAAGTGGAGTGGGCCACCGCAAGCGTGGCAGGTACGAGGCCGAACCCATCAACTGTTACCGGGCCGAGGAAGTCAAAAGCTTCGGTCCAAACTGGACCACACCGGTGACGGACTCAGGCTAAAAGTTTCATGTAAGGACGACTCCTCCTTTCAGTCGGCCTCGTAATCTGGTGGCCTCTCATTGTCGTATAGATCTACGTTGCACTGCGAATTCATCTAGACTGGTAATGAGAGGTCACGGGAACTGCGATGTAGTTTTAGTTACATCTAATATGCTCCCGGACCCCGGCGCATCAGTACTTGATCCACATGCCTCCATCGTGAAGTCCTGCCCTAAAGCAATCAATCAATCCCAAGTGACGTGGCCATGGACACCTTGATCACTGGATGTAACGGCTCTTTATCTTGATCTCCACCTTGGAAAGTACGTGCTACTCGAGCGTCACTCCAATCCTGAAGTACTCATGTTTCATTAGACACCATGACCTGTTCTGCTTGTAGCAAGCCCTCATTTCATCCTCGAGTATCAATAAATTTCGAAGAGGTCATGAAACAGCTTTCTTTCGGGACCCCTATGGACAATACGACTGCAGCTCAATTCACACAAACATTGATTGATTCTGAAAGAGACCTCGCAGATTGCGATGATGAAATGGCAAACTTAGAGAGTATCATGATCTCTCTTAGGCAGAGACGTGAACGATTAAAGACATACACGACCCTGTGTCGTTCCCTCTTTGCCCCTGTGCGGCGTCTCCCACCTGAGGTCCTTAGTCAAATTTTCCTTTCTCACTCTCGCAGAAATCACTTCGATCTCGGTTTATCTCTTGAACACGACTTGCCTTCCTTTACATTGAGTCACGTTTGTAGGGGGTGGCGAGACATTGCCCTGGGCACTCCCCGCTTGTGGAGTAGTCTATCTATTGTGTTAAACGATATGAAATGGCTTCGTCGTGATACTGCGCCTCCGGCAGACAGGGTTCTACGCAGAGCAGATTCGGTCCCGACTATCATTCGCCTCTGTGTTGAAAGATCATGTCAAGCTCCGTTGCTTCTTGATCTGACGCTCAACAATCTGGATATCACCAACGATCCATATCATATCGTCCGGGATATTCTTGGACCTGTCTCCAGCCGGTGGCATACAGTTAGCCTGCGTGTTGGACGGGTACTCACGAATGAACCAAATGCAGAGTCTCTGTTCTCATCTGTCACAAAAATGCCTGACTTGGAATGTTTTGAGACCGAAGGAATGACCTTTGGGAACGTTTTCTCGTATCTTCCCACTGTCTATCAAACTCCACAACTTCGTTCTATGACCGTGGATAGCGTCTTTCGCCTACCCTTTGATCCTATCGATCCCGAGCTAGTCCTGCCATTCATTTCGTGGACCCGGTTTACTACTTTGACCCTAAAGCGCGTGCACTTTCCGTCTTGTCTCGAAATACTTCGCCAATGCCTATCATTGTCCTCTCTGGCTCTCTGTGATTTGGAATCAGACCATCGATTCTCCGTTCCTAATTCAGACCACATCACGTTGAACGATCTTCGCGAGTTGATCCTTGATCCTGGGCCTTATGTTGGAATTGGTAGTATGATTCAAAGTGTTTTTTCAAGGGTAACATGCCCAGCCATTGAACGCCTCATTTTCAACTCTTCGGTAATACACAGCACGGCATTAGACTGTGCCGAATGGAATTGGCCTATTGGAACTATCTCTGACTTTGCTTTCCGGTCCGGATGCTCTCTGTCATCTCTTCAGTTGAACCAAATCCCGATTACTGATTCGGAATGCTTGTCTCTGCTGCGTATTTTTCCTAGCCTAAATCGGTTAGATATTCGCGAAATATCACTACCTATACCTTCCCCTAAACAACCTGTCACTGACAAATTTTTAGCGGAGATGCTCGGTGATACATCGAACTTGTCGGTTCCTCTGGCTTATCAATTGCGTGAGATGAAGTTGCGTGTAAATCGTTTGTATTTTGATGCAAACCTTGTATTGGGCGTAGTGCATTCAAGGGTAGATTTTCTGCGTTCGTTTTGTTTGATTGTAGAAGGTGGGCAGCTTGAAGGAAGTCATATCTATGAGTCAGTTACCCGGCTTGAGAACCCAGGACTGCGAGTTGAAATCTTCGATGTCTGATGTATAGTATATCTTGGTGTACGTTGAATCTACGATGGATAAGCGTTTGACTAAAACACAAGCCCTACTGGCGAAGATCCTTACCATGATGTAAATAGTTATCTCATTCTCAGGTTTCCGCCATCGAGTCATTTCTAAGTACCAGCTTTGCTCTATTCTTCCGATGGAAGCTAAAGCACTCGTTATAAATAACCATCGCATTCTCAGGTTTCCGCCACCTAGGTCATTTATAAGTGCCTTTGCTCTGTGCTGTTTCTTCCTCGATCTAACATTCCAATGCGAGCGTTCAAAACATCTTACTGCTGAGTCGCATCTTTTGTGTGCATGATTGGTAGTACCAGCGCTGGGTTTTCACCTCCATCAGCAAATTTCTTATATCTAACGCAAGTATATCAATTTGAAGCGGCTGCCGGCTCGACTATTGCTCCCTTGACATCGGGATGTATGTAACTCTTCTATTACACGGAACGCGCCTTTGCCCCACCTACTTACTAGGTAGTTTTGAATAGAGAACTCACAAACTTACCCTTATAGAATTCCTGGTCTGACCCATTTGCTATGTCATTTGGAACCTACGTACGTATACAATATTTCTGTATGGGCGATTGGACGGCACTTACAACAGCCATCTTGTTGAGCTTCAGAACGTATCAAAATTCTCACTCATCCGCCGCTAGATTATAATAATCTAAAAAGCGGCGAAGTATTGTAACGATATGGAAATTCTGTATAACACTGGTGACTCTCTGTCACCAATTCATAGCACCATTTCCATTTTATGAGTGGAGCTTTCCCGTTGCAAATGCGCGCGGTCAATTATCTCACTCTTCAACTGGCCCGTCTGTGATGGGATTTATCACCTACCACACAAGATAGATTTCAATGGAACCGAACTTAAAAATGGTCAAATATCTGCCCTATTCAACTTGAAAATGACTTGTTTTTCAATAGCCTCCATTAAAATATATGAAGTAAATTCCTTCAGTCTCATTTCATATAATTCCGGGGTGTGCACGGAAAGTTGGGAGGTTACTTGATGTTTGTTTTAACGAGAAGCAGGACCTCTAAAGCTATCCGGTCGAGGGTGATAGAGCATCATTGCGGTCTGCATACGGGATGACTCTTTTCTATTTTTGCTTAGCCTCATTTTCATGAATGCGGCCGTTGCAGACCCGCCCTAATGACTTGAGATATCGTGCGTACTGTAATACATTCAGCAGCTCAAAAATCAGCTACCGACATGACAACATTGAGCATCAAGTGTCATAGTCGTCCAAGCTCATCAGCTCTTCGCTGTTGTTACTGCCGCATTGGGTCGTTCGAGGCGGCTGCTGTAAACCCGGGTTCATAAGCACAGCGCCTGAATGACTTGAGTGTCAAAGTACTGACTGTAGGCCTGGCTAGTCCATTCTCGACTGCTGCACTTGACAGTTGAAGCAGATAGTTTCATATCCTTTCTTTATTCTGGATACGGGATCCGGGGTGCGAAACATTACCAATTGGCAGCTTCAATCGGATCCGGGGCAGGTTGTTTTTTACTCCGTTGCAGTTTCACTTATTCTACTTGTAGTAAGGGAGATAGATCACAAATCTCCATAATATGACATTGGACCAGCTCTCGCAACTATGTGATTTGAGGAAGTGAAAAAGAATTGTCCGATGGCCGAGAACTTATATTGGTAGGCATGAATTCGTTTGGTCCCTTGGTCGATTGCTTATAGGAGAAGATGTTGAACTGGAATGTCGATTTCGCCGACCGTAGGCAACTTGACATTCATTAGGCTTTCAACAAGCATACTATGACAATCTCTCTGATAGTGTGTTTTGTATTACTTTGTATATACGCAGCTAGTGTGAATTTTAGTGCCTGCATAAATGTATGGATGATCCGACTCCAGATTCTAGCGTTGTAAGTATATGTATGACATCCAAAATCACATTGATACATATGGCGAGTCTGGACTGATTTTGATAGGCTGTGTACAAGATGTCTATCGTCTCTCACTATCAAAATACTGAAAACTTTCAGGAACTTTCCCTAGCGCTGTTACACTCCGAGTCCGCTCTCATGCTTACTCAGATTGGAGCTCAGCAACATAAGATTATAGCTGCAGTAATAATAGTATGAAGAGCGGCACCAGGGCTGCATACAGCGCCCCTAAAGGGTCATTTATATTCTATGATATCGACGAGATGTTTATATCTCAGTCAAAAATTCCCGCCTTTGAGACCCGCCCTTGAATTCACTCTACATTCTTATCCCGACCAGGTAGAAATTTCCCTTCATCACGAGCCGGTATTGAATTCATCTTCCCCGCCTTCCCTTGACGCTCACACTTTGATTGGGCTTCCGATGCCTCGGACGCCCAAGAGCATGGATACCACAAACAGTTGAAGTCGCTCAGCCAATTCTGGTCCGGTTAGCACTATAGATAGTTCTGGATATCCGGAGATTTTGGTAACCGGAGTTTCGGCTGATCAGCGTCGCGTTTGAGATTGACACGGATTAAGTTTCTGAGAAATGTACTGGAAGTTCTCGAGTATGTACTTGCCGATAAGTAGGGAAATACGAGATCGTCAACTGCGGGTCAGAATGGCCGTAAGCTAGTGTCGCACTCCGGATTCCGAGGCTTGATATGTGCAGTGTCCGACAAGTGATAGATGTGCATATCTCTGCAGACCTCGACTCTTTTTTGAAGCAAACTTGTTGACAAGCCGCGGTGCCTGAGGAAGGATTTTATTGGAGTCACCGTTATAGCCGGGAACATAGCCACGTGCTAAAACAGGTTCACTTGTTACTTTCGTATCCTTGCGTTCCAAGTTTCTCAAGATCTCAGTACTTTATAATGGACCCTCTCACTCGACTTTTGTACCTCATTCTCCTCCTCACCCCGACACTAACAGAGAGATGATCTCACTCTCGCCTTCCCTCCAGTCCCTCCTTTCTCTTTCCCTCCTAGCAACGCTCCTTCCCCTCAGTCAGGCTGCCCTCTTCACCAGCCCGGCAGACCTGCCTAGGACTCAATATGACTTTATTGTTGTTGGAGGTAATATTTCGAGCGGTCTAGAATCTCAAGCGTTGACATTGACAATTCTTTAGCGGGAACGGCTGGCAATGTAGTCGCCAACCGACTCAGCGAGGACTCATCCAAGACTGTCCTGGTTATCGAAGCAGGTATCGAGTCAGTATTTGTTCTCCTCTTGTTCGTAACACGAATAGCTAAATATCTGTCACGACAACAGCGATACTGACGTTGAGATCATCCAAGTTCCCTTCTTCGGCCCCAATACTCCGCAATCACTGGTGGACTGGAACTACTCGACCATCCCTCAAGCTGCTTTGCATGGTAGAGAAATCCCTGTCCCTAGAGGTTATGTCCTTGGAGGCAGTAGTAATCTTCGTGAGTTTAGACATTCTTTTTCTATCGACATCAAATTGATCTTTTCTTAGATTACATGGTGTGGACGCAAGCCTCCACAGACCTTTACGATAGCTATGCCAAGATTACTGGAGACTCTAGTTGGGGATGGGATGAGATTCTACCTCTTTGGCAGAATGTAAGTTGACCTCAATTCCCGACTGCCCTCGATTCGATTCTTGCATTCTCCCATGGATATGCTCTTTGGGAATATTGCATATGGTATATTGAATTGTCGCTTACACTTGTTCCACAGATATCGACACTTGTTCCATCACCAAACAATCCCTCCCTCCCTCCTCTACCGAGAAATGACCTAACTCTTTCGAACGGTAATGGACCAGTACAAGTCAACTTGGCCAACTTTGCTACCGACATTGATTTCCGAGTTGTCAACGCATCAAAGGAGCTCGAGTTGTCAGGTGCAAGCGGCGGGAGGTTCAAATTTACGGAGGATATGAACACGGGTAACTCAATCGGGTTTGGTGAGTTTTCTGGCCCTAGTTCTCGGATTAGGTTTTCTAAACTGTTTGATTGATACAGGTTTCAACCAGGAATCAGCCGGTGGAGGCCAACGTTCCTCTTCGGCAACTTCCTATCTCCATCCCGCTCTGAGCACAAGACCCAACTTGGATGTACTTATCCGTACTCAGGTCATGCGGTTGCTTGAGACTGAAGATTTGACGTTCACCACTGTGGAGGTTGCTCAGAGTGCTGAGGGTGAGTTCACATTATTATCATCCAATCAAGTTTCATCGACCGAATATTTTCCGCCAGGACCTCTCACGACCCTCACCGCATCCTCGGAGGTCATTCTTTCTGCCGGATCTATCGGAACACCTCAAATTCTCTTGCTTTCCGGAATCGGCCCGAAGGAAGAGCTTGCACAAGTCGGTATAGAATCCAAGGTTGATTCAATTGGTGTCGGTGAGTATCTATTCCTTCAACACTAATACTTATGATATTGATTTTCACATCAAGGCAAGAATCTTGTTGATCACCCACTGGTTCTCACATACTACCGTGTATCCTCTGATAGCACTTTTGACGACGTCATCCGAAATGTAACCCTCTTTGGAGAGACTCTTGAAAAATGGGAAGATGACCGAATGGGCCTGTTCTCCACAAGCTCAACGAATGTTATCGGTTTCATGAGGATTCCTCAGGGTGAGGGAGCGAATGATCCTAGCTCTGGACCTCTTTCTGCACATATCGAACTTCTCTTCACTGTAAGTGACTTGTAATCCACTTGTCTGTATTTGCTGACTCTGAATGTAGAACGGTTTTGCCGCTTTGGGAGCAACTAAACAACCTGATGAAGGCAACTTTATGACCGTAATCGCTGCTGTGGTTTCGCCCAAATCAAGTTTGTATCATTTCCACACCGCTTTAAACTTAGGTGTTGATTTTGTGATATAGGGGGTTCCTTGACACTCAACTCGGCCAAAGGCGGAACATTCACTCATCCTAATATTGACTATGCACTGCTATCCGACGACTTTGATATTCAAGCCTTACAGCAAGCTCTACGTGATGCCGACACTTTCCTTAATGCTTCATCTTGGACACAGCCCGAACCATATATCATCGAGCCATTCGGTGACTGGGCTGTTGCCCGTGACGGGACAGACGCGGACCGGGAAGCGTATATTAGGGCAAACGCCATCACCGTATACCATCCCGTTGGAACCACGAAGATGGGGTCTGGTTCAGCAGCCACTGATGTAACCGATTCCAGATTGAGAGTCCGAGGTGTCAAGGGTGTCAGGGTTGTTGATGCCAGTATTTTCGTAAGTAGCGGCAATTCCATCGAGACTGTAGTCATACTGATGATTGACATGCCAATAGCCAACGATTCCGGAATGTCATCCACAAGCACCTATTTACACCGTGGGCGAGAAGGGCGCGCTAATGATCAAGGAGGATCATGGAATGGCATGATTCAATTGGGGGGAACGAATAACACAAAATCAAAATCTCGTAAATTAACATTAACTTGGGTGTCGATATAGGACACGGTCACTTTCTTTCTTTGACTAATTTATTATTATTCGTCTTTCATTATCCTTTCACTATATTTACATTGGGCTTAGATAGAATAAGTTTCTTAATCGAATGCATTCCTTTCGTCTCATTGTCTTCTCGATGCTCCTGTGTGCAGGGGCGTATTTGTGTCAGAGTTGAGTTACACCTTATTTCACGGAAGTCTTCTCTTCGAGAATCATTGGTATCATCACGTATCCAGACTAGCTATATCTAAATCTATTAAGGCTTTGGACCGCGGACAGGTATACAAAGATAAGAATTTTTTAAAAATAAAACAAAACACGACACTTTGATTACAACCCCAGACATCATTCATATCATGGTCGGTATTGCAGCATCCCAGAATCTTCTTTGATTAGTTGTGCGGCCCTCTCTGCAATAGTGTAGATAACGGCTTGGGGATGAACTTCAGGAATGGTCGGCTGGACACTTGTCAGAATCGGTATATTCCGAGTCATAGAGACTTACGAAGATACTAGCATCGACAACTCTCAACCCTTTTACACCCCTTACTCTCAGCCTAGCATCAACTACCGAATCAGCGGTAGAACCCATTTTTGCACTTCCGACAGGATGATAGACCGAGATTGTATTTTCCCTGACGTACTGCTCCCTTCCTTCGTCAGTACTTCTAAGCTCGGCCCAATCACCCCATGGTTCGAGTATGAACGGTTCCGGAGAGGTCCACGGCGTAGCGTTGAGGAAGGTATCGACATCTCGTAGTGCTTGAAGCATTGCTTGTGTGTCCCAATCCGTGGAGAGAATCCCATAATCGATGGACGGATGAGAGAATGTTCCGTTGGTAGAGTCAGTGAGGGTAAGAGAGCCTTTAGACGAGGGTGAGACTACGGCGGTGATAACGCTCAAAAAGTGTCCTTCGGCAGGTTGTTTAGCATCTCCGAGGGCCGCAAAACCATCCTGCATATCACGGACGTATTTTCGACTGTCAGTATGGTCCAAGAAATGGTTGTTAACCGAAAACATACCAAAAATATGATCTCCGTGTGCGCAGATCTACAGCCGGCAGAGGGGTCTTCGTCCTCCCCTTGGGGAATCCTCATGAAACCCAACGCGTTAGTCGGGCTACTGGAAAATAGTCCTTTTCTTCCTTCTCCGACTCCACCATTGGCTTCGCCAAGCCATTCCGCCAGGGTAGAGGCGGTAAGAGTTGAATTACGAATAATATCGTCGAAAGTAGTATTTGAAGACACTTCGTAATAGGTAAGGAGGAGAGGATGGTCGATAAGGTTTTTACCTGGGCGAAACACGATATATTCAGAAACAAGGATGCAAGGATCTCCACTTACCGACACCACTCAAATCAACCCTTGCTTCTACACCAACCTCTGCCAATTCGTCCTGGGGTCCGATACCGGAGAGTAAGAGAAGTTGTGGAGTGCCGATAGCCCCGGCGGAGAGAATTGTTTCGGTAGAAGCCGTGAGAGTTATTCGTGGGCCTAGAACGCCAGTATAACAAATCATTTTCATAAACGACTCGTATACTCACCATCTACAGTTTGAGCAACCTCCACTCCCTTGAAAGTCTGCTCGTCCGTTTCAACTAGTCTCATGGCTCGTGTGTGAATCAATACATCGAGGTTGGTCCTGTTCTGTTCAAGAGCAGGCCAGAGGTACGCCGTAGCCGATGAAGAGCGTGTACCTCCCCCAGTCGATTCTTGGTTCAAACCTGCGACGAGCTCAGATAATGATCATCCGAAATGCAGAAACAAAACGTACCGAACCCAAGAGTGTCACCACCATTCGTGTCTTCCGTATACTTGAACCGTTCATCCTGTGACTCCAGTTCCTTTGACGCGTTGATGACACGGTAATCGATTTGGGAAGCGTAATTAGGCCAGTTGACTTGCACTGGTCCATTTCCGTTTGAGAGTGTTCGATCACTCGCAGGTGGTGGTGGGAGGGAAGGGTTATTAGGTGAGGAAACGAATGTAGAGACCTATCAAGTGTGCTAGTCAGTGGAAAGAGAATCAGGGCCCTCGAGTAAGGACCAACTTTTTTCCAAAATGGCTGAATTGCATCCCAACTCCAACCAGAATCACCGGTGGCTTTCGCGTAGCTGTCGAACAGGTCCGCAGAACCCTGGGTCCACACCATAAAGTCTGGTGAACGCACATGTGATTAGCACCCGGATGCGATGGTCCGCATATGTAGTATGGGAACTTACTGATGCTGCTACTTCCACCTAATACAAATCCCCTAGGCACCGTAATCGACCCTTTGGGAGTAAATTAGCAAAGAAATTACCTAGGGAAGGTGAATCATACTGTTATTTAGGCCGACTTGTGGAACGGTGGTGTAGTTCCAATCCGTAAGTGTTTGCTGGTTATTGGGCCCAAGGAAGGGGGCATGGACCGTTACAACGCCAGTGTCACTTGATGAAAAAAAATAAGTCGAAGATAAGAAAATGGGAGAGAGCGACTTACTCGACACCAGCTTCGACGACCAACACTCTCTTACTCGAATCTTCGCTCAATCTACTGGCGATTACGTTCCCTGCTGTTCCAGCTACGATGGTACAGAAACATAAACATAACCTGTCGTCCTCCGTGCAAAAGAAAGACCTTACCACCAACCACTATAAAATCGTATTCTGTCGTAGGAAGAGCACTTGGATCGGTAAAGATAGCAGCTTGTGTAGCAGGAATCAGCGTCGGCACAAGGAGAACGAGGGGGAGGAGGGTCCTGATGGACGACGACAAAGATAACATATTTTGGTAAAGAGCGAAGAATAGTTGAAAATTGAAAGAAGGAAAAGTTTGGGCGAGAGTGGTAAACTTATAGCCTTGGTTTATAGTCTGTTATAGTACAGTGGCTGCGTGTGAACAGTATCGATCAGGTGTCAGCTGAGATACCTTGATTTTCAAATGTAGGATTGCAAATGTAGATGCTCCAATTTAATATTTGTCGCGTAAACTACTGAGCTGAAGGCAGCTGGAGACTCGGCTACCAGAAAGCAAGCTGAAAAAATTTCCGAAGCTTATCAAGTTGAACTTTGCTGTCTTGAACCTGGTTCTCCTTGATACAAGCGAGATAAAGGCACATCACTAGTATATTGCTGAAGGTAACTTGATATCCGTCTACACTAGTCGACAAATTTGTTGCGAGGAACGACTGACCTTTGTTCCTGGTAAAGGTATTTTCATCAGCGTCAATATACATACAGCAAATAAGCAAGTTCAACATTCCATTTGTCATTGACATATCCAAGTTTGAACCTTTCTAGGTCTAGCCTATGCTGATTCGACATGTATATACATCTATCTGAGAGCGTCTATCTTCGCAAACTCTTGGAGCTTACCCTCATCTCACTTGTAGTACAGAACGACAGCAGCCACTAATCTCCGGCCCCGGAATGTGGGAGAACGCATATGGTCTAGTGTCAAATCTATCTGGCGATTCTGTAGGGCTAATAAATTCCATCAGAACATTACTGACCGGGTTGTACCGAACCGTCGGGATAACTGGGCGCGGGAGTTATTTGTTCGGCATCGTCGGCGGTCAGCGTGTGTGCATCACGGGAACTGTTCAGCCGTTGAGGACCGGGGGTCATGTAAGTAAGGCTTCGCGGAGCTATCTGATCCAGTGTTCGAAGCAGTGACCGATGCACCGTCATTTACTTATACCGCAAACGTGGGAGGTGGCTTCCGGTCCAAACAGGACCACATCGGTGATCCACTCGGCGGAAACCTTCAGATGGCCTAGTTATGAGCATCACAAGGAGCTTACCGTGAGTATGATGTCCTGATTCCAATGGGAAAAGAAGCCTTCTGTTTATGACACTGTCTATGCGAGTTCACTACATAGAGCATCATTGGTTGTACACCATTTGAGTAGCCTCCATAGTACTTTCTCCGGTTACACCACAGATACTCCGAGTGGTTGTGCTATCACGCCACAAGATCTCTACTTTAAGCGCTAACGCGTAGAGTGCATGTTTAGATACCGATTCTGATTTCATCGGAAGAAGGTTATTAAAAGTTAAGATAGGAACGCACAAGATATCTACGCCTGATTAAACTCAGATGCAACTCAACAGGTTTACGTTTGAGTACTAGGGGCATGTCAGAGAAGTGCCCTCTTCATTTTTACTTTGCCTAGGGTAGCGGTATGATGTTCGCCCCGGAGGGTAATTCATCATTCATTTTTAAGGGCGTGTATGAAGGGTTAAATGTAGGCACGCAGCCAACCCGCGACCTCTGACGATGTCTGGAGCTCACTGACAGGGAACGGGTTTTTAATATGATAGGCGACATAAAATAAGCTATAGCCCTCGAGACGCTAACATTTAATTGCATTATGTATTGTTACGCACCGCTATGCGTAATGCATATACATAGTTTGTGGCGCACGGTAATTTCCATTCTCAGGTTAAAAACGTTTTTCGTCCGTGCGGTTTCCTTGGGGAACATAAACTAATTCATTTCTCTTCCCTTATTATAGTGGTTCTTTTGACCAGGAACATTTACAGGCCCTGAAAGGTTTGGTCAAGCTTCCTACTTAAACTCAGCCCGTGGGTATACCGGTATAGACAAAACTCCGTATAATACAAATTAATGCCGTGGCTGGACCTTTCAACGTTCAACGCTGATCTCTAACTTGTTGATGATGCGTCCCTCAGTCATAATGACCCGCCACAAACACGATGTCGTGCACTGTTTTAGGAATGATCGATTAGCTTATAAGAGAACACCAGAATCTCTCTTTCGAAGCTCAGCTGCACCTCTTATTCTATCCCCATTCCCACTGCATCGATGAAGGGAAAAATCAGCCTTTTGTTAAAATTACCTTTGTTGGCATCGGACGCGATTTGTATGCGCATAATCTCTACGCCTCCCAATACTCCCTTGCCGCCCAAAGGGATGATTGTCCCTGACTGGAGAGAGAGGTTCCTTCGTAGCCTGGCCTTTCCTTGTATCATGCTGAGGGTCCGTAGTCCTTGTCATATTCGATTCTTAATCTCTACTCACGTAAAGTACTTTATCCACCTTGTAGACCCTCTCTTGGTCTACAGAGTTCATTGAAATTCTTGTCATCCTTGCGTCCTTGAATCCTACCGGTCCAGTGTCAAATATTCTGCTTAAAACACTCGTCTCTGGCGATGGTGCTTGCGTTAATTCACTACACATCACCCCACTATTCCTCGTCGGGAACCTAATCACGATTTCTGCTACCGTTCTGAGGGTTCTCTGCTATCGTGCGTTAGGGACCTACTTCACATTTGAACTCCGTATTCAAGAACCCTACCACAAACTCATAACGCATGGCCCTTACTCAGTCGTTAGGCACCCGAGTTATACTGCCATGATCTTGAGTATAATGGGTGCTTTACTCAGTCACATTCAGCCAGGCTCCTGGATAATGCAGTGTAGTGGATTTACACAGAGTACGACTGGCAGGGTGCTGGCCGGATTTTGGGTATTGACGGCCTGTGCAGTCATTCTCAGTCTCTTCCTAAGATTGGAAAGGGAAGATGCAATGATGAAGGGTGCTTTTGGTAAAAGTTGGGATCGTTGGAGTAGTCAAGTCAGATGGTGTTTGATTCCCGGCGTCTACTAGTAGTTCAAATGATATTGAAACAGAGTACATATTTATTATGATACAATCGGCCTATACCACACTTTCCTCTACTCTTTGCTCTGAATACAAAATTAGCTCGCTTCTCGGGAAGGTAGGAATCTGCTCGCTCTTTTCTTGACTCCGGAAGGTAATTAGGTATCTCTACAACTCACCTATACCATGCGAACACTCATGGCGGCGGCAAATGGCGACTGGGAAGATTGATGTATGACAATAAATAAGGCTAAAGCCTTCGAGCTGGGATAAGTAGCGCCTAGCAGGACCCAGAAGAATGCGTATAATCGATCATTGTTGCGACGAAATTTAATTTAATAAAATGAGGCAGAATGCGCTCCGACGCTGCATTAAGACGCTCATGAGATGGGAGATCCAGTGGGAAAGCGAGGGCACGGGATCTGCTCTGTCCCCAACCAAAGGTGATCGCCTTCCCGAAGGTGTTTGGAAATGGCCGACAGACAGTTATGACTATATTTTCAGAGATCGATGAAGATGCGCGAGTCCCAGTGTATTCAAACTCGGGAGCATATTGACATCGAAGACTAGTTCAGACAACCCTGATGTGAATGAACGACTTCTCGAAGCGTAAATGCATTAGCGAATAGATGAATAGGTATAGATACATGAATTCAAGGTATGACAGGACACCAGAACGAAAGTAATGGTCTGATTGGGGTATACTGGTATATGAATGCGTACGTTGAGCGGTATAGTCATTGAGCAATAGGGAATTGGTCTGTGTAGGCAGTAGTCCGAGAGGAAAGGGATGTCAAGGATCTTAACGAAAATAAGTAAGGAAAGTAAGCGTCAGTGGGTAGTGCAATCTACTCTAAGGAAGGGTTAAAGTTACGATTAATTCGAAATGAAGGTAGCAGAAATAGAGATAAGGAGACGTAGCGTATAGTAGATGACATTGTCAATAACATCAAATACGTGAGCAAAGAGTAGACCTATGACGAAGAGAAGCACGCGGTTCAGTACACTGTCCAAAAATTTTCGCGATACGCACTTGAGCAGAATCTTCGGGTTTTGTCCCCTCAAACTTCTCTCCACAGCGTTTCTGTTGGTGTAGTCTCACGACCCATGTCAACTTTCATGACCCCATCCACAACCTTCACCACAGTCCTTTCAAACTCGTAGACAAATATCACTTTCTTGATGCTCCGACAATAGATCCTTAGCTCATTGGCAAGTGCACGGAAGGCCGGAGGACCAGCATCAACGGGCGGAGGTTCCCAGGAAGTAACATCGAGTTCGACGGTTCCGAGGCGATGAATACGTCTAAGTAGTGCATAAAACATAAGGCGCTATTGAATGAATGTTAGCAAGAAGAATTACAAAGGCTGAAAAGAGAAAAGAAAAAAAATGATAATGGCGTATACTCGCACATGCGTCAAATATTGGCTCCGTTCCTGCCCGGCACAGCCCGATTGAAATCAAAACAGATGGGGTCTCCCGAGTTTTATAATAGAAAAGACTGGAAATCAAGAGATAACTTGCCTCGTTTCCTCCCACCGGGAGAACCAAGGTTCCTAGATATCGGAGATCATCTCTGGTTCTTGAAGTGGCAACTATTGTCTGCAACATGTCCATTGCAAACTCTTCCCCATATACGGAGTCACCGATGTCTAGTGACTTAATCCTTCGGGTGGATCGACGAACACAAGAAAACAAAGAGTTCATTTCGGTGTGTTTGGCACTCAAAGAAGAGCTCGAAAATGCAGTTTTGAGACGTACTACGGGCCTTCCGGGTACAAGTGCAAATGCAGCTTCGGTAAATGTGCACTCTAGAATAGAAAGAGAACGAAGGGCGTTCAGGGAGATCGATGATGCTAAACGAGATGATGATAGCTGAACTGATCCGGATAGTCCATGAGAAGGCAGGGCACTCTCAGGTGTATCGTGAGATGCAGTAACCCTAACCGTCTCAGCAGATCTCTGAGTGGGAGTCACAGAACCGGCGTCAAGTCGAGACACTGAATGGGAGAGAGAGTCTGGATCCACAAAGTCAATGATATATAGGTCTTCGAGGTCGTCTTGGGTATTCAAAAAGGAAACAAGATGTCTATCCCATGAGAGATCGCAATGGAAGCTTCGTAACTGGAACGTGCAGCCGTCAAGAACCCAAGAGACAGATGCCTCTACGTTGTTGGTTATATGAATGTTGAGGTGACGAAGTCGAACAGTCCGCTGTAGTGCTCGAGAGACATGTTTCCAGCAGTCATCCAACGAAGGATGTCCACTACGCCGGCCCGAGGATGATGAGCCTTCCCCTAACCCAGCGCTTTCTGCCAAAGACATCCTTAACGCGACAGCAAGTTCCTCCTCGTCATTCTCATAGTCCCCTTCCTCCTCTCCCATCTCACCGTCGGCATCGTCCTCTCTACTTGGATACTCGCTATCCGCAACTAGGACTGTAAGCGCATCCACCAAGACTGCAACTCTTGGCTGTGTTTCCAGAGTTTTGCACAGTGCGATAGCTTGACCGTTGTTCGCCTCGGAGACTCTGAGAAAGAGAGTATTGTATAAGGCGCGCTCGGCAACCTGCTGGAATGTTTTTGAAACTCTGCACAGGACTGCAATGTCAGCACGACTTCGAACATTTTTCACGATGGTGCGATAAGACTCCAAGGAAAGGTCCATCCGAAAGGATAGCGGTGTCAGAACTGAAAACACAATGAAGAATAGTGCATAACCTAGAATAAAGAGAGAAAACTTATGTTTAGGCGAGCCAAAGAAAGGGACTATGAACTCACGTCTCCGCTGTTTCGAGCGAGAGGCGTTGGGGGGTAAGGGGAAAGGCGGGCGATTCAGCGCGTGGTCCGAATATTAACTATCGAGGACAATGAATTAGCTTCGGGGTAGACGTTCTGCCGAGAGGTGCTTGTATATTGGCCAAGGACACGCACAACGCCTAAATCTGAAGGTTGGGACCGGGCCCTTGTAGCCTTAGACTCCACCGCCGCAAAAAAAGAAGTGTGAAATGTGAGAAAAGTCTTTCTTTTTTGGAAGATCTGGTTCAACCAAGATACTCCAAAAAGAGATTGAAAGGAAAGCGTCAAGCGCAAGAGCGTAACGCAACCGAAGTTCGTGAAAGGGCTCGCGTGTTTTATACGAAACTATTGGCGTGGTAAACAGTTTTCATATCGAGAGCACGGAAGTTTTAGATGGGAAGATCCGATGTGCCTAATACGCACTCAGAAACTAGCCCTGCAGACATGATCTGTTAGGGTTACCTGATGTAGACGTCAGATCCGAGCGCATGTACATACATGCCATGACCATCAAAACCTCTTCGCAACAGCGGGCGGACATACCGGTCAGGTTCCATTGGCTTTGGAAACGAATTTGAGAAACATTATCCTCGAAAACGTGGTAATCTACTTCTTCACATTGACTCGATACAAGCGCACGGGAGGTGAGAGGTCTATTCCAGCTTTGGAAGTTCGAATTGTTAACCGTTATGAGCAGAGATACCGAACAGAACCCGATGGTTTGTTTTGATCAATTTTGCTCACGTTTGTCATCGGACATCTGGGCGTGAGCTATCAAGACCATGAATAGAAACGAATTGAGGACCAGAGAATTGACGAGTGTGCGGTGAGCAATCAATCATAAAGCTCATATGAACGTCAGAGTAAAATGGTATTTCGCGAGATGGATAACCGAGGTGATACACAAGGAAATAATGCCCGCAGTTATAACTTTGCCCGAGAAGTCTGAAGTGACGAGTGAAAGAACAATGCCTGGGATGCGAGGGATGCGCGCGATGCGCCGTGAGCTTCCGATAAGCAATATAGATGTGTTGTATTGGTGTAGAGTCTGGAGCAGAGAATGGACAAATCTCGGAATAAGTACATAGTCATAAATAAGAAGCAGTGACGCAAAAATGACCTACGAGATTGCCTGCACTGAATAGAGGAAGAACTCTCGGAGCCGGAGGAAGTTGGAGAATCTGTCATGTAAGTAGATGAAGAGCTTGTTCAAGTTGTTGCGTGACGTTTATGACACCAACGTGCCACCGTGACTAGAAGGCTGTCTATGAAGCTCTACATACATATGTATAATATTCCCAATAAATAACGCGAGTCCCAAAATCAAGTCCTACAATATTATACATCTGCTACAGCAGCCTTCATAGTGATCTTCCGTAATTGCTTGTTTCTCCGAATAAGGATCCACCCTTCCCCCTGGTGCCATTGTCATCCGTTGTTGTTGCTGATGATTGATATCAGTTCGATCTTCCAACGAGATATCGTATACATACTTTGTTGTGTCGCCGAATCTCCCGTACGGCATCGCTGAATGCCTCGTCTACATTTATGCGGTCTTTTGCTGATGCTTCTAGAAATTTGCATCCAAATGCTCTAGCAATATCCCGGCCCTCTTTTCTTATTTGATAAGTTAGACGCACATGCAATTATGAACAATTACGCACCATTCATCCCCACCTGACGCTCAGCCTCCAGGTCGCACTTATTTCCAACTATCACAACGGGAACCATATCTTGATCCTTTACCCGACTTATTTGCTGGTGAAAGCCACTGATCATTTCGAAGGAATTGCGTGATGTGATAGAGTAGACGAGTATGAACCCTTCACCCATACGCATGTATTGCTCCCTTAAAGCTCTGATCCGAGGATAAGGATATATTTTATTCAGGTATGTATGCAACTTACTCATATTCCTCTTGGCCTGCAGTATCGAGTACCTCAACGAAAGCAACTTCATCATCTATGAGACATTGCTTGCTATAGGAATCTGATCATTTTCTTAGTTTTGTTTATCGACATAGTGTTTCAAAAGCGTTAGTGCACCTTCAAGTGTAGGGTCATACTCGTCCACAAAGCGACCCTGGAAGAACTGAATGGTCAAAGCAGACTTTCCGACAGCTTTTGATAGAATGAGCAATGGACTACATCCAGAAGATTGCGACGTACCACCGTCCCCAAATATGACAACCTTGTACTCTCTCAGGAACTGGGTCTAGACCGCTGCCGAGTCAGATACTATTGAAGTAGAGTGTATGGGTAGGAAATGTTTTTCGCACCCTGCGGTCTTTAGAGCCAGACATTAGTATGGAACAAGGTGGGGAGGTAGAGGGAGAAGGCGAAGTGAATGCGGTGTCGTCGCTGGGATTCCCTGCCCGACATCATTCGGGTATTATATTCGACACAGCTTTCACCACCTTGATAATACAAATCCATCAATATACGTATTGATTGCTGTCATGCAGCTGAACCTTTAATAGCAACATGGTCTCAAGAAAAAGTTGTTTCGTCGTACACGATCGATTATAAGACTCTAACATACTCATCAACTTGGTCCTAGGGAATCGGGAAATCGTAACGAAAGAGGTCTATCTGCACCACATGTTATCCGAACCCTTGACGATCAGACTCTGATCAAGGGAGAAGCGCACAGCCCTCTTATAGACAGCTCACTGATTATAAAAAGTAATATTGGATAGTAAGACTCATTCTACACTACAGCTTACTTAAATGGTTTGAAGTGATTCATCAGCCGCATTTAGTTCACGCAGATGAAGGATCAATCTACATGCAAGTATAGCATGAATAACTCGTAATAAGCTGCAAAAATACGACAAATCAATAAAACTGATCAAGACTCAAGAATAGAATATCATACGTATTAATGAGATTCGGATGTGGTCCCAACTGGCGATTCCATCATCTTAAGTAAAATTTGTTGGGATAAGTGATCTGTAACTCACCGGATCGACAATGACTATAACAATATTGGCTACTATCAAGGCTATATCACACGAAAATTAGGTTGCTTCAGCAAAAATTAAATGATAAGTTGGATGCTACTTACGTAGAAGACTGATGTAGTAGAAAATACCTGTCAAAAACGACTTCTTGAATTGAGTGTTCCTTTGATATGCTAATCAAAATAACACACCATCTTTATAGAAACTTCGAATAAGATTATTAGGTCTTATGCCAGATTGATAGACTAGCACAAAAATCAGCATTTCCTTTGTGTTTAAAATTGTTGTAGATCCGTACACAATGAAGCGGCTTTCCCCACTGTCAAAAGGACGACCACTAAATTTATTAATCGCCTTATTAGTTATGTGCTAGTAGAATTGATCTAGTAAACTTACAAGTCTCACTGACCATTAGAGTGAGGTAGTTTCCTAACCCACTACTGCTTGAACTTCCGAAATTGCATTGAGTACTTCCATCTGGGTTTGAACATGTTATTGCGGCAGGTATCATCCAGAGATAAATTACGACTCACTAGAGGAACTAGGCGAGCTCCAAGTACTGACCGACCAAGCCACGACTGCAGCAAAGGTCTAAAAAGAACGATTAACAATTTATAAGACTGTCAATTGATTCAATACCTACCATCCACAAAAAACAAAACAATATTAGAATTTTTTTCGAGCAACCATATAACGCATATGTGCGGGCCATAAGAATAACTGGAGATATTCATTATAAGCTTGATTCAATACCAGCTTCAGAAATGACCCACTCTCGGCAACGCCTATTCCTAACGCTGCCAGTACTGAACGATGGAAATGCCAAGGTCAGTAAGCGGAGCGTAGAGCTAAAGGGATCCACGTTACTTGTAACAACAGTTTCAAACACGTTGCAACTCTGACGGCCAAAATTCAGTAATATTGATCGATAGAAATCTCAATAATCCTACCTGTCCACGAACATTTATCCATACTACATGCGCATGTCAAGATCAATATTTACTTTGACAAAAACATTGGTAAGTACTTTGGAATGTTATTGTGGTGTCGATTAATGGAAGGTAGCGGGTAAAGATATATAGGGCTTTGATGTATGACCACGGAGCCGACCATATGTGTGCCATCTGTTAGAGAAGATTTTTAACAGTTGGCAAAGAGGGTTTCAAAGCCCTTACTTCAGAGTCCATTTTGATGACGATGTCATAAATCTAGAAATAGTTTCAGATATATACGGGGGGAAATCACAGTAGCTAACTTACTAGGAGTGCAAGACAGGAAGCTGTGCGATGAAAAGGAGTAGTCTCAAAGGGTTTATGGAATAATACTACCTTTGACATACTATCGAGAAATAACCGATTACCTCCAGATACGAGATAAAAAAATTGAACAACGCACTGAGACAGTTTGAAGTTGGGTGATGAGAGAAATATCCATGACGGCGATTACTGAGTAACGATCAGTGGTCGTGGGGGTAGAGATGCAGGTCACATCTTAAATAGTTCAACGAATCAGCGCTGTGCTGGCGGTTATTTTACCGGGAGTGTTCTTCCTCCTCTTCCGGTGAGATAGAATCCATTCATCAATATGATACCTTTCTTTCAATTGTATGTAGCTATGTTTTTAGAATAGTGCTGATTCATCGTAGGTCTGATCTTCCGCGTTCCACCATAGTTCCAGCTGTCAAAATATCGTTTATAGAAGTGAGGTCATAAGAACAGCACTTTCCGGCGAATATCTTCTCTAATTTAATTTCTGACATCGGATTTTCGTTGCCTTTACTCCGATAAATGGAACTTGGTTTAGTATTCAGGTCGTCCAACTACCGTGGAAATAGTTTTCACTCTCAAATGATAAGGAGTGCTACAGACAGAATGTCCTGGAATACCAAGAATCTAAGCCATCACTTGACCGAAATATTGCTCCAAAAGTGGATTCGAGCGGTGATTGTCTGACTCGGAAGGTCGACTATGATAAGTACTGAGATTTTTTGTATAAACGCTGATGTCGGAAGACCTTCAGTCCGAGCCGATGCTGATACTAGTACCTTCAAATAGATCTAGAGAGAGATAGAGCGTACATATAAATGTATTCACGGAAGATGTTTGATTTATGTGCCGGCCACTAAATACTGAGTAAAGCTAGACTCAAAGTGTCAAACTTGAGTTGTGTATAGCATAGAATACAAAATTTAACATAGAGGCGTATGGATACAGAACAGATTCAATGCAGGCATGTGTTCGCCCGGAACACCATAATGAATGATACGGAACCCAGTATTGAAAAGTGACATATAAACGATTAGTAAAAGAGAAACCCTGAAACTTAATTTTTCAAAATCCTCAGCTTCTTGATCACGATATCAATATCGTCTACATTCCATTCACCACTCCACCCTTGCTTTGGATGTTTCCGTGTTACTGACTCGCGCTCCGAGTATGACGGTTGCTGTGGCTTTGAAGATGTATAAGAGCTGCTCGTCCAGGTACTATCGGAGAAAGGGTTTGATGCGTGGGATGTAGTTGTATGTGTATCAGAAGAGTTTGAGATGGAATCGCTTCGTCCAAGGCTGAACGAAAAAGTGGGTGAAGAAGTTAATGAAGCGTCCTGTATCTCCACACCCAGAGATAATGCGGGTAGTTTGTTGAGTAGTTGAGAAGAGGGTGGTTGAATACGAGGGTCAGCCAGACCGGAGCTCTTACTAGGGCGTCTTGGAATAGGGCTGGTCGCAGAGTGTTTTGGAGAATCACGGCTCTGAATTGTGCTGGGATGCGCGGAGTTGGGGAGTGACTGTATGGAGATTGAAGTCGGGGCATGTACTGGAGTGACTTCGAGAGGAATGGGTGTGCTCGGACCTAAATCTGTATACGTCGGAAGGGAATTCCTACGCTCTCTATCTCTTCGCGCTGGAACGGGACAATAAAGGACAGAAGACGTCTCCGAAAGCTCATTCTCGTCCTTATCGCTGAGGGCTAGAGTGATGCCGGCCCTCTTACACTTCAGACATCTGCACTCCTCAAACAAGAAGGATGCAACCGTAGATTGGCGAGAGCTGACTGAATACGCATCAGTGACGAGGGAAGGAGGTCGAAGGCGAGATCGATCCCGCTCGGTGTGAGCTGGAGAGACTGAAACCCTCGAAATTTTGGCTTCAGGGAGCCGAGGAGAAGGGAGATTTATCTGTCTTTGGATAGGATTAGGACAAGGAGCTGTTATAGGTGGTAAAGCGTCAGAAGGTTTTGCGGATATTTTGCGCCGCGGGTTGAACAGTGATTTGATACCGGAGAAAAGACCGAACTCGAAGAAGGAATGGAGTTTTTCTGTAGAAGAGGAATTAAGAGGACTCGATGGCGACGTGAGTGAAGGCGTTGGCCCCGAAGCACTCCTTTCACTCATTATCCCCGCGAGGTTCGAATACCTATACTTTGAGGGTATTTTAGGCACGCCTAAAGAATTGAAACAAGTTGGGTACTGAATCACACGGCAAAATAGAAAGGAACAGACCTTTGGAGAGCAAGGAAAGGACCTCGACTTACCTTGGACCAGTGCGTATATATGTATCGATCTTTGCAAATTTTTGGTCGCCACATAACATAATCGCGTTAGAAAAACTCCGTAGACCCGTCAGCTCATGGTAGCATCTGGAATGGAAGCAAATCTCCTACATCAAATAGGAGGTTTACTTAGGTCCCAGAACCAGGCGCCGTTGCAATGACAACTGGGGGATGTGAGATGATTGCATAGATACGCAACACGTAGGTCCAAAACAAAAGTAATGGTACCAAATGGGTAGTCCTGAGGAATTAGTAAGGTGCGCGTCTAACTAATGATGTCATCAAATTTGTAATTGATTGTTCTTTTCCTTTTACCGCCAGCACGATTATGGGCACTCGTAGCAAAATACTTCAAACCCAGCCCGGACAAACGAATACGATTGCAAGAAGACACCCTTTATTTGCGTTCCTCTTACTGGCTGCATTTCTCGCCGGCGTTTCGTTCTTGTCCTGCAAACCTCAACAGACTCGGCAAAGTTTCTACGCCGTCTGTTCCTTGGATGGAGAGAATATATATACTGTTGATGAAGAAAACCGTGCGGCAGAGTGCCTGGTGGTTGCAGGGGCAGATATTGTTGATTCTGGTACCCTTGGTGCGTCTGACGATGACTCGTTCTAAATATCTACCTCACTAACTTGACGAAACATACAGCTGATATCAAATCTCGTTTTAAGCTGCGCGGCTTGAACGTTGAAAAGGATTTACACTATTTGCCTATAGGATCTATCGTCGTTCCTGCATTTACTGGTAAGTTTGGGAAAGTCTTGTAACCTAAAGTCGTCTGACCATCCTGCTCTAGACTCCCATGTTCATAGTCTCGAGTATGGTTTCCACAGAATGCTCCCTCTCGATGAAGGAAACTCGATTCCGGGTATGTTTAATTTTTCATGATTAGCCACTGGATAATACTCAGGGCCCTTTAGGTGTCGTTCAGCTTGTCAGAGATTATATTCTGGCTAATCCGGATATCTATCACAACAAATCGAGGGATATAAATGGCTGGGGATTTGACAAAACACGGTGGCCAGAGGAAAAATGGCCTACATATGTACTTTCTACTCTTTTTTCACCTGCCGTATTCTGACTGAATCTCTCAAGGAAGCGTTCGATGCTGATCCTGTCACCCGAGACCGTCCAATACGATTGACGAGTAAAGACGGACACGCTATATGGACTTCTCGAACTGTCATAGAAGCAAACTCTCCGTTCCCGGAAACAGTAGAAGGAGGTGTTATCATTCGGGGCAAAAACGGTGAACCGACAGGTGCGTTATAATTAGACATGCCAAAGGGCTACTTCTAACCTATCGTCATAGGAATTTTCCTCGATACTGCCCAGGATTTCATTCGTTCAATTGCACCTGACGATGAACTGGAGCAAAGGTTCTCGTTCACCGTAGAAGACGCTTTGAAGAATGGTATCACAGCTATGCACGACGCGGGTTTCTTACCGGATACCTTGGAGTTTTACAAAAGGTCGGCGCTCCAGCACCAAGTTTTTTTAGAAAATGATCTAAATTTTCTTTAGGCGTATTGAGAAGGGTGATCTACCGGTAAATCTTCGTATCGTAACTCTCGCTATACACTCAAACGGAACAGATCCGTATCTATGCCATGCACAACTTCAACGACTCTGCTCCTTACTGGGGTAACACGACAGAGCAACTCTATCAAAACAGGTTGAAAATGCGGAGTGTCAAGCTTATATGCGACGGTAAATTTTGATACCTATGATGGTGCTATCGTATTGCTCATTCCAATACAGGTGCTATGCGGTCCGGAGGAGCCTATGTAAGCGAACATCCTTCATATACGATTTCATCCCTGACCTCCATCAGCTATATGAACCTTATTCAGATGACCCCACAAACTTGGGATTCATGCGTCTTTCTCCAGAACTTTTGAATGAAGTAATTCCTAGGTTTCTGAGGGACGGTTGGCAAGTGGTAGGTGGTGTCTTTGGTTTCAATGATCTGACCTGAATACATCTACAGAATGCACATGCAATTGGTGATCGTGCCAACGGTATCGTTCTTGACGCATTCGAGAAGGCTGCCAAGGAAGGGATTGATTTAAGAGCTTTACGTCCAAGGATTGAGCATGCACAAATTATGACAGAAGCTGACCTTGAACGTATAGGGCGGTTGGGAGGTACGTACAAGCCAAATGTGTAATGCTTTTGATACTAACGACGATGTTACTTTGCAGTGATTGCAAGTATACAACCTACGCATGCGTACGTCTCTAGTCCGACTATTTTTGGCCCCCTGCTGCTTACAACTCCGCCTTCAGAACGGATGACATGTGGTACGGTGAACAGCGCCTCGTATGTTGTTTCTCTTGTCTTGATACTTCGATTCTCTTTCTCAATTGACCTGGTTTCTGTGTCAAGGGTCCTATCCGCGTTCGTGGTCTCTATGCATTCCGTAAAATGATATCTTCCGGCGCTCGTATAACATTGGGGTCGGACATCCCGGTCGAAAGCATCAATCCCCTAGACGGATTCTACGCTGCAATTACCCGCGTTGACAAGGATGGGAAAAGTCCTCACGGTCCCGACGGATGGTACACCCATCGTTATTTACTTTCCACTTTCATCATTGATCTGTTTTCAAGGTTCCCGGATCAGAAGTTGACTCGCGTCGAGGCTCTCCGAGGTCTGTATTGGGGTTGGCGTGGTTACTTTGTACCCAACCGCTGGAAAGAGGAAACCCGTACTGACCGACGTTTTTGCGTGTTTCTATTCAGGGATGACTATTGATCCCGCCTACGCCAGTTTCTCAGAGGATATTCTTGGTTCTCTTGAGCCGGGGAAGAAGGCTGATTATGTGGTGCTGTCAAAGGATATCATGCGAATTGAGCCAAAGGAGATTCTAGACGTCAAAGTTCTTGCTACAGTCATGGACGGGGAGGTCGTATATGGAAAACTTTGAATGATCAGGTGGCCTTGCTTTCTCTTACCGGTAGTGCGTTATCTCCTTACCAACACCAACTATCTGTTCAGGCATCACTAACAGACTGACGATCACTGGAGTTGGATTTATGACATTGTGAGTCCATCGTGAATAGCAGTATGTATAGACGCAGATGATACTCTCCTTGTGTAGACACCAACTCCGTACATATCTCGGTCCGCATTTAAGATTGACGTAGGCTGGGAGAATTGAACAAAGGAAGTCTGAGAGACATGGGAAGCCATGACTCTGAAATAGTCATCATAGGTACAACCAGGCTCGTGCCCATATCTCCAGAACACAAAATATGTATGTCTTGTGGTCTATACCAGTCGATAGAGGGAGCAAGACTGCCCCAGGAACGGCCCCAGCATCCATCGTCCCAAATAGTCCAAGAGATGACGAGATAGAGGGGGAGATTGACAGTGGAAAGCTCGTCGTATCTCCGGAACCAAGACTCGAAGCAACAAATGATTGACGTCATTCGATCGGGGCACTCAAGTTGCCCCAGGAACGAGTTCGGAACCATTCGAAATCGTCAAAAACTCGGTCATACATAAATAGCAGCAGGAGCAGGGGAACATACAGGATGATACAGAGGGACGTAGAGTTGGTCATTTTCCTTCGTTATGGGCTCGTTTGATTCGTCTGGTTTGGCGGACATGCTTTGGAGCATGGAAATCCGTCGAAAAAATCGTGAAGATGTACCTTGGCGGAGGTTGTCAAACTGAAACTTATGATATCGTCCCAACCGAGACTCGGACCGTTAGACTGATGGTTTCATTCGATTGGGACACTCCATAAACAGTGTCAACGGGTCCAGGACCATTGAAAACAGTCTAGAACCCGGTGCTGCAGAAGTAGGAGTAGGAGGTACCGGTTGATCTAGACGGTCGCAGAGTTGGTCGATTTACGTCGTTAGTGGCTCTTTTCATCGTATATCTTGAGAGAGATTGTATCCATGCTTTGGAGCACGGAAAACCCTTGAAAAGTGATGGAGATATGGGTTGGGGGAGGGCAAAAAAGAAACGGCCCTAAAAAAACCCGGCAATATTAACGAGCGGGACGGGACAATATCGCTATGATAACGTCTAGCGGTTCGGATCACTCCTCGTACTGGAAGTGTGCTGCTTTTGACATCCCGTCTCTCAATGGCCCCGCACACAGCCATTGTTCAGTTTAACACTACCCAACTGTTTCCAGTCCTGGACTACGCTCTAGTCTTCAGCAATTCCGAAGGCAAAAGTATTGATATTCCTCGACTCGGGTTCGCTGACTGCACTCAGACAGATGTTGCAGCTGCTTTCGAGAGTGTACTGGATGTTCTCAGAAGTCTAGCAGCAACAGTGATGGATCCAGCGGATCTACACCAGAATTATCGGGGATGATTGCATAGTGCTGGATGCTGATTTCAAGGTGCATTTCCTCCCATAACATATCCATTTTTCTGCCTGATAGGCCCTCATCTACGCTTGCAACGCACTACATAGCAAAATCGAAGGGATGTCTTGTACTCCTGAGACCGGGCATCTCTACAACATTTCGTGGACTTTTACTGAAGGGAAGACTATTTTCGACAGTGTCTCTTGTCAGCCAGTCTTTGCACGGTACATGGTATTTGCAGAGCTAAAGTTGCTTCAGCGACGTCATGACAGCCCTTTTTTCGACTGCCGGGATGTTTTTGACCCACAACCTTCAGATTGTCATCGAATTCAAAGCATCAATCCATATCTAAGAAGAGGATGCCACGGGTATGTTCAGTGATCTTAATCTCTAATTTGAGCTTCGTACCCACTGCTACAGTCATTTTAGACTCCAGACACCCGGGCTTACTGGCTACGTCAAGGCCTTGTCAGACACGCCGACTCTCATTGGAGAGATGAAAGGACAAAAACTATGTTTCTACCGTATTCCGAGGCTGTCAGGTTCGGGTTCGACATAAATGATTTGCAATGGGTCTCTGTTGTTATGAATACCGCAGACTATTGTCAAACAGCTGCGACTGAGGTACTTCGCCTCTATACATGGCAATAAAATCTTTCTCATCCTTTATTCTGGCTAGACTATCACTCTTGAGCTATCGGGACAAAGGGGGCAGCACAGACACGAAGATTATCTCCTTTCACCACCGCTGCTCTGCATTTTGCTCTCTTCCTTTGAGTAGTAGGTGGCTTTGTCACTACTTTACCTGATGTTCACTCTCTGAAAGGTCTGGATGCAAGTCAGCCGGCTTTTCTAATCCTGTGATACTATGCATCGAAGATTATTCGTAAATTGTCCCTGAAAGCCTATAGCGCTTGCTTTCGGGAGTAGAAGATATCCTCAAGTGCTTTTTCACCACTTTTCCTGCCAGACCGTGTCAGAGCGAAACACCACAAATTCGCTCAGGCAAACTAGGCCAGGTCACTGTATCAACTTATATCATAAGTATATATACTTATACACTACATCGTCTACCCCTATCACCCCCCTTGATTGTTCTCACAGTAGCGCAAACAGAAACGATAGAATCAACCGATGAAGAGAGCATATATAGTGCAGACATAGGGTGTTCCGAAGAATTGTCATCAATAGAATAACGTGAACACAATCTTTCTAGGCTGAAAATGGGGCGAGCTCAAAAGGAAAGGCGAGCAGTAAATTTAACATCCAGTTCATCTTGGAGGGAGGTGGAGGCCGTAGGAGGGGTGGATAGAAGTTGGAGAGAAGTCGGAGAGGTCGTGGGAGAGTGTAGGGAAGTCGTAGGAGTCATAGGAGAGACAGAGGGAAGTTGTGGGAGGGGCGGAGGGTGGATATTATATTATATAATACTAATATTTCTGGATTTTGGAAATTATTATTTCGTTTCAACACCGAATTCATATAACTCATATCTTTAAAATTATGGCTTCCCTTTGTTGTGCCATATTTGGCCTCAGTAGAAATTAAATATTTAATTGTTTTATTCCTGTTTGAAATCGTTAGCACTCTGAAAAATGAAATTGATATCCTTCTGCATAGCAACAGATGCCCGCCTTTCATCAGATGTCCCCGGAGCGACAGCGACGGGCAAACCTTGTTTATCTGAAATTTTTTCGCAGTAGAAAGGTGTGCTTTCCGCATATGTTTCTTATTTATCTACGAAATACGGCAAACAATGAAAGATCTCAGCGCAACTTTCTGAAACGATTTCTACAGCAGAAACATCATTCCGAACCGAAATATACATCAGCCACGTGCCGGAAAAGTTTCCTTTGGGAGTGTATTTCTGACGGCAGAAAAATCGGGATATGTGGTGTGTGACTTTTTCTGCATAGCCTTCTAGTTATACCTACTTGTGTTATAACGATTCGGCGACTCTTTCTATCCAAGTTATTGACGAAAATTTAAATTAAAATGTATACTGATGGTTCAGCTATCTTTCTCATTGTTCACCCGCTGTTGCTCATCTCATTGGTTCGTGTGGTCTGGGGTATGTTTCATTAAATCTATGATATCTTTGATGTTAATAAAATACTCACCTTTAAGTCTTCTTCTACCAATGACCTCCCACCTAAAATTCTCCCCATGTGAGTCATTGCGAATCCGTTCCCCTTACGCCGCTTTGCAAACAATTGCTGCAGCATACACAGAGGACTCTTGTCAAATCGACAGTTCTTTGTCGAGACATTTCGATGCTCAAGCGCATCTGACTGAGATGGCCCGTCAGGAATACGCAATCCCAAAAATTTACAAAGCTCCTGGTATGTTTTCCAGTCTTGTAAATAAAGTTGACCGGAAAATAGGTTCAGCTGCATAATCATGGAAGCGCAAGGAGCATAAGAGGTGGACAGAGGCGGTATAACGTGGAATCGGAGATTGTCGAATGAACGTTGAGCTTGCGTTACTCGAGGTGCATAAATATGTAGGTGCAATTTCTTGCTCTTTTCGATTGTCGGACGTAATTGGTTTGCTTCGTAGGGGCTAATCACGACGAGAACTGCAGTGGTTTCGTCGGTGTTCAAACCTCCAGAAATGATCCATGTTACGGGGCGCATATAGTCGTCAATGGCAGGATCACCATTGACTGTATGTGCGAAATCCAACGTCGAAAGGAGACCTTTGTCCCATATACCAGAGCCGAGTGTTTCATCTGGATCAAAATACTTGAATAGAGGTATGAAATCACTAGATTGTGGCGGAATTATGCCCTTCTCCGTGAATATTCATAAATCATCGCTTATCTTGTAACCTGCAGGTTCCATCGGAGGTGGTCGCTCGGTCTCCCGCTGTTGTTCAGCTTCATTGCTCATCTCCCGTTCTTGTTCCTCGTTTACACCCCTCTTCGACATGTTCTGGTTCGAGACGTCAAATTCCAATTCGTAACATTTTTCCTTGATTTCATGATATTCTTCAGCTCCTAAATCAGGACCTGTGTACGACGTTTCCTCTGTGCCGTTGATTCCATACATTTCTTCCAATTTCTGAGCTTCAGGCTGCTCCCAGACATTCAATTCACGTACGAACTTGAATTTAGATGATTCGAAATTATCCCATCCCTTTTTTCTTTGGATGTAATCCGCTCCTTGTTTAATCCAATGGGTCAAGTGATGCTCGATGTCGTCCATCGTCTCTGAATACACCCATTCCAGTACATTCAGCACGGATACAAGTGCACCTTGGACCTCAGCTATCTGACGAATTTGTTGATCGATTTTGAATGGTACGAATAGTACGACCGATTGTCCGTGGCCTAGTTTGCGCATACGCATACACCCTGAAATACATTTAGATAAACGGGTGACTAGTAATGAACCAAAAATTACGTGCCTTGAATCAACCGATCTTTTGTTACCTTTGGTCCCAACGTCACTGCTGCTCGAAAATCTTTGGGTAATTTTAGATCAGTTCCTCGAGTATGGGCCTCATCTAGATAGATCACACATTTGTGCATCTGACTCCGGTATTGCGATGATATCAAAGGCTCTACGATCCCCAAGCGGTCCACAACCATTATCTGATCCTGCTCATTGACGAAAACGGCAGCTTCCACTTGATTATCCCGTTCTTCCTCTTAGGGTTAGGGTTAGGGTTTGTGTGGAGTGCACTCGACAAGAGAGCAGGCTAGTAAATCCGAGCGAGGGATTGAATTGGGGAGAAACTGGGTGTAGCTGGGTAGCTGCACCAATCCACCAGTCAGTTTCGCTTTTTATAAGCTCGTCAGTCTCCTTTTGTTCTACTGTTTTAGTCCGACAATGGCTATCTGGTGGACTTTGCGCCATTGTCGTTCAAAATAATCTTGCGATCTCGTTACCTTGCTCTGATGGTAACTAGACACATGCTGTACGTGTGTTAACTCTGTTAGTTCCCGAGTAACAGAGGCTAGAAGGCTTCCGCGCGGCTTCCATGAGGGTTCCAACAGCCTCGCGGCCAATGTACTATCAGATGTACTTTCCAAACGCGTACTTTCCTCCCTTATCAGCATGGAATCCGATTCATCCCATTAACCTGAGTCCGTTAGTAGCTTCTAAGGTGTGCGTCAACGGGTCACAATGACCACCATGAGGATTCAATAGAAGTTTCCTCAGCAAGCACGTTTCCGTGTTCACCGAACGTACCTGACGTCGGTCTCTTTAGCTTTTAGGGTTACTGGGTCTTTGGAGGGTATTTTGGGGTTGAAAGATAGCTGGGTTGTGCAGGGTATTTTGGAGATTGGGATGGGCAGGGTATTTTGGAGATTGGGATGGGCAGGGTATTTTGGAGATTGAGATGGACTGGGTATTTTGGAGATCGGGATGAGCAGGGTATTTTGGAGATTGTGGTGGGCAGGGTATTCTGGAGATTTTGAAGGTAGGGTATTTGGGGATAGACTCTGTGCATTTGGGATTGTGCAAGAGAATCTCAGAGTAGATGTGCATATGAGTGGTGTATTGTCTTGGAAGAGACAGAGTGAGACTTGAGGAGTGGGGGACAAACTTTGGACTACAGGACTACATGTGTATGCTACTTGTATTGTCTAGGACAATGCGTGTGTAGTGTGTATAGTGTGGGAGAAAAGTTCGGACTATAGGTGTACTGTATATGTGTATCGTCTAGGACGACATGTGTGTACTGTGTATAGTGTGGGAAAAATGTTTGGACTATGTGCACGTATCGTCTAGGACGATGCATGTGTGGTATGTATAGTGTGGGAAAAATTTTCGGAGTATAGGTGTACTGTATGAGTGTATTGTCTAGGACGATGCATGTGTGGTGTATATAGCATGAGAAAGGAGTTTGTACTAGATGTGCACACCATGTCTGTATTGTCTAAGACAATGCGTGTGTGGTGTGTCTAAAGTGTGGGCACAAACTCGGAATGTACTTGTGTGTAGTTGCAGCGTCTAGGACGCTATGCAGTGGTTGGTACATTGTGGGAACATTTCTTGTACTTGAGGCAATAGTAACGCTTGAGTGAATGTATCGTCCACGACGATGCGGAATTGCATGCTGGTGGTGGGAAAATTTGACACGAGTGAATACATCGTCTAAGACGCTTGTGGAGTTGCATGCCCGTTGTGAGAAAATTTTGACATCAGTGAATGTATCGTCTAAGACGCTGCAGACTTTGATGGCCATTGAGAGAATAACTTGAGTGAGCATCTAGTCTAAGACGCTGCACAATTAATGGCCTCAAGTAACAGAAAAGAAAGAATAATTCAATGTGTACAAAACAAATGAACGTGTAAGATAATATTCTATTCATTCATACATACAGTACTTGGTTCAACAAGCGCATCGAAACAGAATACCCGCGACCGAGGACACTATTGAGCAGCATTGCCTAACACTAAGTTTCCGTAAAGATATAAACAATTAGGCTATTGCCTCAAAGAAATAAATAGTAAAAGGACGAAATGGTGGGACTGAACAGTGGGAATGCCTGGCGCACCTGCCTAGACATCCCCAAGCACACATCCAAGTAGACTGTCTGGCACACTCGCCTAGACAGCTGTGGTGGAATAGTGTAGAAAACAAAGGTACTAGGAGGAGTACATGTCTGTATCTTCGGAACGAGCGATCCGTTCGTAACGTCGATGGTACCAGTCGAAAGAGGGACCAAATCCGTGCCAGAAACGACCCCAACATCTCCCAAAACGGTCCAGGAACGAGTGCGCCGCGTTGATTAAAAGTTTGAGGGGGTGAAGAAAGAAATAGTCGTAGAGAGCTCAAAACGCGGCCGATTCGCGTCGTTGGGGGCTCGTTTTGAACGCATCGCTCGGGAGAATGTGTTGACACAGTTTAAAGGGGAGGGATCCGTCAAAATTTAGTGGTGGGGTGTGTTGGGGGATGGGCAGGGGAAGAACATTAGCTAGAAAAAAAACCGGAGATGCTGTGGCCATGAAACTTGGCAATTAGCAAGAGAACATTTAAAAGAAGGTTGTGGACGCACCTGAGCCCAATCCCTTCATAGCATGACTTGGTACCTATGTACATAGGTACCAGGAGGCCAAGATGGCCATAACTCGGAAACGAGCGGTCGGATCGCTCCGCCGTTTGTACCAGTCGAAAGAGGCGTCGAAAGTAGCCCGGAGACGACCCCAGGATTGTCCAAAACGGTCCAGAAATGGGGATGCTGCGATGTTTTTGGTTTTTGAACCTTTTGAGGTGGAGGGAGGCTTGCAGGACCAAAACTTGAAGTCTTGAGGTTAAGCGGACGTCAGAATCGGATTCCCAGGTATCAGAAACATGGGGAGGCCAAGTTGCAGCCTCAGAACTCGAGTGGAAGAGGAGGGAATGTCGTTGAGGTGAGGGGATAAAGCAAGGAATGACCGCTGATGTAATATTAGTGTACAATATTATTGAATACGGGTATCGTCCACGACGATACTCGTAAGTATGTATTACCCACCCAAAGAGTGTTAGTACATACATACGAATATCGTCGTGGACGATACTTGTATGAGTATGCGAGTGTTATATGAGTATCGTCTCTAAGACGATACTCACACGTACTGCAAAATTACGTGCATACGAGTATCGTCTAAGATGATACTCGTATGTACTACCAAATTGGATGCACACGAGTATCGTCTTAGACGATACCCGCATGTACTGCAAAATATTGCATACGAGTATCGTCTAAGACAATACTTGAATGCACGATCTTTTAGTGCATGTGAGTGAGTAGCGTCTTAGACAATACTCGTACGCACAGCATTGCAGTACATTCGAGTAGCGTCTTAGACGATACTCGTATGCACGGCATTGTAGTACATTCGAGTAGCGTCTCAGACGATACTCGTATGCACGGCATTGTAATACATACGAGTATCGTCTAAGACAATACTCGTATGCACGATCTTTTAGTGCATGCAAGTGAGTAGCGTCTTAGACGATACTCGTATGCATGGCATTGCAGTACATTCGAGTATCGTCTTAGACGCTACTTGTATGCACGGCATTGCAGTACATTCGAGTAGCGTCTAAGACAATACTTGTATGCATCTAATTTTGTAACACATACGAGTATCGTCTTAGACGCTACTCGTATGCATGGCATTGCAGTACATTCGAGTATCGTCTTAGACGCTACTCGTATGCACGGCATTGTAGTACATTCGAGTAGCGTCTTAGACGATACTCACATGTGTTACAAAATTAGATGCATCGAGTATCGTCTTAGACGATACCCTAATGCAAAGTATTGCATATGAGTATATACGAGTATCGTCATAGACGATACTCGGATACTCGTATGCAGCAAAGTAGTACCTATATTAATACTTAGAGAAATACTTACTTTTACAACTAGCTCTAGAAATATGATTTATAGCACTAAATTTTGTCTTCAATATGAGCTATAAAGCATAAAATTCGGTGAACTCATTGTTGAGATATTTGTGATTTACTCACATTTCGGACACAAATTTGGTTATATCTCTTTAACGAGGGCTTCTGATTGAAAACCGACTTCAGATTCGGATTCCTCGACCTCGAAAACATATACCTACATTTTTCGATCATGAAAATCGGACAACATTTGGGTTTTCTCTGTCTCATCTGTCCTATACTTCCCGATTTGGGCAAGTATATTTCGGGCATATCTTGTGCGCTATGCCGAATTTGAAGATATTTATTGTGCGCTCATCATCAACAACGTCTAGCGCACCTCCCGGACACAAGTTGTAGGCGTGGGAAAATGCGACCAGAAAGGGCGGTACCCACCACGTCACTACCAATATTATGCGCAGTGTCGTGGCACCTCCGCAAGGCGTGGGAATATATATCCCAAAAAGTCGTACTAGTACCAACAGTTACAAGTCTGGTTTCTATTACCGGTTACTACAACTAGCCGGTATTAGCCTTGCCTCCTCCCCTCATGCAACGACATTTCCCCTCCTTCTCCTTGACTTCAGAGCCTGTAGGAGTGGTCTCCTAGGCTTCTGAGGTCTGGGAATCCGATTCTGACGTTCCCTTGGCTTCAAAACTTCAAGTTTCCGGCATACAAGCATGCCTGTCCTCAAGAACATCAAAAACAAAAAACTTCGTAGCACGCTCAAATCTGGACCGTTTTGGAAGATCTTGGAGTCGTTTCTGGGGTTAATTGAGGCTCTCTTTCGATTGGTAACGGACGCACGACGAACGGACGGCGCGTTCTCGAGATACGACGATATTACCTGGTGGTGCATATGTATATGTGTACCAAGTGTTGCCATGGATAGATTGGCCTGAGGTACGTCCATTACTTCGTTTATAATGTACTTTGACTGATTGTAGAGTCTTATGGCGATTGGATGACCTGTTCTTTTTCTAGACCCATTTTTGTCCCTTCCCCCTCCCCCAAGCCATAACTCCGTCATTTTTCGACGGATTTCCACGTTCCAAAGTATGTCCACAGCGCCTCCCGAGAAATGCGTTCAAAAAGAGCCCCCAACGACGCGAATCGGCCGCGTTTTGCACCCTCTACGACACATTGTTTCTCCTTGCCCTCAAAAATGAAGACTTCATAGCTCCCTCGTTCCTGGACCGTTTTGGAAGATGTGGGGGTCGTTCCTGGGACGGTTTTAGTCCCTCTTTCGATTGGCGAAACACGCATGACGAACAGATGACGCGTTTTCGAGATATGGCATTGTGGGCTTCATTGTACCTAGGTATATGTGTCCCAAGTCTGGCTGTGGATGGAATAGCTTCAGGTGCGTCTACTACTCTCCTTATAATGTCTTTTAACTGATTGTAAAGTCTTATGGGGATTGGATGACCGGTTTTTTTTCTAGACCCATTTTTGTCCCTTCCCCCTTCCCCAAGCCATAACTCGGTCATTTTTCAACGGATTTCCACGTTCGAAAGTATGTCCACAGCACCTCCCGAGCGATGCGTTCAAAACGAGCCCCCAACGACGCGAATCGGCCGCGTTTCGCGCTCCCTATACCGATTTTTTCGTTCTTCTCATCAAAAACAAAAAACACGTAGCATCTCTCCCTGTGGACCGATTTGGACGATGTAGGAGTCGTTACTGGGGTAGTCTTTTACCCTCTGTCGATTGGTGATGGACGCATGGTGAACGGATGACGCGTTTTTGAGATATGCCCATGTGAGCCTCATGGTACCTATGGATATATGTACCAATTCTTGCTGGGGATAGATTTGCTTCAGGTGCGTCTACTGCTTTATTTATAGTGTATCCTTACTCATTGGAAAGTTTCATGGCCATTGGTTGGCTGGCTTTTGTACTAGGATCATTTTTTTCTCTCCCCCTCCCCCAAGTCATCACACCACCAACTTTTACCCGATTCCCTTGGTCCAAACTGTGCCCACGAACTCTCACGAGCTATGCGAACGCAACGGGCCCCTAACGACGCTATTCGGGCCAGTATCGCGTTCCCTACATCGATATTTTTGTGCTTCTCCTCAAAAACAAAAAACTCGTAGCATCTCTCCCTGTGGACCGATTTGGATAATGTAGGAGTCGTTACCGGGGTAGACTTTTGCCCTCTTTCGATTGGTGAAGGACGCGTGACGAACGCATGGCGCGTTCTGGAGATATGAGCATGCGGGCCTGGTGGTACCTCTGATTAAAGGCAGAGTGTTTCTCTGTTGGTAGAATTGTCTCTGGTGCGTCGATAACCATTATTACAGTGTTCCTTTGCTTATGACCAAGTTTCATCATGTTTGGAACAGCGGTTTTTTTATAGCCCTTGTCCTTTCCCTTCCCCTCACCCAACTCATACCTCTACCTATTTTGACCGGATTTTTTCGCCTCAAAGTCCTACCACAAGCCCTCCCAAGCGATGCGAAGAGAACGAGCCCCTAACGACGGAATTTGGTTCATTTTCGTGCTCTCTATGTCACTTCGGATCTTTGTAACATCAAAATTGAAAACCACGTACCATCTTGGTTTCTGGAGGGTTTGGGACGATGCTGGGGTCGATACTGGGGTTTGTTTATGCCCTGTTTCGTCTGGTGTTAACGGCGTGACGAATGGACAATTGGTTTGGGAGATATGGGTATATAGGGCTTGTAGTAAACTTGTATGTCAACAATTTTCAGATAGATTTGCATGCTCCGAAGCATGTCTACAACGCCTGCTGGTGTATATGATTGAAGCAAGCTCAAGACAATACAAATGGGTCGGATTTTGGGCTCTCTGTGTAACTCGGTATCTTCACTTTCTCAAAAAAGAAAAAGTCGCAGCACGGGGAATTTTGGATGGTCTGATATGATGTTGGAGTTGTTTTGGGGGTTGCATTAATTGCTGTTTCAATTGGTTGAGGATGGATGGTGCACAGATTCGGTGATCTTGAGTTATAGATATGTAGACCTCTTGGTACAACTGTTTTTGTAATTTTACAATATGTCGGAAATTTAATAGGATTTTGTAGTTTTCTGTACCGAGTTGCAGAGACTTTGGAGTAGTACAATATAGAATTCTAGTTTGTTTGAATATATGAAGTATTTGAGAAGGTACAGAAGTGTAGTTTGAGTATGAGTTGTAATAAGGAAGTAATATTGATGTTGTATAGAGAAAATTGAACAGAATTTTGAGTAGTATTGAATATGAATTTTGGTTGT